>CM023488.1:41528016-41941180 GCA_013339685.2 Hyalomma asiaticum | reverse complement strand
TCCATCCATGTGAAAAGAGGAAGCGATTTAGTGTTTTGAAGCGAGAAGCGGGCTGCCCTTAGAAGCGCGTAGTTTAAAAGCGAAATTCAGTAAAAGAAAGAATAAAACACACATGCTGTGAGAAGATAGGGAAACGACGGAGTATGTTCTGATTGAACGGGAAAAAAATACAGCATATCCACGGAGTGAATGATGATGAGTGGGGCGAAGCTCGGGATGTTCATCGTAGATCGGGCCGAGTTCCGGGTTAATTTCGTTAACGCGCACGCTACGAATCTTTATGGTTCAACTATGCACAAGTGAAATCTCCCACCGGCACTTCATTGCAAGTCAAGATCCAGTGCATATATATATATATATATATATATATATATATAATATATATATATATATATATAGATATAATATATATATATATGGGTTGCCGGCGAACGCTTCTCCAACGCGAGCAGTCGGTATTTCTCAATCAAGAAACTCGCTAGGAGACGCTGCCTGCGTCAAGCTTGTCTCTCGCGGGTGAGGGCGCGTTCTCCTTTGCGAGCTGGTAGCGCGTTTATCGAAAAAAGAGCGTTTCCATAGCCAACGCGCGCCTTTCGCTTTCTCTTTCTGTGTCTCTCTCTCACAAGACAGCAGAGGCACGCGCGGAGGGCGAGCGCCGAGGGCGAGCGCGGGCCTCCCGGCACGCGGGTTACGACTGACGCGTGACATGGTTATACTAAGAGGAGCTTCGCCCCTATAGCCATCCAGGTGTACGTTTGGGCACTACCCTACATGAAGCCTTGTGTTTTAGGGAGAACAATGGAAAGCTGAACATACCCGCGATTGAAATAAGTAAGAGACGGTTAGAATACTGGTGGCAGAAAACTAGAGAGAACGGACAAAAATAATTGTAGGGAAAAATAACGACTTTCTGCCATAACGGGCTGAGAACTGGGCTATGAATTTACGCTTTTGCTATAGTACGATCGATTTAATTGAAGTAGATTTAAAAGGCATGAGGAAAACTTAAAGAGAGAGCGGGAAAAAAGTTCTTAACATTTTTACGAGTCTGGTGGCGCACATGTCACTGCCGCGTTACAAAGCGGACGCTCACAGCATCCATCCATCCATGTGAGCATAAGACATAGTGAGGGAAGAGATTGATCGTTCATAGAAGAGGAGCCGAGAAAAAAGCCGATAAGATGACAGTAAGTCATAGAACTAATACGTCGTAGAAATAGGGGCTTCTGTTTATCAGTAAAGTTAACAAAAGAACAGATAGGATGCTGGAGGGCAACGTATGGAACATGACCTGATTGCAATAAAGGGAACAAGTGGCTGGCGGTCGCTGCCTCATTTCGAAGAAGACACGAAGAAATATCATCCGCATTATAGGAGAAAATGGCGGCGTTCAACTTGAACGGTGCTTCAAACTACGGCGGGTGTTTTAAACTTTGATAAACTAGGGAGAACTACGCACTGGTAAAACGAAGTAATGTGAGGGTGTGAAGAGCAGGGATTTATACATCCAACCCCCTTCAACCGCACACCGCCTCCCCAGCTGAATTACCTCCCCCTCCCCCGAAAAAAGATCCACCTAACTGGCAACGTCGTAATCCCCTTCCGTTTGAGTTCCACAATGGCTACCAATTAACGTCGGAAATAAAAAATTCTGGATAGACCCCTGGCGGAGAGGTGTTCTGATTTCAACCCAGCGACACATGAAAACATAATGCGTAAAGAAATCCGGATTTGAAACATCAATACCAGCGCCCGTAAGAAAGAAAAAAAATAGCTGGCAGATCCCACGCATTGTAGGAACCGATGTCTTCCCATGCCTAATTCTTCGACGTTCTGCCAACTCCTACGAGTAAAACCAACTTTGTGGAAAATTAATAGTTATGTGCTTAACATGGCCTTACCTGGGCACCTCTACACCACTGTGGCGTCTAAGTGGTAGCTCACTGTACGAAACGCTGTCATTAACATCAGTGGGCAGACTTCTGTTTCCTCGAAGAAAGAGGTACGATACGGTGTGCTGTGCACATCGAACGCTCGTTTTTCGGAGTATCCCCACGGGTTTGAGCAAAGGTGTTCAAAAGCAAGCTTAGGTGATAGCATTACATATAAATATATTGTCTCTTAAATTGCTATCGGAGCGGTTAACACCAAATGATGTCAGGCAATCACCATGAATCGCCCCAACTGCTGATGCAATACACTTATTCACAATATGCAACTCGTAGCAAATGGTACCGTTCATGAGTGGTAATGTGCTTGCTTGGTTCTTCGGGGACCCGGGTTTGGTTCCACCTACCACGTCGTTAACTAGCTTCGGTCATTACAGGCGCTTTTGTGTTTGCCTTCTCGTCATGTCGACATTTCAGTCCCATGCTGCAGCAAACAGCACGTCTTTCGTTCGTTTGACTTAAGCAATGTGTGTTCTCATAAAATTTTTTATTCCTATTTTCGCTGGTACTTTACTGACATAGGTTGTATGTAAACGTTGAGGTTCAAACACCTGTGGCGCACGCATGCATACCATGGCCAAGAACTACCATATGAGCCACCTGTGATTGCATTATCGTTAATCGTGACGAGCGTCACAAGTATTGCTTGTCAGTGAAGGCAGGATCAATAATTCGTATTCATCGTACATTCATGCCCTACCATGGCAATTTTGATGGACAGCAAGAGAACGAGACGGCCAAAAGAGCACAGAGATGTAGGCGGATAGATAATAGATGGATAGGCAAATAAATGAATAAATAAATAAATAAATAAATAAGTAAATAAATAGACAGGCAGACAGATACAGACCGATAGATAGATAGATAGATAGATAGATAGATAGATAGATAGATAGATAGATAGATAGATAGATAGATAGATAGATAGAATTTCCAACGAAAATACACATGCTTTGTCGCTCCTAACATTTACGCGTACTCCAGCTTACAGGTCGGCATATGTGCTCCTTTGTCTTTGGATTGATTCGCACAAATATCGTTTTAGTGAGGCCATTCTTCTACACGCTACACGCTTCCAGGACATTGCCGCCGGCTCCCCTAACCTGCTAATAAAATTAAAAAAAATACAAAAGGAAAGAAAAGGAAACGATAAGATATGGCGCCCTGCGAGTCGCGACGCCGTGCAGCCTTCCGCCGACTGCTGATCCCTATCTCTAACCGCCACGCGCAGTTTCGTATTTCAAAGCGTCGAGCGAAAGACGCGGTCACTGGAATGAGGCCCAAAGGTCGCCTTCACAGCGGAGGCTCCTGCAACTTCACGCCCATTCTGAGCCTCAGACAGGCATATCTAGGGGCACAGTAAGGTTAAGAACGATTAGGGGTGAGCGAATATCAAATTTTCGAATAGGAATCGAATGCAAATATCCAGCTTCGAATATCAAAACACAAAGGCGTCACAGTATTCCTTTGTCAATATTCATGAATATTTCTTTCGATTGAAATGTTGTGAAATACTCAGGCTGTTCTGAATGTATTTGCTGTGCTGCGTTTCGACACTATGCCATGCGGTTTCATCGCTATTCGATTCGTATCTGATTCTGTTGTAACATTTCCTATTCGCACGACCACATAGCTCCACGGATACGCTATATATAACCCTCTTGCAGGCGCGTTCTTGCGGACGCCTGTAGCAAGTTTCTTCCATGCGGAAAACACTGCCTTTTCGGACGGCGAAACGACGTCTCAAGTTACTCGGAAAGAGCTTGTGGTGCCCATGCAGCAGGCGCCATGGAAAAACCAAAGGTGTGAGCACAAACGCAGCGAGAGTGCTATCTACCGTCGTGTTGTGTCACCATCCTTATCTCAAGAAGTAAGCGATGGTACGCTAACGCAAGCGTTCGTTCTTGTGTTTTGCGGTTAGGGGGCTTCCGTAAGCTATATTGCTGCCAGTTCGTCATGCGTCCAGTCCCCGGAGACGGCATCGGACAGATTCAGCTCAAAAATGCAGTCAAACTCAAAAGTGCAGTCAATATCGCGATATATTAGTTTTATACTCAGAGAGAGCTATCATTCATTGATATCATTCCCGAGGTCGATCGCTTTCCTCCAGTTGCCTCATCCTGAAGTCAAGGCGCAGGCGCCTTATCACGAGTACCGCTGGAGATAATGGACACTAGATGTAGCTTATCACAGGTCCATCTAGGTGCCGTGCCTCTAGCTTTCTCCTGCGGTGGCTTTGGGAGTGATGTCACCGCCACCTTACGAAACATATCACACAACGACGTATGATAGATAAGACTGGAATATTGACCAGTAAATGTAAGAATAATACGGACATGTGCTGCTTGAGCTCGGGGGTGTTTACGTAGGTCAACAAAGGCAGAGCTTGTTCTGAAATCGAGGATTGTGACCTATAGATGTAATTGCAAGTCTCGTTGCGGCACACACGTTCTCCACGTGGGTAGGTGCTTCTGATAAAATGGGCCTACGTCTAGCTTTATGCGTGTTCGCATACCTTTCTTGTAGTTCCTTGTTGCTACGGTTCATGTTCGCAAGTGCCATTACCGTACGCACGCGATACGGTGTGCGCGAGGGCTAACGAAACACCGAAAGGAAGAGTCGTTCAAGTTATACCTCAAAGCGTTGGGGGAGAGACGAACCCAGACGTTTGAAGCTCAAGTGACCATTGATTGCAACAACAACAACAACAACAACAACAACAACAACAACAACAACAACAACAACAACAACAACAACAACAACAACAACAACAACAACAATAACGAGCATTTACGTGCCAAAGAGAGAGAAAGGGAAATGAAAGACAGGGAGGCTAACCAGAGATCTCCGGTTCGCTGCCCTGTACTGGGGAAGGGGAAAGGGGAATGAAAGAGGGAAAGGAGAGAAGACAGTTGAGGGACATATCACCGTCGCTGTCACAATCGGTCACCAAGTCCTGTTTCTCGGAGAAATCGCAGCAATACCCTGACAGCAACTCGTCTTGAAGACTTTGTAGGCCAGGGCCCTAGGATCAAGTCTTCTGTAAACGGGCGGTCCAGCTGACCAAGCGTGGCTGAAAGGGCTGCTCTTTCGATGTTGAAGCGGGCGCATTCGCAGAGAAGATGTAAGATCGTTTCTCTACACCCACAATGTTGACAGAAGGGGCTATCAGCAATTCCGATGGTGAAGGAATACGCATTGGAGAAGGCTACTCCAACCCATAGACGCACAAGGAGGGTCGAGTCGTGGCGTGAGAGGTCGGTTGGGATGCGTAGTTGCAGGTTAGGGTCTAATGCGAGAAGCCTTGAGCTTAAAAATGCAGAGGAGTTCCATAAGTCAAGCGTCAGTCGATGTGCTATATCGCGATACTCTGGCTGCGTCTAACCTGGAGAGGGGAATGGCGACACAGCTGGCGCCGCCGTGTGCAGACCGAGCAGCCACGTCCGCGTGGTCATTTCCCAGGGCGCCGCAGTGACTAGGTAGCCACTGGAATATTAATGTGTGCCCTGCCAATACAGCATGACTGTGAATTTTCCAGATCTCCGCAAAGAGCTGCTCATGTGAGCCGTGACGTAGGGCGGACAAAGTTACGATATAGTTATGAGGAACGTCTCACAGTGTAGGGCTACGCAAAAAATTTTGACCGCCTTGTGTTCTTTAACATGTATCTACATCTTAGTATACAGGGACAAATTTTTGCACTTCGCCCTTGTCGAAATGCGGTCGTCGTGGCCAGAATTCGATTCCACGACCTCTAGCTTCGCAAGGCAATAGCTTAGCCGCTAAGCTATACCACGGCCGATGAGCATTGACTGCAAGCTCTACACCCTGAGCGACAGCAAGTCTTCATGCACATTTGTCTTAGGGTGTCGAAAACCACTGTCAGGTAGATGTACTCCGAAGAAAAGCGTAAGGTTATAGACTTTGGTTAGCTGACGTTTGTTTGACAATCACAGAGCTGTCTACAATCTGTTGTGTACTTGGGAGGTGTACTAGGTGACATAAATTTTGATTTGTTACGGGTTATCAAAATGTTACACAGCGCAAACACAAGTCCTTTACTACATGAAAGGACCTTGAAACCCTTTTCCTCCGCGACTGGTAGGCGTGTTGTCTCGCTATGTTCAAGAAGGTGTACAAATACGCAATTGTACGCAAGTATACAAATACGCAATTCGTATGCGCACGTTTCGGCTAGCGGACGTGCCTCCGTTAGGGTTAACATTACATCATTGCCCCGGCCGGCCGCCACGGTGGTCTAGTGGCTATAGAACTCGGCTGCTGATACGAAGGTCGCGGTATCGAATCCCGGCCGCGACGGCTGCATTTCGACAGTGGCAAAATGTTGAGACGCATGTACTGTGCGATAATCAGTGAACGTTAAAGAAGCCCAGGTGGCCGAAATTGCCGAAGCCCTCCACTATAGGGCGTCTCTAATAATCATAGCATGGTTTTGGAACATGAAACCGCAGAAATTATTTATCAAAATGTGTTGCAGGGTACCTTCAAAGGCTTCGATGACCAAGACAATATCGCTGCAAGATTCAAGTCTCAGTTCGAGAGCCAGACCTCTCGCTGCCCATGAGAGTGATCTTCAGTTGTTATTCATGGGGCTATTGCAAATTTTTTTAGACAAGTTGAATAATACGAAACTATGTTTTTCATTCACTGTAAGGTTCTTGTTGATGAGGTATTAAATGACTCGCAGGTGCTCTAGGTTATCGAATATGAGCACAGGTGAGTAGCCCAGTTGAGAGCCGATAACAAATATACGGCTTCAGCTGCACCTTAGTTGTGAATACTTTGTCTTCGCCAGTGTCTTTGAATTGACAATCATAGGAATTAATATAACGTATTTGATCGCTTGGTACCACCACGTGAGCATCAGTTTCCTTGAAGTGTAAATTTGGTGGCCAGTTAGAGTTACAGTGCTGCGCAAGTTCCAATGAACGCGCCAATGGTCACATATAGTCAGCTGTCGAACAAGCTAGGGCTTGAATGTAGAAAGACGGACTGTAGCCGTGTATTTGTCGGGATTGTTTGGTTTCCAGAAGCGAGGTAATTTCCTATGTGACAATTAAACTCACTTCAAATGTACCAGCATAGATTCAATATGATATGTGTGTTCCTTGTGCCACAGGAAGGTCGATCATGACTGACGCACTTATGCGTAAGGACATCAAATAATAATTCGACTCTTGTATAGCTTAAATATTAGCTTAAAGTGACACTAAACTGAAAAGGTCAAGTGATTTAGAATGGTAACTTATATTTTGAGAACTCGATTGTCGTAAAATATTGCCTTCTATGATCATTAATAAAAGATAATAAATGCCACAGTTTCAGTTTTGAAATTCGCGGCGGAACTTCGATGCCTAACGATGCCAGAAGGTCGACTTTATTTTTCGTAATCTAGCCAAATTCGCTCCATCAAATCTTCTGAAACACTCTGTGTTAAGTCTCTGGCTTCCTTGGAACACAATGTATGCCTTTCTTGCCAATAAATAGAAAAGAAGCTCAGGGGAAGATGGAGGCTTGACTGGATGAACAGATCGCAAAATACGATTTAGAACAGGGAACAGGATTTCCCCTGTTCTATATCGTATTTTGTGATCTGTTCATTGCCAATAAATAGTTATATAGGCCCTAGCAGGCTCCATCAGATGTTTATGACGTCAGGCATTTTAGCGCTGGAACTTCAAAGCGTCGTCAACTCCCGTATTTTCGGTCCGCGTGTTTTCCTGCTTGCCCCGTGTCTTCTGCCCGAAAGACTGGCGTTTTTGATATTTTGAAAAGGTAACTTACTAATACAACGAAAACTGTGTTTCACATTAGTATCCCTTTATGGTGTTGGTGGTGACACTTTTATTTCATGGTCACGGAGGGTGGTCCTCAGGGTGGCCCATCTTGGGGGCGACTCCCTCGGCCCAAGTGACTATTTTTACTTGATCCCCCAGATCGATGGCTGTCCTCAGTAGGGCCTGCCAGGTAAGTTTACAGGGGGCTGGTAAGAGCGTTCGCGAAGGAGGTGAACCTCTACATCCCCAGAGGATATGGTCTTGTGTTGCCAATTCATTCAAGTGACAATTTTGACATATGGCGTTGTGCTCCCCATTGGTGATGATCGATAATCTGTGTGGACACACAAATTAGTCTGTCTGAAGCTCTCGTAAGACTAGCCTGCGCTCTGGTAAGGCCTCGGTGAAAACATGAACTGTTTAACCCTTGCTGAACATGAACTTCTTAACCTGCTCCTATTTTTCTGGCGCTGTCTTGCGAAAATTTTGATACAAGCCATGTCATGTTCCTATGTTAATTACTTAAATTAGACGAAGTTGACGTTGATAATGAGTCGAATATATTTTGCACGGCAAGTAATGGAAAGACGGCACTTTTGGACAAGGACTTGTAGGTCATGAAATAGAGCGGTCACACCATCCATTCGAGACGAGGTTAGCTTTTTGATGAATAAGAATATTTCTGACACATCAGTACAGCGAAACGACCCTAAACTATGCTTCGTTTTGCTTCTGTATCCCAGTACACGAAGTCCATATCCATGCATCACCTATGTAGCAATGAAGTATTACTAAACACCTGTGTGTATGCGAGAAGTGAGAACAGTGGCATGAGCTGTATCACGGTCTGCTTTCCCTTTTGCTTTTTCTTGATGTGCTTAAATTGCGCCAATGGGAAAATATTACCACCTCCATTACTTTCGTGTATGTCGTCGTTTCTTTCGCTGTTTACTCCCATGTGTCAACATAGACGAGGTTGACAAACATGAAAGTGTGTCACCTCCTGGCTTTAACCTGCGCACAGGACGTATATAGGTCGCACAAGTGTTGAGTGACCATGAGTAATCGTCACTCAAGGACAGACTGCAATGCGAGTGCCCTAAATAAGAGGCGCGAAAGTATTTTTTTTATACACGTCCTTATTTATTCTCCCGTGTGCAGCACCAATAACAGTTAAACTGACGTCCCCAAGGTCAACAATACCATACTTTACTCTCTGAGTTATCACACGCGGCTAACTCGGGTAAAACAGGACAAACAGAGATCCAGGACACAGGAGGATGCTGCATTCTGTGTCATTCTGTGTCATTCCCTGTCTCCGTTTATTTGCGCTTCTTCGCGCAATTAACCACGAGCCACCTCACCCAAAATCAGAATCCTGCTTGGCAACTACTGACCTAATCGTTAACTAAATCATTGTCTTGCAGTATCTAACCGCACACAGTTTGCAGGCATAAACTGAGAAACTTCCCTTACTAGCTTAACGGAAGAATGTGCGTGCAGACTTTCCAGAATATGTACATAGGGTAAGCTACACAATATATGACAACCCTGTTAACGTTGTGCATCACTCTGACCTTTGGTAGTCCAGGGTTACATTCCCTGTATGACATGTACACTGCCTTGTTTATGACAGGTCAGCGACGAAGGGTAATTCATTATCTATTGTCCTGATCTGCTCATGGCACGTGGTTATAGCGACATTGGTGTCTATTAGGAGGCCGCACATCGGGTCATATGAAACGGACAATGAAACACGATGTACACGGCATGTAAAGGTAACTGTGTTGATATTGTTGATGCTATCGGTGTTACAGATAGCCGAGGAAGGCGTCGGTCACTCTGCGTGTTCAATTGACACGCGTTTTTAATTCCACTATCTTTCAAGTCCAGATAGCAGCATATACCGGCTTCCACTGAGCCTCTGCCCCACAACCCACAAACAAACGCCTTGTCAACACTTCACGTCACAAAGAACGACCGGCGGTGTGTGTATACGTTTCCGCCAAACGTATCACACTTATCTTATCAGTCGAGCACTCAGTATTCGGTGACATTGGAAGCTCACTCGAGCATCGTGAGTGGTTCTCATAAGAGATAAGGCATCCGTTGAACGAAAAAAAAGGCAAAAAAGAAAAGTACCAGCGCGTGCTCACAAATGTCGAGTACATAGCTTTCACTCGATAAGAAAGTTTGGTAGCATGATCGGAGATAAGATTTCCGGGAACACCTGTTCTGCTCACCTCCATGCAGGCGCCCTCCCGACACCGGAATTGCGATAAGGCTCTCAGTGGCAACTCGTTGGCTGCCACGTACTTTTCCCTTCAGACATCCACGTGTGTGAGCCGTGCCTTCGATGGTGAACCACTAAGATTGACGACCACCAGATGAGGGAAGGGTATCACGGAGCTGATCTGAGGAAAAAGGTGCTGGAGTGCAAAGCCCCGGCGGCTTCATTTACGAAAGGTGAGTGATGAAAGCTCCTCTAACATCAGAAAACAATTCTTTGTCGCTGATGTGGTTATGAGTTATGCGTTTTTCATGAAATACATTTTAATTTATTTCCCGGGCAAGTTATTCGAGAAGGCAATATACTTTGTCATTGTGTACGCGATGGTGTTTTTACCTGATATTGTGTAATAAAGTTGTGAAAGAGGGCTTTTTTTTCGGCATTTATAAGTCCCCTGACTTCATATGCCGCTGCAGTACCTTAAATAACGTTGTCGCCCGCTGCTTGTCTTTTTGCCTTGCGAACGCTCCGTGTACACTAATGAACGATTCTTTCCAACTAGCCCAAGTGGCTACTCTATTCATATATAACAGGCTGGTTCATTACATTCCTAGCGGGATAAAAAACAAGAGGCTTCAAGAAGCAACTTGGAGCCCTACAGAGGGCGACGGAATGAAGAACATTAAGTGCTGTGAGACACGATCTAATAAAGCTAACAAACAGTAAGCCAAAGAGGAAAACGTGCCCGATGGTTACCTCGTCCTCACTGTCTACTGGCATTATTAGGTTGTGAATAAGAAAAAAAAAACAATTCTCTCTCTCTGCTAACTTTTTCTTTTTATTAAGCGTTGCTGCAAGAAACATGAAAGTTGTGCTACGAATAAGTGAAGTTATGATTGATCATCAAGTTTCGGAAAAGCGAAAAAGAAGACAAGTTCGGAAGGTCAGGTAATGTCGGCGAATGCTATACAACTCAAGCCAGTGCTAAATAGTTTCGGTGAGGCACAAGTGAATACGGTAGGCCTAGACAGAACCGTTCTGTGCTCTTAGTACGCTTTCGAACATCGTCCTCCACCACTGCAAAGTCTTTAATGAAGTGCGGGGGTGGGCAAGGTCGGGGGTGTGGGCACGCTGGCCTAATTGATGGTTAGCAGTTCTGAATGATTATTATAGCGTGAACTAATTATTATTGGTATTGGATAAACGATGACTAAAGTATCCGAAGTGTAACTTTGCGTAAACTGAATGATTACAGTGGATTGATTTCTAGGGTTTAACGTACCAAAACCACCTATGATTATGAGAGACGCCGTAGTGGAGGGCTCCGGAAATTTCGACCACCTGTGGGACTTTAACGTGCACTGACATCGCACAGTACACGGGCCTCAAAGTTTCGCCTCCATCGAAGTGCAGCCTCCGCGGCTGGGATATGATTACAGTGGTAGGAAGTATTGACTGATGGGTGGTTTCATTGGTATCCGATTATATTTCAGTGACCAAACAACCCCTGATTATGAGAAACATATTGGCTCTTTGCCGTTCTACCATCGGTACCGAACAGCCAGATAAGAAACGAGAAATGTGTGTACAGCAATATGTCGCGTCAATAGGATCTTGATACGTTTAGACAAGACCTACCTGGGTCGGCTCTGACCGACTAAGAATGGATAAATAGTAGGTTCTTTATCGGTCAAATAACTGCCGATGGCCAGCACAATGCTGAATGGAGCTGTTTAAGCTTGGCAGTGTTCCGCGCTTGGACACAGTAAATGAGTCGGCGAGGGTAAAGCATGACATAGACTTGTATAGCACAGTTTGTGCGCCACAGAAAGTGGATGTGTGCCAAGCAGCTCTTGGCACATCATATCCACGCATCCTATAGCGTAGCAAGGAGGCGGGAAAGAGAAATGGGAGCGAGGTGAAGTGATTCGAAGGTGAGGAGGAGAGATGTGAGGGTGGTAAGGAGGAAAAGAATCAGAAAAAGAAGGAGGTGATAAGGTAAGGCGTAACGTCGCCATGTAAAATATAGTATGAGAGAGGATGTTAAAGAGATCTGAGGGTGAGGAGAGAGGAAAGGAGGAGAGAGTGCAATATAAAAAGAGATAAACCTGACGAAAAGAAGGCGTACAAAGAAATACGGAAAGAGAGACATATGAAATAAAGAAGAAGAAGAGGAAGAAGAAGAAGAAGAGCATCATCACCATAATTAGCAGCAGCAGCAGCAGCAACAAAAACAACAAAAAACAACAACAACAACAACAACAACAACAACTTAATCTACGTTCGCCAGGTGGGGGCGCTTGCTTGCCAGCCGCGCCATTTACCCAGATTTCATAGGCGTGCAAACGGCTTTAATTTCTTTCGTCTCTTTTCATCTCATACTTGGTTTAAATTGCTCGCCTATTATTAACGTTACGTTTCACTTCTAAGTTCGCTAATTTTTTCACATCAGTGAGCTCTCCTATCAAGGAAAGGCCACGCAGTTATCTCCCGCGCTTTATTGCTCGTAATGACGCTTCCAGTGCATAGAAATTAAATTCCGCGAGAAGCAAGGAGGCTGTTGTCCAATTGCTAAAGCATGATTGGATATTCTAAAGAAACAACGGTGCTGTTAGGAGAGGCGATAACGCACAGTGCCTCACATTAGCCAACATGCGGCAACACTCACCATCCCTGGGCCGTCACCAACCCCCAATTTAGACCACATGTGGCCACAGCAGCTGTTTTTGTCTAGTGCTGCCTGAGCTATACACACAGATACACACCGTAATCTCTCTCTCATATATATATATATATATATATAAGTATGAGACTTAGCACTTTAATGATATGCATTTATTGGTCGACGTTTCGGTCAGAGCCTGACCTTCCTAAAGACTTTGAGTCTTGAGAAAGGTCAGGCTCTGACCGAAACGTCGACCAATAAATGGCATATCATTGAAGTGCTACGTCTCATACTTATACTCATGCGGCAGCCGAAGCCAGCTACTTCGCCAAACTATATATATATATATATAACGAAAGGAGAGGGGTCAAAGGCTCCTTTATTTGTTAGAAACAACTTAATGAACTAACAAACATTGAAGCTTAGTAAAGCATAGGGTAAGTTATTAATGTTACTAATCGAGGTATACTAATTTTGAGGTATAGTAGAAAGGAATTAAAGTGAACGAAAAGACAAACCTGCCTTCGGGGTCATGGGTTCGGTTCCCACCACCATGACCACCGTTGTTTCTCGTTCACTTTAATTTCTTTGTACTTACTTCGAAATTATAATACCATGATTAGTAAATTGCCCCATAATATATAATATATATATATATATATATATATATATATAATATATATATATATATATATATAGATATATATATATATATATATATATATATATATAGTGTGTGTGTGTGTTTCAATTTGCATAATTGTAACTGCCGGCTTAACTAAGCCATCAGTTAGCCTAACCAACGGCGCTACCTGCAACCTGCATTACTCCTTCTGTCGCATATTTCGCAGGTCGCACGTGTTGCACGCGTCGACGAGCCCTGGCGACACTCACGCACACAGCTGGAAGCGCCGAAGCTGGGGGACAAAGGCAACCCCAACCTCCGCAATACAGAACGCTCTGCAGCCAGGCGCACCGACTTCGCTCGCTATACACCGGCAGCTTGCGTTGCAAGCACTAAGTCTAAGCTGGTGCGCAGGTGTTATCTCTTCTTAGCATCCTTTGTGGAGGAAAATGATATGGGCAATTAAAACGTGCAGCAGTTACTGCTCGTTCGGTGCTCAGCCAGAGACCCGTCGACGTCTTCTCTGCTCTTCGGATGTGCCATTCAAGACAGTGCATCCGACCGCAAGACAACAGGCTGCTTGTCAAGAGACGGACGCTGAGCTCTGAACTTCGCGGCTAGCTTCGTGAGCCTGCCATTATAGATTGACTCTTCACGCCTGTCTTTGGATCAACGCGGAAAGGTTAGTAAGATTGATACCATAGCGGGCAGGATCACAGGAGTTGGGTCGTATAGGGAAGCTGCACGAACAGGAACGCAGCCACAGTAAGTTCAGCTGCGCGCTACCGCCAATGATACGGCCAAGAGGTAAATATTCTAAAGGAGATCATTAACATTATCATGACTGGAATTGTCTTGGTACTTATAGTCGTCCCCTCCAATGGAACGTCTACTTTACCTTTGAATTATCGGTTTGTGATTTCCATGTCTCGAGGAATATGTACATGCTCAGCGCATCGGTATGTCTCGAACAGTAGTCTTAAAATTTGCGTGCATTTCATATATGTACCATATACAGTATCTTACGAGACTACATGCGTGGCATAAACAATCATGTTCTGTGGAAATCACATGCTAGAAAATGCTAACTGAGAGATAGGGAGGTTTGCCAAGGGAGACCTCCGGTTTGGTACTTTGTACTTGAGAAGGGAAAAAGGTTATGTTAGATATTGAAACATAGCAGAAGAAAATTCTATAAGGGCCCCATGAAATCGTTATGACAATGTGCACTACTGTTCAGAACCGCGCGAGTTTGACATTCTGAAATCGTTACAGTGCATTAAGGAAGAGGAAAAGCACAGCCAAGACGGACAAAAGAAGCCCCACAGTGGGTGTGAGTCATAGCTATTCAGGTGAACCGGAGCAAGAATAAAAACAAGGAACCGAGCTAGCAGGAAAAAAAGGAAGGACATTTGGAATTCAGTGCTCTGTTCGTTCATTCGGCCACCTCGACTGTCCTCTTCCTCTTCCTTGATGCACTGTGCTGGTGTCATTATGACGATGGAAGTATCCCGCTAAATCACGGAAAAGCAATCCGGTAAAGAGTCGTCAGTCGCAATACGTCATCGTTCAATACGTGAGTGAGAAACACTGTGTAGTTAATCACTCATTGAATAGACCAATGACTCGCTCAACGAAAAGTTGAATGAGAGACGGGAATAACCATGAAAGTTCGCATAGGAAGCAGGTGAAGGGTACTACTCATCTAAAAGGAGACGAGATATAACGAACAAAGAAGTGCAAAACGTATAAACTTTAGGAGAGGGTGCAGGGACAAATTTGTTGAAACCGGGAAAAACGAACAGTTGTAAGTAGCTTGTAAATAAACAGTAATAACGCAGACAAGTGCTTCGTTGTTGACTTTAGGGCTTTAGTATGGCACGCTACAGCAAAACAGGATCTAGTAAAAATTATATGCCTTTCCTTTAAAAATCACGAGCTAAAGTTTGTCTTATGAATGCGGCAAAATATTCTGTGCGCGCGCTGCATCAATGCATCGTTCTTGCGTTGCGCAGTTCTCTCTCGCGCTTTGTCTTCGTAGCCGGATTGATCGGTGGGAGTTTTACATTCCAAATTAGAATATTTCCAAGTTTTCAAGTTGAAGAGTCGTCGTTCTACTGATGCGCCCATTATTCGGGGCACGAATAGTGCCTGTAGGCTTATAAATGAGAGACACCCACACACAGAATAAATAAATAAATAAATAAATAAATAAATAAATAAATAAATAAATAAATAAATAAATAAATAAGCAAGCAAGCAAGCAAGATCTCCTAACTATAGAGAAAAGTATGACTACAAGAACTTATTGATGGTCTTAGTCGAGACAGATTACAATAGCAGAACTTGTTGCTGGGCTAGTTGGTGAGATATGCTTTCATAAATTTACGATGTCGGTGAGCAGCACCGAATAGTTAATTACTCAATGAATAAAACAATGAATTCTTCAAGGAAAAGTTAAATGAAAGGCGGTAATAACGACTGATAGAGTGAAAGTTCGCACGGGAAGCAGCGCTGTGTCGTTCTATTTTTTCGTGTGTGTGAGTGTGTTCGGGTGCATGTGTGCATGTGTGTGTGGTTTGCGCTGGTAAATTTACGAAAACAGGTTACAATAGCGTCAGTGTAGGAAGAAAGCGGTGATGAAACGTGCGAGGAATACCTATGTATACAATACGGCGAAGTAAAGGTCACGGATTGCGAACAATAGAGTGCAGCTGCATCTCCCGAGTGAATACGCACAGTGTCGCAGTTCCTGTCTTCCGCGCATAATCAGAAGGTGTTTGCACACAAAGCGCACGGGGTGACTCAGTTCACAGACGAAAAAACACAAGCGGAGCTAAAAATAATAGGCACATATTCTTGCGGCTTTCTCACATCGACTCCGGCTTTCTCCGGTTTTATTTGGTGAGTTGAACTTGTACTTGAAAACTACGTTGGCAAAGTAAGCTTGCTGTGTACCGCAAGGACTGTTTCAGAATTTTAAAAGAAATTGTCAGTTAATATAAATTCGCACACGGAAATTTCCTCACAAAACCCTTTGGGTCATGCAAAACGCCATTGCAAATCAGGACAGCGCTGCTCAAGGTAACAAGGAAGGTTATTTGGAAATTGAGGTTTTTCAATATCGTTAATGATAAAAAGTGCTAACAATATTTTATTGCTTGAGAATGCGAATACAGATTAATAACAAATTTGCTTGCTCCCTCCTATTATTTGTTTTATTTCGAAGAGAGTGGGTCATCCTAATTTTGATATTGTGCCTGTATTTTGCTTGCTCAGTAGTTGAAATTCCTAGCTTGAAGATATGCACGCGCGTAGCACGTGGAACATTTGTTTGCCACTATGTTACTTCCACAATGCAAATTCGTAGGCGAGCAATCAATCTTGCGATTCTGAGCGCATCTTGAAAAACACATTGAGAAATGTTTTCTCATGTATCGCTCGTGCTACAGCGCTGCCTTAGCTTTTGGAGGGCAACACGAACATGTAGAAATCGGTAGCAACCGACGCTCTCTTAGATGCTTACCGAAACAACTTACTTTCTTTATTGTGTTCGACGGAGCTCTACGCCTTTCCTCCATTGCGCGAAATGCTGAAATTTTCGTGTTGCTGCGCTTCTTTACTTACGCCATACCCATAAGGGTGAGAGGTAACACCAGAGGCAGGACCGTAACCCGGGTAGGGGGGGGGGGGTGCCGTAGGGGCCCGGGCCCCTCTCGAAATTTTGGGTGGGGGGTAGTGTTGATAACATAGTGTTGTGCTAATAGCATAAAATTTTAGACTATTAATAACATTGAATATAAGAAGTCCCTTATCGTTATACATACTGTGATTTTTACCGAAACCAAATAATGAAAACAAATGTTTTTCTCAAGTGATCAAGGCCGTCAGCAAATGTGCCCCTCCGAAAAAAAAATCCTGCCTACGGACCTGACCAGAGGCAACTAAATTTGCGAACAACAAAATTATGGAAGTGAAGGAAGACGGATAACTGAAATTAAAATTTGATGCGAACCTTCATAAAGGAAATCTTGCTATGACTTACTAAACTACACATGGTAAAGTAGCCTATACCAATAATAGCCCCACAAAAGTCAGCAGCGCTTCCCCTATGGAGAAAATGGGTGAAAGAGGCGCTTGGTGTAGGCGCGATACCTCGCCTACTACCCACCCATCCATCCATCCACCCGCCCATCTATCTATCTATCTATCTATCTATCTATCTATCTATCTATCTATCTATCTATCTATCTATCTATCTATCTATCTATCTATCTATCTATCTATCTATCTATCTATCTATCTATCTATCTATCTATCTATCTAAGTGCTGTTGCTTTGCTCCTCATCGAAAGTCTTAAGCACGGTGGTAGAAAATAAGGGGCATTCATACGGTTCACACATTTTTACACTTCGCTAGCGTTGGTGTGTCTTCTTGCGGTTATGACGTCTTGCTTAAAGGGCTGGGGGAGGGAGGGCTCAAAGTTCAGCCCCTGTAACAATCTTTTTCATTCCAGTGCGCCATCCGTGGAATGATGGAAGAAATTCCTGCATTAGTTTCTTTCGCCCCTTCACAGAGGGCGCCAGGAGTTCCCATTTTTCTAGAATCAACTGGATGTGGCGTGACAAGCACACCTACACCGACAAAGGATAGACAATACAAGCTTTGCTTAAAATGTAGTCCTCCGGACAATTGATGGAATTTAGTCGTGGAATACACAGGCAGGGTCGTGGTTTGCATAGAGCGAGAGCTGGTGGTGCAGTTTGCAATACGTTAAAGAGCCATCAGTTCTTGCATATGTCGCCGAGGATGCTGACGTAACTGCGAACACCTGTGCACTGACCTGATATTCACTAATTAGAGCGAATGTGTTTCCCCAAAATAGTATGTTGCAAAGGTATGATACTGTAGATCTTAATGAATTAGTAAATGTACAGGAGGTTTCTGCCTTTAAGTGTGGTTAATTAGGTGTGACAAATCCCGTTTTTCTCTCTACAGTTGTGTAGCTGTACTTGAACGATGGTGACGTGGTCCGGGTAGGATAATTGCCAGCGATAAAGCATACACAAACACGACCTGTTGAGTAAAAAACAACGGAGTCGAAGGAAAGTTATTCTTGCAAAGCTGCAAATGAGAAAGACTGGGTTGTGCTGAGGGTCATAGAGCACATATCAGTGACATAAATGCTGCACCCTTGTGTCACAGTAGGTCACACCAATTAATACTGATAATCGGCCGGGAATGATAAAATACATATTGCTACGGTGTGTCAAAACGTATTGGGGGAGCAGCACCACCACCAGCAGCAGGAACAACAACAACAACAACAACAACAACAACAACAACAACAACAACAACAACAACAACAACAACAACAACAACAACAACAACAACAACAACAACAACAACGACAACGACAACGCCAACGACGACGACAACAACAAGGAGATACGAAGAGCAGCGATGAAGGGAAGAAGGATGTGCAGTGCCGCCATAATGCTTGCCACTCAGCTACTTTGAATAAACGCTCCTACACGCCTTGTACCAGAGTGGTGGAGGTGATAGGTACCTGAACCCCCAAAAACGGAATCTCTACTCCTAGCACTTTGTCGCAGCCGTCGCCTTACGGGACTTGCACCATCGTCAACGGGAAGCATGCCCCGAAAAACTGAATCTCCGAGGCCAACGGCTTCTCAGCTGTACAAGGAGCCACCAAGCTTTGCCGGCACTTGCGGTGAGGACGTGGAAGTGTGGTTGAAGCAGTACGGACGGGTGAGCAAGCGTAATGGTTGGGATTCCACTGCTCAGCTGAAACACGTTGTGTTCGTGCTCATGGACACTGCTCCTATGCGGTAAGACAACCACGACGACGTACTTACGACGTGGGATATATTTTGTCGAATAATTGAAGAAGTGCTTCGGTGACTGCGACGAAGAAGCCAGCTGAACAGACCCTGTCCCGAAGGGCCCAACCCTCCGGTGAGACCTGCGCTATGTACATAGAAGAGGTCGTTAAGCTATGCAGACATCTTAATACTGGCATGTTCGAAGAAGGTAAGATGGGGCATCTTCTTAAGAGGATAGCTGAAGATGTCTATTAGTTTTTCATAGCCAAAGAAAACGCGAAGTCTGTAGCGGATAGAATCCAACCTTGCCGCACGTTTGAAGCACTCAAGATGCGTTGTATCGCGCCGACGTTTGGCCGTTCGGCTAATGTACCGACAGTGGCCAGCGTCGACCCAATGCACCATCCGATCGATACGACAAATACTTCGGGAAGAGCAGCTCTGGTACCACAAAATTGGGCCCTGTGGTGGCCACGACACTTGAGGCAACAACCCGGGTCTTCCATCTGCGTCATGGCCACCATCTGTCAACGCAGCAAGCGTAGGCGAGTATAGAGCTTCGCATCGGTCTGAACCAGCGAACGGATTTCGCCTGAACAACGAGCAGCAGTGCCGTGCTCCTTATCTGACGCAACGGTACCGTACTCCACATGCAATGGCTACAGAATACAGTGGCTATGACGACCATGACAGAAACCCCATGCTGGTCGACGGATATGAAGGCTTCGAGCATCACCGCGAAATCTGGCCTCCCCCTATGTGCTATGGTTGCGGTGTCCCAGGGCACATCTCCAGGTGTTGCGGCCGTCCCCGAGCCTGGAGCTATTACGTTGCGTTGGTACGTCGCCGAGCCTGGCTGGGCCTATTAAGTTGCGCGAAGCAATGAACTGTAGGCTTACAGGCACAAACTTTGACTGTTAGCAAACTGGAAACGTACCACGATCCCATTTAGCGCAACTCGTACCTTTCGTTAATATGTCGTCAAATATGCAAGCGCAGATAATCGCTGACTCAGCCGCAGTGACACCAATCTCGCGAAGGACACAAGATAAATGAGGGTCACTACATATCTAAATGTTAAAGTAAATGTTTATGATAATGCAATCACGCCCAGGTCGTACTCGCGTTGGATACGTGGGAACAACCCAAAGGCGATTGAATGGTGACCTTTACAGTCTGTGCCAAATTTCACTCACGCGGTGTTCAACTGCCAAAGGTTCTGGGGTCGATCCTTTAGGTACCAGCTAAGACTACTAAAGGTCTTGACTTTGGCCTTGACGTCGCTTAGGCGATGGCTAAGAACTCCTAGGAATACACGCTTGTACAGCATACGAACACCGTTCTTAAGCCACTTGTAGCACTGGTAGAGATAGGGATGTACTCTTTAACGGTGGACCGTGCGGCTTATAGATTTCAAGGCGCGTTGCAATTTGCTATGGAGTCCCCCCCCCCCCCCCCCCATTCCCTCCGCTTTCCTTCCTTTCAGACATCATGCCCGAAAACAAAATCGTGTTTTCACACATCATTGCTGCGTACCGCCACGTCGCTATCGATTGCTGGCAAAAGCAACACTGTATGAACATAAGAGCAGCGAGACGTACTTAATCTAATTAGGCTTACTTCGGCGTTGTTGGACTAACTGAAGAACACTGTATGACCATGTTTTACGTGGTATGGAGCTTTCTTTTAATTTCTACTTGGGCTAGCCTTCTTTATTACTATGGAATGTAGCCGATAGTCCACGAGTTTATCCAAATTTACATATAGGAGGTGGGGGGTGAGGGGGTTTACCCATGTTGTGACCTGAACGGGGGGGGGGGGGGCTACGGAGTTGGTTTGCTGCAAGACTAAAGGGGGGGGGCGGGTGTAGGGATCCACCTGGGAAGGGGGGGGGGGTGTTGCTGTATAAGCACTTGTCTTCGCCCGTTTTTCAGCACTGGGGGCTCTTTGCATATCAGGAGAACTCTATGCACAAGGCAGCTTCAGAATTAAAACCACTGAGGCAGTCAGACGTCGCATGACGCTTGGGGACATCAGCGAGCGAAGAACATAAGACACCCAAGAGAGTAAGTGGACACCTTGAGACGCATGCAGTTTTCTACACAAGATCGACTGAAGAGAAGAGCGTGAGAAGGCTCACGTGGTCTCCGCACATACCTCCATAAGGAAACACTTGAAATCCCACACAAAACTACACGCGAATTACGCACGCTTCCCTGCACTGCACCGAAAACGACGGTCCCGCAGCATCATTAGGTGTTCATTAAGAAAGCCTGAGCGTAAGGAGGCGGGACTGTTGTCTGAAAGGCCATTCTGTTTCACTTCCGAAACACACGCGAGTGGAACAGGAGAGGACGAAGAAAAGTGGCTGATAAGATAGTTACATTTGGAAGGCACGATTGCCACGCGAAGTTACGAACACTAAACGCGGCGGCTTTCAAAAGGCGGCGAGCGGGCAGTGGTGGGGCACGGCTTGACAAAAAGCAGCAGGTCGTTTGCTTCAAAGCCTTGTGGTCCCCGAGAGGGGAGAGGTCGCCGTGTTTCGAGTATCTCGTCGAGATAGACACCAGTCATCCAGGCGCCTCAGCGGTGCTGGGGCACAGACGTTCGCATAGCTGTGTGCTAATGGGATCGTGCAATGGACCTGGTGATTAATGGTCTCGGAGCAACCTCGAGGATTGCCGTGGGGGGAACTATCAGCTGGTGTTGCAAAATTACGCTGCGTAGCGGAAGACGGCATTTCCATCTACTTAGTCCCAGCTCTTTTAGTTGTCTTATTCGTGGTTGGTTGCATTGTGTTATCAGTGATGACGATAGGCAGCTTTTATCTTACGCTGCCGAACTTGCCTACCACGCACACAGAGAGAAAGAGAGAGAGAGAGAACGAAGGCGTAGATAGGCGTATGTAACTGGATAAATGAATGGAAGGGGGGCAGACAGACAGAAAGTGAGATTCAGTGCGACAGGGAGCCGGGCAGGGGTACCGATAAAATAACATGGTACCGACATAATGAGAGAATAAGAATAGGTCGTCACACGTTGTGTTTTCAGCCTTTTACACTAGGAGGCACTAGGAGACACTGTAGTGGAAAAGTGAAGGTCGCATCGAATAATGCTAACAACTGGAGCACTGAAAACTAGACAGCTTGGATAACTCGTCCCATAGATATCTTAGCAGCTGTGCGACGGGCGCAGTGTATATGTAACGAGTGTGTCCTAGTGTGCTGTTGCGCGTGACACATTCTCGCTCAAGTCCGAGCTGTTCGTTCCGGCAGCATTCATTTCAAGTGCTGTGCAGGCGGCATAATTCGTTATTGTGGTCGGGAATGAAGAAGGAATGACACTAGATATATATGGACACATGATGGCCCATATGACACTGGTCTGTATCGAACAGCTTCTTCGTTCTATTACGCAAAGGTATATGTATGTATTCACAAAATGCGGTTTTCGCGGTGTATTTATTAGGCCTCGATGATGTAGTGACGCGGCCGCGCCCGAAGCAGCGAACAAACTCCTCTTATTCTTGACAAAGGTTCTTTCGCTGACTGTGTATTTTTCGACTTCGCCAAGGCCTTCGACAAAGTATGTCACCAACTTCTTCTCTTTAAACTTAGTAAACTTAGTCTTGATCCTAACCTGTTTAGATGGCTTGAGAATTTCCTCTTAAATCGGTCACAATACGTTGCATCAAACGGTCATACATCTTCATTTAACCCTGTGGACTCTGGTGTGCCACAGGGATCGGTTTTAGGCCCTCTTCTTTTCCTCATCTACATTAACGACTTACCAAACGATGTTTCCTCTAACATTTATCTTTTCGCAGATGACTGCGTTATCCTCCGCGAAATCTCAGATAACAACGATAACAAGTCTGTACAAGACGATATTAACGCTATCTCTAACTGGTTTGACGTATGGCTTATGCAACTTAACGTGTCCAAATGTAAAACAATGCGTGTAACTCGTAACAATATTCCTCCGCCAAACTATTATCTAAATAACATTCCCCTAGAAGCCGTAAAATTCTACAAGTATCTTGGCGTCTACATAACCTCGACACTTTCCTGGCCTTTACACATTGATAAGCTAATTAGCAATACTAACCGCATGTTAGGATATATCCGGCGAAATTTCTTTTCTGCTCCTTCCTCATTAAAATTAATCTTATATAAAACACTCATTAGGAGTAAAATGGATTACGAATCATCCATCTGGGACCCTCACTCCGCAACCCATATTCAGTCGCTTGAACTAATCCAAAATAATGCCGCTCGTTTCATTTATAGCAATTACAGCCGAACATCAAGCGTACACTTCCATGAAAAACTCCTTACTACTTCCTCCCCTCTCAGCCCGACGTAAGTGTTTTCGGCTTGCTTTATTCCATAATTTATATTTCTACAATTCCTACCTGCGTGATAACCTTATATCATCCCCTTCTTACATTTCTTCTCGCATTGATCATGTCCATAAAGTTGGGATAATGCACTGCCATACCAGAACCTGTCACGAATCATTTATTCCCAGGACGTCTCAAGAATGGAACCACCTTCCCGGCACCATTGTTTCTATCAAGGACCACTCAAAGTTTCGCTTGGCCATTTCGGACATCATCACTCCCGGACTCAATTGATCAATTATTCTTTGTGTTACCTAGCCAATTTTTGCTGCTTTGTTTTTGTTTTTCTTTTGTATGTATTGTTAACCACTCCCCTCTGTAATACTTCGGTCCTGAGGGTAAAATAAAATGAAATGAATGATTATACCCACACCCAATGAAGAAGAAGCCTTTGTAATTATGATCCTTCTGTATAGGTTTCGTGAATCATCTGTCTGGTTTGAATAGTTAACGTGAACAATTCCACTAATTAAATTCCCTCCAAATCCTCCTTTTTTCTATCTGTTCCTTTCAATCATTTCAAATCAAAACGTAACTATCAAATAATTCTTGGCGAATCCCCCCTGGTGGGTAAGCGCCGTAGGTCTTCAGGACCATTATCATGTTGTTGTTGTTTTGTGGGGTTTTACGTCCCAAAACCAGTTCTGATTATGAGAGACGCCGTAGTGGAGGGCTCCGGAAATTTTGACCACCTGGGGTTCTTTAACGTGCACTGACATCGCACAGCACACGGGCCTCAACATTTCGCCTCCATCGAAATGCAGCCGCCGCGGCCGGGATTCGATCCCGCGACCCTCGGATCAGCAGCCGAGTACCTTAGCCACTAGACCACCGTGGCGGGGCGACCATTATCATCACCATAATCATTATGATTAAGTACAGATGGCGAAGAAGAGCCTTTTCAGTGCCCACAATATGTATGTATGTATGTATGTATGTATGTATGTATGTATGTATGTATGTATGTATGTATGTATGTATGTATGTATGTATGTATGTATGTATGTATGTGTAAAACAGTTGCCCACAAAGACGGTAATGAAGTGACGTTTCAGCGCTACGGCTGGATTCCTGGCGTCGTGCCATTGCACTTTATGTGAATGTCATGTGTGAGCTGTTTCCACGAATTCATGTTTCGCAGAATATGCCTCATGAATACACATGAGAACGCATTAGCATTTAAGCGTTACGGATCCATTCCGGAAAGGGTGGCCATACCAATATATGACAATGTCACAGCATTTGACCTCTGTGAATGCATTCTAAAGTCCTGCGTCATGACTCCATGAGATAGTCATGTAGCATTTAGCGTTGAGGGTAGGGGACCTGTTCGTGCCTAGTTACTATGAATGATAACGTATCATCATTTAAGCAATAAGGGACGCTTCAATTCATAGGCTGTCACAAAATACTGCGCACTTTCGGAGGTCCTGGGACATTGCGGATAACTCACCGTCCATGACGGCAAGCAGGCGACGTTGTGTTGAATAAAGCAGACAAATCTACGCATAATAAAATTTTGTTATTCCTCATGACACTGCGTGATGCGCCAAGTGCATCTGTTGAATTAGCCAGACAATTACTGTCTGTTTTTGATCTTATTTACTGTGTGCGGTTCTCAGACGAGGTAATAACTATGATGAGAATACTTAATAGACCATCAAACACTATCAATTTGAGGGTAAGCGGATATGGCCAATATTCACGGTGGGTTGTTCATATATGTACTTTAGATAATTAGGCGTGAGGTGGAAGCTCCACAACGAGCGAAGGAAATTCATATATCGCACGCTAATTCAAGAAGGTGGCGGAGGGCAGGAGAGTAGCTTACGCATTTACAAAAACAACAAAAAGGTATTTCATCACGTTTGCATGGGAACAGTTGTAGAGGTGACTTGTACAGTCAAGGGTGCGTGACGACAATGATGCATTGCCATGAAAGGCAAATAGTTGGGGAGTTTAGACAAGACCTACTACTGCACAAATGGATTGGAGCCACGTCGAGTGGAGGTGTTCTGATAAATAGGTTGAAATGCATAGGTATATTGTATGTAAAACTGCTACTCTAATGGAAAGCTTACGCCTTGTCGATGGGAGTGTCGATATTCAACCCTTCGAACGAATACAAGATGAATAGTACTGACGGATTCAAGCGGGTCATATTTAGGCTAGGCAATGCCTGCATTTCGTTTCCACTGCCATTTTGTTCGTGTGTCATTGACGCAGTGTTGTATCATGCATTTTCGTCAGAGCGAATGTCACATTCAGGGGGAAGACTGCTAGCCACAAGACATGGCTACCTCGATCATTTTCTCTCATCGGTTGTAATACTTGAATTTTTGTTGTCGCACGTCAATACGCGAACACTGCCCATGAGCAGCGCTCTAATGCAGAGCTTCGCGTCAGCTTTTGCCGAATCTGTCTTGATACAGTAAAGTCTACGAACCTGCGGAACATGGGTGAAGCTTGGTATTCTACTCAGCACCTTTCAACAAACGCAATAACGGGCCACGGGACTCGTGGAGGCAATGCCATAGAAAAATGTTCACAATCAGGGATGGGGACATTAGACTATATATGTGACACGTGTCAGCGTATGGTCATATGGTATGTACCATAATTCTTGTTCTATATATATGGTTAAAATTTGAATTGCGAAAATGTAGCCGTGTGCGGACACGTGGCCTATGTAGACCCGCAGTCCTAATCTTCGACATGGCCATATATGCACATCGTGTTACATATGGGACGATTCCATCATGACTTCGGCAGATATGGTCGTTAAGGGCGTATTTGTTCAACTGGTGATATGGCACTAAGGACAACGCATTCGATGATTTAACTCTACCTGAAGCATCAGGTGCTGCGGTCGTAAGTTCGGCCCCTAAAGATGGCAGATGTGCATTTTTGTCCACTCTAATTCCTTTCCATTTTTGTCATACGTACTACACTTCAGAAAAAAAATTAGCTTCCCCTGGGCCCGCATTGACCACATTGTCGGTTGGCCCATACAAGAATGAGATGGATATGGCCATATAATTAACTACATATGGGCATATGAAAAGCTGGGCAGGGCCACATAAGGCTCATATATGCTGCATGCGGCTCTTGTACGCCATATGCGACCATATTTTCCCGAATTTTAATATACGCCTACATGAATTCTTTTTATAGCACTCCATATATTGTTAACGCTTGTTACGTGTCCCGCTCAGATCATTTTATATGGACTATGGCATGACACTCCGGCACCAACTCAGAAAGATCTCTTACACGTGCCTCGCCGAAACTCATGATGAAAAGGAAGTGTTGGTTTTGGCAAGGAAGCCAAGATGTCGTTCTGACTTTGGCAGCTACGATCTAGTGGAGGCGTGACCGTTCGCGCGTTCACTTACTCGCTTTTTGAGCTTAACATAAGAGACATAACCATCCCCGGAGAGCCTCGTACGTCTTGACAGATCAGCAGTGGGGCTGCTCTTGTCGACTACGCGAACGCTTCCCGAGCGCCTGTTTGCTTACTTTTGAAGCTGCAACTGAAAAAAATCGCAATATGTCAAGTCTGCTATCCTTCCACGTACATCACTCACGGATTGGAATGGGAAAAGTTAGGGCTAAGTAATGCAGATACTTTTGTTTCTACAATCTACAATTCGCGTAGCATCGGTGTAAAATTAGTTCGTACACTTGCATGAAAAATAACGCTACCTTCGCAGGTCAGATTCGCAGCTACATGACGCGGTTACAGCGAACAAATGCACATTTTAGTTGATTCACTTCAACGTTTACATGTCCCATTTCATTCCGTGAACACTAAATTTCAAGGCTCGCAGGTCTTGAGATGCCATTACCAGCAGTTTTCTTGCATCCACTATTACAATGTTACCATTGGGGCGCGCCAGATTGGAAACTTATTCTTATAAGCCAAAGACGTGAACTCCACTTATTCGTCATTGTGCACTTCGACTGCAACGTTACGCCGGAGCCGCCTGTCAACTTGTATTTGCAAAGGGGGACGCGCAGACCGGTCCTAACAAGTCACGGAATCGTTAGCCTTGCGAAGTCAGAAATATCCGCTTACGCTTGGACATTGTCCATTCCATCGCGTGTATAGAACTGCTGCAGAAGGCAAGAAAAAAAAGTGCTGCGCTAGCAGCGCTTACAGTGGGCGACCGTGCATTGCACTGCGCGAAGCTACCGTCGTCATCAAGGCAGCGGGACGTGGATCGCACGTGTCCGTGCATGGAGGCAGATACCGGTAGCGGTGGGACAAGCTGAGAAGGTGACGGTGAGAAGAGAGTTAAGGGGGGGGGGGGAGGGTGAAAGTGTGGCTTTGCATGCGCTTATGGCCCAGTCGTTATAACGTCTCCCTTATCTCGGCCCCAGATGACACTGGAGGAGCGTGCAGCATTGAAGAGCCAGGAGGCCTACATGGAGCCGGTGTCTACGATGTACGGCACGACTAAGGTGAGAAGGACGACCGCCATATTCTTTACGCGTTCACTACATAGCAAGCTTTAGGAAATCTGCAAGGGTTTAAGCTTGAGCAAGTTGGTAAGGATTGGTGTCTTAGCGCAGCCTCAAGTGGCACCATTAACACGAGAAGTTGATTGTCTTGCCTGTTTTCAAAGCACACCTGCTCGCTTGAATGACACGCGTCAGATGGCTAGTTAACTTCGTGGGTACGCTTCCTAACTTTAATACCTCTTCGCCACATATACATGTACATTTCATAGCACTGAATCCAGCAGAAACCTAGCGCCCTTTACATCTGACTATCCTCCTTTCCTAACATTCTTCGCCCAGTAAGAACCTTCCAAGTGGTCGCTTGAAAATATTTGGATAGTACAACGCTTAATTTGCAGGATGAAGGCAAGGTCCGACCGGGATCTGCAACACACTGCGGGTAATGACGAATGGTTGTTGGCTCAAGGAGTTTGGCTCACACTTGATGAGCCTCACCAGAAACATTCTGTCGGTTGCACAAGGGGGACAAGGCGGTACTGAAATATTGAGCCGCAAGGTTACGACATCTTATAGCCTAGGGTGAAGAAAGACTCACGCTGCGTTTAATGGTCAAAAGGACAGAAAGCTGAGCGAGTAGGTAAGTCTCCATGGTGAAAAGAATAGGAGCGCAAAACACGGACACAGATGTCTTTCGCATAGACCGGCACATGCAACTGTCTGACAGCCAGGTGGCGCTTCCATTCCTGGGCATGCGCAGATAAGTTGTGTGTCTTTCTTTTTCGCCGCTGTGCTCTGCTTCAGTTGATAGCCGGCGTTCGTGTTGTCCACCCCTCCCCTTTTGTGTCCGTGTTTTGCACGCCTGTTCTTTTCACTAGGTGCGTTTAATGATAGTCACAGGCATATGCTATTGCACTTACATTAGGAGGAACAGCATAGAAACGGTTGTAGTGGTAGTAGTGTAGAATAGTATTAGCATAGTTGTGGGAGTCGCTGAACTTGCAGAACTTGCAGCGTCTAGTAGAAGAGTTGCGGATCTTGCCGTCAGTACACTAAATACTGTTTATACGGATTACGCAATAGCTTTCGGAAAACTTTGGACCTTCTGCGCAAGCTAAGCAGCTCGACAAAAGTATGCAAACTGACAGCGTACAGGCCCATATTTGAATGTGCATCGGTTTTTTGGTCGCCTTACAGTAAACACGACGTAGCTAAGTCAGAACCCATCCAAAAAGAAAGGAACATGGTTTATTTTTTGTGGCTGTGACCGGCAATTCTCACCTATTTCGCATACGCACGTTTCACCGTCGAAATCTCTAGAACGTCGGTGCACTTGTGAGAATGTTATGCTACTGTATAGGATAATTCACACCGGGGTCTGGTGTTCTGACGCCTACTGATGTTGTTGCAGCTTCTGCACGCTGTCCTCTACGATCTGATCCCCTGAATTTTGTGTCCTTCAAGTCGAATCTTGATTGTTTTAAATAGTAGTTCTTTCCAAGGGTGGTGGACTTATGGAATGAACCTGATGAGTTGCTGCACAGACTCAGTGCTCAGCATTTAGAAAAAAGAATTGCGGGATCACGTATTTCGTTAACGTTTTGTTGTATTTTGTTGAATTGTACTTGTTCGTAATGTTAACCATCTGTTGTCCCTCCTGCTATAGCTCAGAGAGTGAGACAGCAGCATTTACAAATAAAAAATAATTGCAAAATTGTGCAAACCATGCAATAATAAATTTCATTATTGGCAGGGCCGGAAAGCCACTGAGTAATACCGAGTGAACTTGTGGAAATTGGTCTCACCATTATGAAGAGAGATTGATTGATTGATTGATTTGTGGGGTTTAACGTCCGAAAACCAGCTCTGATTATGAGAGACGCCGTAGTGGAGGTCTCCGGAAATTTCGACCACCTGGGGTTCTTTAACGTGCACTGACATCGCACAGCACACGGGCCTCAACATTTCGCCTCCATCGAAATGCAGCCGCTGCGGCCAGGATTCGATCCCGCGACCCTCGGATCAGCAGCCGAGTACCGTAGCCACTAGACCACCGTGGCGGGGCTATTATGAAGAGAGAAATAGAGTGGTTAGTGCTATTGTTAATACAAGTTACCAATACTTGCTTTACTCCATTTGTTTAATAAAACAGCACTGACTTCGCGCGAGAAGTCTTTACAAGGATCTTGAGTATAAGGAGATATCCTACTTTATTTTTAGCATAGATGCTCAAAGAATTATTCACTGCATTTTAGGAAAATAAGTCAGATCTAAAACTTTTGGCAATGACAAAGTAAATACGAACTCGTTATAAGATAACAAACTCAAACATTGAGATAAACATCCCCTACGTAGCAGATATGACCGAAATATATTTACGGGCGTTGTACAAGTTTGCAGAAAAGGCATAATCAGAAGTCCCTCAAGACTGTGACAGAGATGTTGCAAATATCGTTAGTTTTATTGACAATATTGCTTTGAATGACGTCACTTATCATAATCATCATCATCATCATCAGCCAATTTTATGTCCACTGCAGGACGAAGGCCTCTCCCAATCCTCGCCATCCTTGCCTGTCCTGCGCGAGCTGATTCCATTTGATGCCTGCGAATTTCTTGATTTCGTCCCCCCATCTTACTCTCTGCCGCCCACGGCTGCGCTTACCCTCTCTTGGTATCCATTCCGTCGTTCTAACTGTCCATCGGTTATCTAGTCTTCTCATCACGTGGCCTGCCCATGTCCATTTTTTCTTCTTAATATCGTTCATTATGTCGGCGACCCCCGTTTGTTCTCTGACCCACTCGGCTGTCTTCCTATCCCTTAGTGTAACGCCTATCATTTTCCGTTCCATCGCCCGCTGCGCGGTTCTTAACTTCCTCTCTAGCTCCTTTGTAATTCTCCAGGTTTCTGATCCGTAAGTCAGTACTGGCAGGATGCAGTAGTTATATAGTTTCCGTTTGAGTGATAGTGGTAGGTTTCCGTTCATGAGTTGTGAATGTCTGCCATATGCGCGCCACCCCATGTTTATTCTACGGTGGATTTCTTTTATATGGGTGGGTTCTCCAGTAAGTAGCTGTCCTAGGTACAGATATTCTTCTACGACTTCTAATGTATGGGTTTCGACCTTGAATAGACGTTTTTTCGCCGTGCCACTTACCATTATCTTTGTTTTCTGCATGTTCATCCTTAATCCTACCTTAGCGCTTTCTCGGCTTAAGTCTTCAATCATCTTTTGCAATTCGTCGCCATCATTGCTAAAGAGTACTATGTCATCTGCAAATCGCAGGTTACTCAGATATTCGCCGTTAATCCTGAGCCCTGTCTCTTCCCAGTCTAACCTTTTGAAGATTTCTTCCAAACATGCAGTAAATAGCATGGGAGAAATTGTATCTCCCTGTCTGACACCTTTCTGTATTGGGATTTTTCTGCTTTTCTTATGGAGGAGCAGGGTGGCTGTAGAATCTTTATAGATGTTGGCTATTGTGTTTATATAGCTATCACATATTCCTTGACGACGTAGTGCCTCCAGAACTGCTGGTATCTCTACCGAGTCGAAAGCCTTTTCGTAATCTATGAAAGCCATATAGAGGGGTTTGTTGTATTCAGCGGATTTCTCGATTACTTGATTGACCGCATGCAGGTGGTCCATCGTAGAGTATCCTTTTCTGAACCCTGCTTGCTCTCTCGGTTGATTAAATTCAAGTGTGGCCCTTATTCTGTTTGAGATAACCTTTGTGAATATTTTGTAAAGTGCTGAGAGTAGACTAATCGGCCTGTAGTTCCTCAAGTCTTTAACATCTCCCTTCTTATGTAATAATAGAATATTTGCGTTTTTCCAGCTTTCGGGTACATTTGAAGTTTTGAGGCATTGAGTGTATAGTGTCGCGAGCTTTCCAATAAGGAAGTCTCCGCCATCTTTGATCAAGTCGGTGGTTATGCCGTCATCTCCGGCCGCTTTTCCGCGGGACATGCCCTGTATTGCTTTATACTTCAATGGAATTCAAGTTTCTGAAGCCCCCGCCACGGTGGTCTAGTGGCTATAGTACTCACTGCTGTTCCGAAGGTAGCGGGATCGGATCCCGGTCGCGACGGCTGCATTAACAAGGAGGCGAACTGTTGAGGCCCGTGTACGGTGCGATGTCAGTGCACGTTAAAGAACACCAGGTGGTCGAAATAGAACGTCATTCTCATACTTGTATAAGGCTTTCATAATGCTGTCGCGATATTCGAATAATCACCATACGTGCAAACATTACTGCTTGAGAACTTTTCTTTAAATTACCTGTAGATAACTAACGGTTACAGACTGATTCTCAGGAACAGCGGCTGCAACATTAACTTCTCTAACGCGCGCCTATCATCGAAATGACCAATGTACTGGTATTTAATCAAATCTGCGGTCAGAAAACACTTCGAGAGCACCCGGAAGAAGAGTGCGAATACTGCACATCTAGGCACACACTTAATCAGCTGCGCAAAAGGCGATATTTCTTCTCCTGTTTTACTGCTTTCGATGTCCGTGTTCTTCCGACGGTGGGCGACGGTAGGAATGCCGCCCACCACTGCGCTCCGCCGCGCGCCGCTGTGGTCCGCTGCCCACTACTTGCGATAGACCGTCTACCGCTCCGATTGACCCCTCTTGGATTTGAAATGCTCGCCCGAAGACCAAAGTATGGCAACTGTGCGCGCATAACTCCCGAACCAAAAATGACGTCCCTTGTTTTTGTTCGTCGGGGTACTGTTATTCATCGCTTGCTAACCCAACCCGATTCCTACGCTTAGTTTCTATTTCTGTATTGCTCTTGTTAGTTTGCGTAATTCCAACGGCGTACCAATTATCTCAGCTGTGTGGAGTTCAAAGGTCCCATCTGATGAGGGAAGGCCCACATCGTAGGAGGGTTTTCTTAAGTGACCTTTTCTTAACAGCGAACCTGTTGAAGCTTTTCGTTATCCGTCGTGTCGCGAAATATGACCTTGAAATGACCTTGCCTAGCAACCAAGCGACGCTACATTTACAAGCATAAACCTAGTCATAACAACTACACGGAACTGGAAGAAGAAGAAGTAGATGAAGATGACAAAGTTGAAGATGAGCAAGTAGTAGTAGTAGTAGTAGTAGTAGTAGTAGTAGTAGTAGTAGTAGAAAAAGATGAAGAAGACCAGGACCAGACAAATGCCCATCAGCCTCGCTGCTTCGCTAGCCCTGTGGCACTAGGGAGAGCTACACTGAGTGTTTTCTTTGAACTCTCTCTTAGTTGTTATTTCTAGATCACACACACACACACACGCACGCACACGCACACACACACAAACACACACACACACACACACACACACGTGTGTGTGTGTATGCTCAGATGCCTTCTCGAACGGTACTTTCCAACTATAGGCAGGCGTGCCTGCTTTCCCTATTCGAAAGTCCCGCATGTCCTATGTGCCTGTGTCAATAACGGTATGTTATCCTGCAGGAATATACATCAAGAGTTGTACGTACTCATCTAAACACGCACGACCACGAGATCTGAGCATGGGGCTTGTGCATGTTTTTTCTGTAAAGTTCGGATGCACACCACATGTTTATAACCGAGGCAATGCCAAGTCCCATAAAGTTATTGAACTCTACTGTTTGGAAAGTCGTAGCCGATCAGAGAGACCGAAGCGATCGTGGGTGCAAATCGACACTCTCAATACAGCGAACTGTACAATCTCGTCGCTTTTCTTAATAGCAGCGGGCCACCAATGCAAATACTTTCTTTATAACAGGCATTTAAGGATACCCGAAGGCATAAATGCTTGTATCGAGCACGGAGTAATATTGTACACGAGCAAACGACGCCGCAAAAGGATATATGCGCACACTGACTCGGATATCTTGCTTTATGCGTCGTATATTTTTACGACGGGTGGGCTGCAGTGTCAACAGGTCGCTAGTAAAGATAGCGGTGCAAGTCGTGCCTATATATGCCTCCACGTTGATGGCAGCACACAGCGCATGCAATGTAAAAAGGAACAAAAGCAAAGTACGCGCTTTATCAGCGATAAATCTTGCTGCATACGCATTGATGTTTGTTTTTATTCCAGGAGGTTTAAAAGAATTCTTCCCTTCGCACAATAATTCTGCATGTTTGCATTTTCAAACATCGCGTTGTTTGTTAAAGTACGAAATGTGACTGCTCTCTTGTTTCATCCGAAGGAAAAGGAAGACCACTGTTGTTCCTGTACTACTCCATTGAATGATTGATTGATTTCTGGGATTTTAGTTCCCAAAACCACAATTTGATTATGAGAGAGGCCGTAGTGGAGGGCTTCCGGAAATTTCGACTAGCTTGGGTTCTTTAACCTGCACCGACATCGCAGAGTACACATGCCTCAACATTCGCCTCCATCGAAATGCTGCCGCCACGGCCGGGATTCGATCCTACGACCCTCGCATCAGCAGCCGAGTACCATAGCCACCAGACCACCATGGCGTGGGCTACTACATTGAATGAACGAACCATTAATAACTTCATTGGCTCGATGGCTAAGCTAAATATTGCACGAAACAAGCCTGTACTCGTTGGTTTACATGAACTTCCGAATGATGATTGGCAATGTGGGAGAGATAAGGACATCATCCTCGCAGACAGGTTTGGCATGTACAAGAGACCCAACTCATCCTAAACGTTCCGGTGCACTCAGAGCTTCAAATGATAGACGTTGAATTATCTGCCGTAACAAATGATCGCTTAAATGCGTAACATTAGAAATGGTGTATAGGCGCAATTCCATAGACGGCAAAGAGAACAGACACAAACAAGCGCTGCTGTGAATGGACTCACAATGTCAACGGGCCCAAATCATTTCTCATCTCGAAAGAATAGTGTTTTTTTGTGGTTGTTGAGGTAGGACAAGAATAACATCGTAAAGACTGCCCCGCCATGGTGGCTGGTGGCTATGGTACTCGGCTGCTGATCCGAGGGTCGTGGGATCGAATCCCGGCTGCGGCAGCTGCTTTTCGATGGAGACGAAATGTCGAGGCCCGTGTGGTGTGCGATGTAAGTGCACGTTAAAGAACCCCAGGTGGTCAAAATTTCCGGAGCCCTCCACTACGGCGTCTCTCATAATCAGAGCTTGTTTTGAGACGTTAAACTCCGCATAACAAAATCGTAATGACTCCGCCTTCAGTGCAAAGAGTTCTTTGTACTGGAAGCGAAAGTAAGCTGCGGGAGTTTGCATGGAGGAAGATATTCTATAGACAATTACACTGATTTGTTACAAAGGTGTTGTTGCCATTCGCCAAGATAAGGTCCTGAAATTTCGATAAGGGTTGTTCGCGACTCGATTGTCTCTTCCGGTGCAGTCGTATCTTTTGTTATCCTCTGCGTATCGTATTATAGCATGAGGTGCGTGCAGAAATTGGTCGCAAATATTGGTGATCGGTACTTTTCCAAGCGAACCGCACGTACAGGGCTGTCGTGCTTATACGAACAGCCGCCTTCGTAAGCGGGAATTTCAGCCCCATATTTTTAGTACCGTACATAAGTTGGCGAAACAAATGCTCAGACTCGCTCAAAAACGAGCTTTTTTTTGCGCTAATCCTACTTGTGCTCGGACTCCACAAAATTATACCCAGCCGGGTTCTCTCGTACTCAATTCAACGGTATCGATCCTGCTCATTAGGCTGATATGACTCAGTCTCACGACACATTTTGCTACAGATGTTCACACGGGGCTCAATTTCACGGAAATATTAGCTGAGCTGTACTTACTCGGACTCAGACTCACAGTTCGGTACTAAGTGAGTGAGCCAGCTCATGAGCTTTCCGACATATGGTCGCGTATAACGTAATTGTTATGCTGGATCCTAGAAGGTAGGGCCACTTGGCGGCGCTGCCATCGTCTGTGCAGGTGCTTTTGCTTGTCAGTAAACGCACTGCCATTGAGAAGCGTGCACTAGACTGGTCTTGGTTACGACACCAGCAGAATTTGTGGCCCTTACCAAGATACTGGACTATCTTGCCCTTGTATTAGTTTTGCATTTGTTCGCTACGATGCTAATACTTTCATTACTGGTCTATCGCCAATGCGTAAGGTAGCCAATATCAGTGTGGCGATATTTTGGGGCCGCTCACGACATGTGTTGCGTGATTTCTATGTTCTCTGCAGAGAACGAAAAAAAAATAACTGTGCCTATGGGCGTTTACTTTATCACTGGCACAATTTACTCCAAGAATCTGAGCAGGGTATCCTTGACCCTTCGACTGACGGCTGTGTATCCTTCAGGGTAAACAGTCGCGGCCGCAAGATGGCGGCGGCGTTCGCTAACGTACAAATAGGAACAGAAGTTTGGGTGAAGACCTTCCAGCAGGCTTGAATCTGAAACGATTGCTGAAATCGACGCAGAACAGGGTAATGACGCTAGATCCAACGTTTCTACAAGTGGAATTGTCTTCATAGTCTGTCTTTACAGTAGAATATGAGTGATGGCCTTGACGAAGACGGGGTCGCTGATAAAAACATGTGCTCTAGTAATATTCGCCGTTTGTGATCGCTCTGACAAAGAAAACAGAAACCTTTGATCTTTTCGCTAGCTTGCCGATCAGAGTAAACGGCCAAAGGAAATGTTCGAAGCTAACTTCTCTCGTGCGAACCTGGCAGCGAACCGCCCACGATGCTAAAACCGCAACCCCATGCCACGCAGCCGGAGAAAAACAATCGTCCCGACTACATCGGGCTTTTTGTGAATTTTTTTTTTTGCTGACTATCCGCTGATGTTGCTTAAGGTACCCTGATATTCGGGTGCATTTTTCCTCTTTCGCAAACATGCGCGGAGACAAACACTGCGATGATTTGCTGAGTATATATCGAGTGGTAGGGCCGTTGAGAAACCTCCATTGTGCCCTCCCTCCCAAGCGCAGCTGTCTGCGATAAAGACACTTCTAGAGAGATGCCATCATAGTTGGTTCACCGGAAACGCTTACACACGTGTGCCGAGTTTCATGACGCGTAAGGCGGAGACACATCGCTCTTTTACAACCCTACGCTTTAACAATGGAGATGGGGGCAGGGCGGGGCAAATACTTTTTGACAACGTTTATTTTTTTTGCCAGCAGCACGTGGGGGATCACATGAGGACCACCATACTTGTAATGCGTGGAGCGGCGTCTGAGCGGTCAGTTTGCGTTGGAATAAAGTAGAGTAAAGGTCGTTGTTCTGATGGCTCTTGTGCCTGGTGGCGTCTCTGTAGGAACCTCAGCTTGTCAGAGGCTCAGAAGCCACGGCCCTGAGCCCACAGTACAAACTTTATGTCGAACGAGTGCAATAATGGAAGGTGGTGTAACGATTATGAAAGGCGTATTGCCGCATATCCGTGCTTGTATTCATGACAACATGCATGCCCATGAGCTTCAAGTTGTCATTCAGTAAGCCCTCGCACTGCGAATGAGCAGCCTTCAGGCTAGCTGCATTGGTCGAGCGACCGGCCCAGAGAGGTCTTTGTCACAGGTACCGACCCCGGTCCGGAATTCATTTTTCGTCAACTAAAAGGCTTTGATTGTTGAGAAATCCATATGAATTTCCTTGTAGCTTTGTGCTGAAAAGCGGGATGATGCTAGTTTTCCCAAATCAAGTACAACAATTGTATTGCACCAATTCCGTCCGGCCATTTAATTTAAGCTGATGCATTAACTTCTGCAATAGAAGACTACACTGATGAGCGTGAGGCGCTAGCAGTGTCGCCTCAACTGAGCATTTTACAGTAGATTGTGAGTGTTTTATAGGAACACCTGGGTGTAGAAAATACGATGCCGGAAATTTACTGCCGCTGGGTGCACTGGTTGCTGCAGTGGGAGCCATATTCCAGTTCATTTCACATACACAATCGTTGCCAGCTGCCCGACCCAGAGCTGACAGACGCTTGCGTAGAAACAAGCGCGTTTACGGGCTGCTGAGCCGTAGCCCAGGGTTCAACGTACTCGGAGTTACGGCTGCAGGTAAAAAGCATGAACTCAAACGCTAATAAAGGGCATAGCAGGTGCGATACGAAGCGCATTGCGTGGAGCAGAGAAACTCGTGGTGAAACGGACACATAAGAACAAAGTATAGAAACATACTGCGGTCACTGTCGCGTCAGATGGGATAAATCAAATCCACTCAGCAAGCGTGTACCTGCATGCGGAAGTGTGTACCTGGATGGGGATGTACCTGGATGCACCAACTAGCACCTGTATGCGTAAGTCATAAGGGCAATGCTATGGCGTCACAGTGGTGAAGTGGTTATTGCACTCGGCTGCTGATGCGAACATCGAGGGGTGAAATCCCGGCCGCGGTGGCTGCATTTAGGAGGCGGAATGTTGAGGTAGGTCCGTGTGCTGTGCGATGTCAGTGCGCGTTAAAGAATTCTGGGTGGTCGAAATTTCTGGAGCCCTCCACTACGACGTCTCCCACAATCATGTCGTGGTTTTGGGAGGTAAAACCCCACAGATCAATCAATCATGTGCCGTCACACACACACACACACACACACACACACACACACACACACACACACACACACACACACACACACACACACACACACACACACACACACACACACACACACACACACACACACATGGTGCACGTCAGTGAAGATCTGCACATCCCACTCTGCACGTACTGCGCCTCCTACGGACACACAAAGAGGACCTGCCCAGTATCCGGACAGCAAGACAAACTTGTCTGTACCAAATGCGCTGCAAATCATCCTGCGGAGCGGTGTGCGGTGCGGGCGGGGGATCCGGCGGCGCAGTGCAGTGAGTGCGTCAGGCAATCTAGACCAAACAACCATCCTGTGGGTGATCATACGTGCCCCGTACTGCAGGAAAGGGTTGCCCGCCTCAGGGCGAGAACTGAATATGGATAGCATAGAAGTGCCAGCATGGTTGGGGGGGCGCAGCGACTCACATAGCACGTTACAATACAAGTTACGCAGTCTGAAGCACAGGTTCTCAATTACAATTTTATTATTCAATTTCAAAGTACCTTTTAGTGAGTCGCTGCGCCCCTCCTCTGGTCGCGAGCACAATGCAAAGTGTCCTGACTCCGTGGCTTACTGTGCCTGTATTTCACCTTCCATGTCACTTACTACATGTTGCTGTTTACGTCAAATCCAAACGCATCCACAATTTCACGTACTTCATACTACACAGAATGCAACGCTCACAGGCAACGCCTCACCTACATTACACATGAAAACAAATGGCTAACAACCAACCTCTAAATTTCATTCAGGCGAATCTCGACCACACCTCCGCAGCAACCAAAATACTCATCGAAACCATGTGTCACGACAATTACAGTTTTGCATTTGTGAGCGATCCTCATCTACGCGCAGGCACGGTACAAGGCATACCGCACACGATTAAAAAATTCCACGGCCCTCTAAACCCTCGTGTAATGATTTTAGCACAATTAAACACATATGATTACTTCCCCTTTCACCTATCAGAACACATTGTGATGTTAAAGTGTCAAAGCCGTGACCATTCATTTACATTAATGGCGATTTACCTGCCTCCTCAAAGACCCGCAGACCCCTTTCTCGGCGAACTCCAAACCTGTATATCCCGCTGCACAGATGCTCAGTACGTAATTGCCGGTGACTTTAATGCGAAACACCCTCTTTGGGGACCTGGCCCGTCAGACTTTAGAGGGTCACAGGTTCTTAATTTCTCAATCGCCAATAATCTGACTATATTAAACGACCCTTCATCTTCCCCAACGTTTCAGACAGCATACGCAGAAACCTGGATAGACATTACTTTAGCATCACAAGCACTAACATCCGCAGGTTACTCATGGACGGTATTAGATAAACCAACTCTTTCCGATCATAATTACATCTCATTCTCTTTCACTAACATTCTGTCGCTACAACCAAAACGTTTAACGAATTACGCTCGACTGCAAATATTGCGCGAACTTAAAGACATGCCCTGGTTTCAAAAAGTGACACAATGTCACATCGCTTGCCCAGACACACTGGACAGAATCATCACACAATTTTATACCATATGCGAACGCTTAGAAAACCGCTACTCTCGGAGCCCCAAAGCAAATGTATCATCAGGTAAGGGCTGGTGGTCCCCTGACTTAACTATTGAAAGGAAGCGTGTCCGTGCTTTACGACGCCGTAAACAACGCGCTAAAGTGCCCTCTCTACGCGACTATTATCAAAAAGAATATGCTTCTGCGTTCCAACAATATAAATCGAACATTTCTAAAGCTAAAGACTTATTTGACAAGGACATTTACACATCCGCTACTAAGAAACATCTTTTCGGAGACCATTTTAAACTGCATTTTCAAAAACAACACACAGCAACGAGCTTACCATCATTAAAATGCCCTAGCGGTTCAATGACGACTTCCGTCAACGAATCAGCTCGCCTCCTACTAGACACACTAATTGCCGAAGATAGCCCCCTAACTGACACCCCGATTCATTACCAGATGCGCGAAATTCACAAGTCCGAGTACCCCTGGAAAATTTTAGATCTTCCTTTCTCTCAGAACGAAATCGAACATGCTGTAATGTTAATTAACACACAGTCAGCACCAGGATTAGATAATTTAACCGGAATATTTGTAAAGCAACTTTATCAGTTACATCCACAGTTCTTTTATTTTGTCTTCAATACAGCCCTCAGAATAGGACATTTCCCTACACCATGGCGTAACGGTAAAATCACTTTCATCCCCAAACCTGGAAGGCCCCCTCAGGATCCAAAGTCATACCGACCTATTGTAATGAATTCGATATTCGGTAAAGTGCTGGAACGACTACTAAATTCCCGTTTATACTATTTCCTCCATACCAACCACCTCATCCATGAAAATCAATTCGGCTTCACCAAGACACGCAGCGCAGCACTAGCTCTTTATCAATTACGACAATACCTAGAGTACTATAAATCCCGCAAACAACCAGTCACCCTCATCTCTTTGGATTTTGTCGGGGCCTTTGATAGTGTATGGCATATAGCTCTGCTTAATTTCTTTAGAAAACACCGATGCCCGAAAAACCTGTACCTTTTACTGCAGTCGTTTCTCACAAACCGCACCATCACATTCCCATTCAACACCGGCAGAGAAACAGCATCTCCATCGGTGGGTAGCCCACAGGGCTCCCCCATCAGTCCCCTCCTTTGGAATGTTATCATACATTCCCTCCTAGACATAAACCTACCCCATAACGCACACATACAAGCCTACGCAGACGACACCATCATATTACTTCCTGGAACCTCCCAATTGGACTTTAAAAACAACGTCACCCGCGTTTTACACCCTGTAGAGGAATGGGCAAAGCTACAAAAGGTAACTATCAGTTCAGACAAATCTCACTACACGTTCTTCAACAACGGACACAAAGGCACATCAAGGCGCCGTCCCTCCGTTAGGTTAGACGGTGCCTTTCTAAAACACAAATCATCAGTTAAGCTCCTTGGCGTTGTGTTTGATACAACACTTAATTTTCATTCCCACATCGAATATCTGAAAACTAAAGCCGAAATATTCACTGCACGATTCCTCGCATTTCTGCGTTCCCAACATAATCTAAACAGCATGCTCATTCGCCGGCTATACAGACAGGTCCTACTTCCCTCACTCACTTATGCATCGCCAGCGTGGTGGCCTCCCCACCCTACACGCTTCCTAAGAGACCGCGTATTATCACTTCAACGATCAGTCTTAATATCTATCACAGGCTCGTTTCATACAACCAGAACGTCAGCATTACAAATAATCGCTAACGCTCCGCCCTTAGATTTAGAACTCACCCGCCTAGCAGCAGAATTTTCTCTCTTTACACAAAAAATAGTCACGCCTTACGGCACACGTACACTAAATCCCGACCACATCCAGCGCGACATTGCACCCTGTCTTTATCACCCCAGCCTAAAACACAGATTTTCCTTTACTGAACTTGACCCCTCCCAGCACGACGACGCCTTCCGCCTACCCGTCCTGCACGCATATACGGACGGTTCCTTTACCTCCATTTCTGCTGGCTCAGCATACATAATACTGGATAACCAAACTCGAATTTTGAAGGCAGAAAAATATAAAATAACACATGCATCTGGCGCCTACACAACCGAACTTATGGCTGTCACCGAATGCCTACAGTACATCAGCACGCTACACACTCAAACCCCTTTTCACCTGTACACAGATTGCCTTTCTTTACTACGTAAACTTGCAAGCCTTAACGATAATGACGAGAGGGTGATAGCCATCAAAAACATTCTTTATCAGTTTAAAACACAAGGCATCTTTTTCCGGTTATTTCACGTCCCTGGTCATAAAGGCATATTAGGAAACGAATTGGCAGACAGACTAGCAACTTCAGCAATGCGTTTTGGGTCTGAGAGGATGGCTACATATTCAATCCGCACCGTTCGGTCCGAATTATACAAAATTATGGTTTCTCATTGGCACGCATATTGGCAAACAGAAGGGCCGAACACGTCGTTATTTCACTGGATAAATAGCGTCTACAAAATTCCAAAATGGTTTCCACCTCATCGGAAGTTAACTCATTTAATGACTGGTCACGGCCATTTCCAATATTACCTCAAGCGATTTAATATAACCATGTCTGACCGGTGTGCATGCACAAAAATATGCGTAGCCGATCTGCATTACTTCAACGATTGCCCACGAACGCAACACATCACTCAACACTTACGAAGCCGCACAGATCCAACAATATCACACGCACACTTCCCAAGATATCTACTAGAAAGAAAAACGCGTGCATACTTAATTCAGCTAGTTAATATAATGCGTGAATCGGCGGTTGTCATACCAACCCCCACTCACTATGCAGAAATTTCTGAGACATAACCGGATACCTCATCGAAACTTCCCAACCACACGTCTACCGCTCGCATACATTTTCCTTACAACAACCCATCAGACACTGCATGCTCAACGTTATAGTTCCAATTACGCCAAAAAAAAAAGGCGAGGTTACCTCGGCAGCTATGACGTGAGCATCAACTTTTCAACACACATAGACCCATTGTTCATGTCATCCTATTGATATGACAAAACCCGCCTTATGTATCTGCGCAGACCTTTTCTCATCGCAGGTTTCACCTCCTCTTTGCTCAAAGTTTCAACCGAATGCTTCCGCCTCAAACTCCAGATCATGCCTACAGGTCCGCCATGCAAGGCGAGGCCCTTGGCTCGAGTTGTGGCTTCCACTACGTCGTCGGTCACGGAACTTTAAACTACACCTAGCAGTGCACTCCCGCTTTCCCTTGTTACAAGGACGCTCTTGCTGCTGGAAGCTCTCACTGCTACGTAGTACTTGGCACTCACATTATCACGGTCTTCATCTCCTGCCTTTATTATAGAAGGAAAAGCCCTGCAGGCCTTGCTTCCGAATACATACATTTTTTTTTTCAATTGGCTTTTTCCACAAAATTTTCTTTTTGGGAACACTTCCCCTTATTTCTTTATGGTGCAATTGGCTTTAAGCCCGATATACCTTCTGGTGGCGCGGGCTACCCCCACTTTATTTTAATTTTTTTTCCATACCAGGGGGACAAATTTAACACACACACACACACACACACACACACACACACACACACACACACACACACACACACACACACACACACACACACACAAAACGTTTCGATTCCCGCGCGGGAGCCTTGTTGGCAAGCAAAATAAGAGTATGCGTCTAAGCAGTTCACTTTACATATGATTGAATAGTCCACGGAAGCAGCGCGCACACCAAAGGTTCTGCAAGTTGAGCCAACTAAGAAGAAACAACCTTCAAAAGCAGCCTTTAATGCAACGTTGTCTGCGCAACCAATTAGCAAAAGCTGCCCACCATAGCAACGATAAATGAAACAAGTTATTTTATGGATGGACCTGCACAGACAAGGTGTTAGAGCCGTAAAAGAGTAACCTGTATGAAAGGAAAGCGATGGCTGTATTCAGATCCATACGGAACGTATAGTGCTTGTGCGAGTAGTTGTCATAGGACTAATCGTATCGCTGAATGAATGAATGTCAATCGCGCCCAATAAGAATGCATATGTCTGAGTGTTTCGCGCACTAAAAAAATCTGTAGATTAAGGATAATACGAAACCATTACACGCGATACATACGAACAAGATTATCAATAAGAAAAAGTCCCGGCGACAGTGAAGAATACATTAAGATAACACAAGAAATGGAGACAGACGATAAGAAATGCATTTCACGCGAATCGAGGCACACGGAAAGCAGGTAAAGAATTGTACAATGTGCGATACTATACGCATAGATATAAAAATTTACGTGCGCTGCATGATGCGAGTTTCTACCAGCCATAATGCGACTACACTCGTTCTGTTATCTAGGTCTCCATGCTATGCGTTTGTAAAGTTTACGAGTTCCATCACGCCACCTAATGATTTACCTCCATAGTACATGTATTTCCCAGCCTTTGTGTAAACGTTTGGCAATACTGCAGCAGACAACTGATTTATGTGCTCTACGCATTGCGTAGCCTTTGTTCTGAAAAAGAGATACAGGTTACCGCCGTTGACCCTCCAGTGCACACTGCTCTCTATCTAGTTTGTACTTATCGGAGATATACTGCTCTTCAGACAGGGGTATGCGCTCTATATCGTTCCTTGACTACGCGTTCTTTCCCCGTTTTTCGGCAGCACTGTCCATTCACCGTTAATGTACAACCGGTGTTCTCAATACATCAGGCCGCGGTGCATCCTTCTGCTGTGTGCTTTGGACCGCGCGGCCCGTTAACCATCTTGGACACTGTCATTCATCATGCCCTATCAGAGTCTGCCAAGACATCCGCGGGAGGTTCTGATACCTGAGACTGTGAATGCATGCTCGGTGACGGTGAGTGTACCGTTCTGAATGAACACTTTTCAAATCATAAGTGACACGGAAAACCTAAGGGAGACGCTAACGATACGCGGTTACCGCGGCACCGCTAACCGTGACTTTTGACGGTAAAGTTGGGCTTGTACTGTTGAATTTCCGCTTTCCTGTCGCAAGATTTCGGTGTCGCTACACCCGGCGGCACAATATGCTCCGTGTCGCTCGGTGTTGTTGTGTACCTGTTTCTGTAGGGTCTGCTGTGTACCTGTTCGCATCTGTAGGGTCAGCAGTCAAGCACCATATAGACCATCGCGGCGGACTTTCGTGCTACCTTAATAGTGACCAATGCGAAGAACCCTTGCTCGTGCCATATCTGGCTACGACCGCTGCAGCCCCGCCACGGTGGTCTAGTGGCTATGGCACTCGGCCGCTGATCCGAAGGTCGCGGGGTCGAATCACTGCCGCGGCGGCAGCATTTTGATGGAGGCGAACTGTCGAGTTCCGTCTGCTGTGCGATGTAAGCGAGCGTTAAAGACCATTATGTGGTCGAATTTTCCGGACCCCTCCACTACGGCGTATCTCATAATCACATCGTGGTTTTGGGACGTAAAAACCCACAAATCATTAGGACAGCTGCAGTCAAAGCAACGCTTTGTCTTGTGATACAAATATTTGATTAGGCGGTTGTGGGCTTATAACTTGGCAGTTGTCACTTAATTAGGCACGTAAAAACTTATTCGGTGGCCTCCAGAACTGCGCCTTTCTTTACATGACGCTACCTTGGGACTCCGTGCATTGTTCTGGAGTATACGGAGCTAAGCCTAGTTGGCGTACTCAGTGAGTTATGACGTGTATGGAGCTCTAGTGGGTGTGCCGATAGCCTTAACTGCTGAGCGTGTGACGCGAGCAGACTCGCTTATCCCGCTTCGAAGGAACATGTGCGCATAAAGATTTTTTATGTGTCGTCTTGGCTGGATACTTGGAAGTAAATGTCCGCAGAGCTCCACAACTCTGGAAGTGTTGAAAAAGAACGCGGCTTACAATAAGAAAAGAACATCAACGGAACGGTCGGATAAAGGGCGGATATTATTGCAACGACATCGTGGTGGGCGCATGAGTCGGATAAGGGGTCATTGGCCCTGCTCCGAGTTTTGTGCCCCAGTTTCGAAGAGATGCAAGTTACATTTCCGGGCAGAGGGAGAGAAAGAAAGAGCGAGAAAGAGGGAACGAAAGATGAAAACACAGAGCTTGGCAAAAAGTACATGTGGCTAGCCTAACGCACATATTTGCGTCGGCACCACTGCCTGCCCTTCCTTCTTGACTACGCACCGTGACATGACACGTCGTTGAAGCCTACGGAACCAAGTAAAGCAAATATGATATAAAAATATGTTGGGTGCTTGCTATGTGGAACAGATATTTAAATTCTCAAACGCTAGCAGGACATGGAAACAAGTAGACGGAAAGCAAGCGAGAACAAATACCAGACCCACTACGGCTAGGCCTCCATAAGACGTGCTATTCAATACAACTATCTGTGCAAAGCCGCTAAGTACGTACCAAAATAATACACGTAAATAGTGGTGTGTAATGTGTTACGTGTTGCGCACAAGGAAAGCGAGCCAAAATAGTTAATAATAAGACACAATTGTGTCAGCAAACGAGCAGTTGTGAGAGGAAGAGTGGTAGAACATACATGACGAAGAAGAAAACTCAGCAAGGGTAAACAGCAGAAAATATATCAGTGTGGAAATGTGCTCTGAGGTACACCACAAAGTGAAAAATGATCACGCATTGAAGCGTGGCTCATGCTAGAGTTAATAAAGCAACGTGAATGATGAAGACATGGTATTAGATGATGTAGTGCGAACGTTTAGGAAAGATGGCTTGCCTAGGTGTTGGCCCGGAATTAAAGCCCTTGGCAAAAACGAGTTCTGTCCTCAGAACGTTGACGACAAATTGTTTCAATTTTTTTCTCTCTTTTGTAATTTCTGCTTAAGCACTTATGCTCAAGATATCAGCAATCGTACAGGAGTACTTAGGCTGTCGCGTTATCAATACAGCCCTTCAATGAAAGCTACGAGGCATCTCTTGACGTTCAGGGCAGTGGCACTCTGACGCTACGAGGCGCGTCGCACGGACGCATGCTCTGCGGTCATTGTGTACCTATGGATTGACCTCAGCCGTAACTACAACTGAAGAGCGAAGTCATTGGTAATGAAGTGATGCGTAACAAGACAAAGAGGCTTATTGTATGGCCATTAGTTCACCCGAGGCGGCTGTCACAGGAAAGTTAGCAGTGGCGAAATAATAGTTGCTATATTTTTCGGAGATGCACAACAAGGCGGCAGCTCAGCTCACAGACAACGTGTGCAGCTGTGCTCCCACTTTGAAATCTCAGTCGCTTCTGTCATTTGACGTGTTAACATGGTTTCTCCTGCACACATCACCTTCATATAGCCCCGCCACGGTGGTCTGGTGATTATGGCACTCGGCTGCTGATCCGGAGGTCGCGGGATCGAATCCCGGCCGCGGCGGCTGCATTTCGATGGAGGCGAAATGTTGAGGCCCGTGTGCTGTGCGATGTCAGCGCACGTTAAAGAACCCCAGGTGGTCGAAAGTTCCGGAGACCTCCACTACGGGGTCTCTTATAATTAGGGCTGGTTTTGGGACGTTAAACCCTATAAAATCAATCACGTTCATATAATTGAATACAGGTACGCAGTTTGGACTCCTACGACGGAATTGCTCAGGAAAGGCTGCTCAGGAATGGCCGTAATTCTTTGGCCTCAGTAGCCTCAATGAGGACAAATGCACACATATTACATACTGACGCGTCTGAATTAAAACGCTGGAAGTTGGAGGCCGATGCCTTAAGGTATCCTGAAGGCGCCTATGCCTGAGACATCTAGCAACGTTGGAACACACAATTTTCAACCGAAATGGTGGATGCCTACAGCGCGAACCTAAAGCAAAATGGGCTGCGACGCGTGGGTGCCCCTCTCAATTGACAATGCAAATGACAGAAGTTGATGCTGGCGTTGCCCTGACTGTTGTCCCCAGCGGCTCCCTTACCTGACTGGTGGTGCTTTAGCGATGTACTTAAAATGCACTTGCTTCTCGGCAGCATCTACAAAACAGCGTGTTCTTGTGCACCTGTCCAGATAACGCTTCTTGCTCTTTTAAGCGACCTAGCGGTCGTGGGGTCACCGTGGCAACCAACATGATTCTAAAATTGGTGCTTTGATTCGTATCGGTGGAATATCTAAGATGGTGCGCCGATCATAATTTCAAAGAGAAAGGAAAGCTTGAGGATGGAGATTGCACATATCACTTAAATGATAATTCCGTCTCGCAATGGACGCGAGAATTCCAATCTGGGCTGCGTATGCAACAAATTGCAAGCTTCAGGAACGCGAGTGATTAGCCGCAGGCACAAAAAAGAAAAAAATGTGACAATAAGAAAAGAGAAAACACGGCCTCTTGAATGAATGAAGCAGTTCTCTGTACCTCTTTCTGTTCGCTCCTTTCTATGTTTATTCCTTCATGTACCGTCGTACGAGCGACGCGCTCCATGAATGGAAGTGTACTGAGAATGCACGTCACACGTTGGAGCAGCGGGGATCGAGTGAACTCACGCGCCCGGTCACGGAGTATATATATTACGAGTCACGGGACACTTCAAGAGGGGGGTCCCGCGCAAAACACAGTGGGAAGGCGCTCATACCACGACGACATCGATGATAACAGGGCATGCGCACTGTCTTCTATCTCCAGAACCCGAGTCCCCAGCTGCTGCGTACAGTGCCTTGTTCTATTCCGCGAAGCGGACGGCGGGTCGAGCCCCCCCCCCCCCCCTCACATTTGGGTGGACCCTCCCCTCTTGAGGGACTCGTGTGTGTTTGTTACGTACTCTTAAGGGCCCGCGTGTACGCGCGTGGAACACATTGCGCAACCCGGCCAGCGCCCACCCAGCCCGAGCTGGATCGCTGGCCGGAGGCGTGTGGTGTCACATTGAGAAGAGCCCCCCCGCCCCCTCTCTCCGAATCTCGGAGCTCCGATACACCCGCCCCTCCTACAACCCTGCGCCCACCCCGCTGCACTACTGCCATCACAGGCGCCATATGATATCCTCGAAAAAAAATTATCTCCCGGACGCTCTGTTTTTTATCTCGTGGTCCTGCGAGTGCAACCGTATACCGTTTTGCCGACCTCGTCTACCGCGGGAGGCGAGGCAAGTTGAGGCGGGACCGGAGGCTTCTTGCCTTACGGTCGTCCGTGTCTGTTAAACGAAAAAAAAAAGAAAAGAGCAAGAGCGAGAAAACAAACAGAAATTAAAGAAAAGAAAGGACCGCGGCGGGCGTCTTGAAGCTTGCCGCGAGCATCGCACCACTGAGAACCGCGGGAGGAGCGTCTGGGGCCGCGACGGCGTCACGGGATCTCAGATTGCGTCTACTCCTGGTTGGGGCAGCGGCACGCGCTCCGTTTTTTTTCTTTTTTTTTTGCCCTCGGTGCCGAGTTTGAAGAGACTTCTTTCTTCACTCCGTGCTCGTCAGTACTTCGCGAGGCGCCGTGAGAGACGGTTCGGTTCTCGCACGACCACCACCACCACCACGACCACTGGTACCACAGGCGAGAGAGCCACGTTTACGGTTGGTTCGACAATTTTGTCCGGTGCCACTCAGCGACAACACTATGGCACCCACGGCATCACGAACAAGAGACATCGCGGAAAATGGCGGGGATGGCCTGACTCCTCCGGTATCGTTCCAGCTCGAGCAACCTCCGTGGGGCGACTCGGCCGAAACAAACGGACGAAAAGCGCAGGTGCGTTTTTTAAATTTTAATTCACCAGGACTGGCTACCAGGCAGGGGTGTTGAACTGGCCAGCCCTGGCTAAAGGCTGATAGCAAGCTTGTCATTGTCCTACAGAGCGCCAGGTTTCTTGTTCGCTTCCTGTATCCTGCCGTCTCGAAGACAATAGTAAAAGAGATTGACGGAAAGGCTACTTAGTGTCTTGATTAAGAAGTCTTGCTGGTTCTGCTGCGCTTTTAGCGTCATGCTTCGGAGAAGCGCCAGGTCCAGGATTAGGATTTTTCTCTCACGGGTCCTTGATGGCAGATAGGTCAAAAGGAATGGTGTGCGGTGGGGCACGGATGGATCACCTTATTGGATGTATTTAAATACGGTGGGGTCTGTTGACGCCCTGGAGCGAAAATTACCAGGATGATGTATATTGGCCCTGATCTCTACAATACGAAGTCCTGAACTGCTAGCTTGAGATGCCAGTTGGGAAAAAGGAGCCACGAAAAGAAATGCCCACGTACCGGTAACTATACATTGTAAAAAAAAGGATAGTTCAGCGAACGCAGTGTTCAGTGAGTAGGCACTATAAACAGCTTGAGGTTCTAGTTCTGAAGAAGAAACCACGGAAAGAAATTCCACGTGCAGGAAAAGCACAGAAGAGAGAACTATACCTAATAAGAAACGAATAGTTAACTAATGCAGTGATCAATGGGTATGACCTGTGAAGAAGCGCAGGACAGTTCATAGAAGAAACTACAAACAAGCTGAAGAGCCGGTGTCCCCACGGCTGTTTCGAACAGCTAAGTGCCTATTAGGCGAGTGATAGTTGGAGTCATTGAAAGTTTCTCGCACGAAATACTCCTTTCTCAAACGTTTAGCTTACTTTTAGCACAACGTTCACACCATTAACAGTTTACGGAAGAAAACGTAACGAGAACTGCACCCCTTTGGCCGTTTCACGCTGACTACACGTAACGCTTCGCTGATGACGAGGCACGCGCCACCCGAGTTTGTAAACGTGGCTTCTTTATCGTCGTGCGAGCTCTCCCACTCCGCGTTTCCTTCTTTTTTTTTTGCCTTATCGGAAGAAGCAGGCTGTGCTTGCCTTTCTTTATCTTGCTGCTTGCATGTGGATGCGGTTATGCACTCGGATATTGCCGGATGACGGCGGTAGCCTCCGCATCCCCGTGGAGCTGAAGGGCAGTACGCGCCAGCGTAGAGGTGTAAAGAGATGCTGACCCCGATGCAGATAACGAAGAAAGAAATATACTGCGGGGGTTTGTTTGCGGACACTGTGACGGTGCCTCATAGGGAAGAGCATTTACGGGCGGCCTTGTCGCCCTGTCGAAGTGAAGGACACGATAGGGTCTCTTACGGCAGAGAATAACCGCGAACGTCGCAGAAGCGGCGCGCCCCTTAAGAATGACGACGACAAACAGTGCCGCGTGGAGCCCGTCTCAGCCACTCTGGAATGAGAGGACGCATTTAACTCAGCTCGTCTTGGGGCTTACTTAGCTGGTTTGGAATGGCGTCGGTTTAGAACGTTTATTATTTGGGTTTAGAAAACCTACGTTGCAGTCCAGAAAAGGATGTTCAACCGGATCAGGCAGTCTCGACAATGGTCCCATGTTGGCAGGAGGAAACGTCAGATTCTTCTTCGACACCGTCGACAAAATTGAGGGTTCCTGTGCTTTTTTTTTCTTAGAAATTGTGGACTTTGGAAAAATAAAACGGTTTCCTGTATACCCTAGCGGATGTGAATGGGGCAGCAGTGGCCAAGGAGCGGTGCTTCTGTAGTAGTAGGTGCTGACAAGTGCAGTTCTGCTGAAGGCTGCATTCCTGTTCTTTCCTTTTCGCCTTTTCTCTTGCCTCATACCGTCATATTTCATTGCCTTTTTCCACTTATCCCGACATGCAGTAAGAAGTTGGTATGGGCAGTAGCCGACCACCTTTAAATTTCATCAATTTTTCGCTCCTCTTTCTCGTACAGCATGCTTCACTTCAAAACTTGGTGATGCGAATGGCTTGTTCGTGATTCGGGTCTACCACACTACAACTCAGGAGATGCTAAAGATGTCTTTCCCTCATGACAAAATTTTCGTAATCTCAATTATTTTGTTTACAAAGGACAATCGGTTCATCAGAGATAACCAAGAGCAGCGGTCTGCGGAATACGCTGTGTCTAGGCATTTTTCTTAAACAGGCACGATACCTCAGTACGAAGACCAATCATGAAAACTGTTGGATGTAACGCGATCCCAAAACGGGACGGTGATGCACACAAGGCAACAAAGGGAAACAAAATATTTTAACAGACACTAAGATATACATTTGGGCCGTGAAAAGTGATGTATTGACTGAGGCAGATAAACTACCCTTTCTTCTGAGTTTGTAATACGGATGTACAGTCGACGAAGTGAGACAATTAACAAGGCCTGAAATCCCTTTAGGCAATTTGCAAGCGTCAGACAGAATTAGCGGGCGTGAGACCGGGATGGCTTGGAGAGGCCTTAGTCCAGGAGTGAAAACAAATAGGGGCGCTACGGACGTGGAGCCTTGGCTGAAGCAACCCGTGAAGACCAGAGACACAAGCAGCAGCAAATGGTGCCAGGTTGGTAGGCACCGCCACCTTGAACCACTGCAGCCGATTGTCGTAAACACAACTAAGGAGTATATATGTTGCTCTTCGCAGTGTATGGTTGCGAATAGACTTACCATGGTTGCGGCAAGAACGTAATATTGCGGAGAAGTGTAATTACATTTCATGGATCTTAACCACGAAGGAACAGCGACTGTGAACGTAATGTATTGCCTATATCTTTCATTTCTTTAATTTATATTTTAGGAGGTTACATTTCACATTTCGCAATCTTTCTCGATACTTCCGAAGAAGAGTCACCTCCTTGTTAGAAATGGCTGGTTGCACTTTCATCAGGTCATTCTCCATGACGTTGGCGTGGACGCCAAGCCAAAGCTCCCTGCACGAAACTCACTTGGCTTCGAAATGTTCACCGTGACTTACTGCTTGCCTGGATGTTGCAAAACTGGCACATGTCTGAGGATCATGTGTCTACTAGCGATTGTGATATCTCGGCCTGGTACGCTGGCAGATGAGCTACACTTGCCTTTCGCCACGCCTGAAAATGAGATAAAAGGAAACTTGGTGAAACGTTTCACGACAGATGAAAGCGCAGTACACGACGCAGACCGGCCGACACATGTCGAGTATTCCGAGTATGCACGCAATACCACGTACCCGGCGATGTGAGCAACTTGTCTAGCGTATCACAGACGCTTATATGAGGAGTAAATTATGCCGTAACACTTTTCTATATGAGGTGTGAAGGTTGGTTCACTTTTACGGCTACCAAGCAGTGTTGTTTGAGAGAGAGAGAAAGCAACAAGAAAAGGCTGGGAGGTTAGCCAGATGCGACCATAGTTTCCTACGCTGCGGTAGAGGAAGGGCTAAAGGGATGAAATAGAATGAGAGATAGAAAAGAGAGCGCTGAACACTCACACGAGTACAACAGCACATCACCCACAGGGAATCGCATAGACCTGTTGACTTTATGTACATTAGTAGAGCCTTCATTGCTTTCTGAGCCATCGATGCGCATGGCCAGAGTAGAACCTTGTCTACTGAAAACGGCTTCGAGTCTAGTCACTTGAGTACCGTTTGAAGTGGTTATCGCTGGTTGTCGTAATGATCGCAACTACACTTGACGAGCTCAGGAGTTCTTCTAGTTCCCCAACAGTCGCAGGTAGATGCGTCAGCGAACCCAAAGCGAAACGAGTGAGCCTTCGTAAATTCCACTCCGATGCAAAGGCGGCACACAAAGCCGTGTTGTATGCCCCGCCATGTGATTTCTGCCAGTCGCGTACATGTAACGCTCCACGTTTTCTGAAGTCATGTTCAGTAGGTGGCACACTTCAAGGAGATTACAGTCCCTTATAAAGACAAGAAAACATAGCGGTGAGCCGATTCGTATGGCGCTGCTTTGAGAACACCATGTGACATACTGGCACATCGCGTTCTTTATCAACGACGTCTTTCCGTCAACAAAACGAAAGCATTCGTCAGGCTTAAGTCTCTAGGTCTAAACAAAGGTTTGTAATGACATTAGTTTTCAGCTTACTGCAGACTTCAAATCACAGTGAAGAATAAGAATGATACTAGCGCTAGTCATGCAGGTCATTCATTGTGATGTGGCCTCATTTGAACGCTGGACGTTACCAGAAGGCGTTGGTCACGTGGCTTGAGGCGTTGGCCAAGTGGAATCTTCATTCAGGCGCATTATTTCAGGTGACGGGAGGGTGTGTCTATGCCGTGACTCACCTCAACAAAAGTGAGTGGTTGTGTTAGGGGAGCACGCTGTAATGAAGCTTCAATCTTGGACTAATAGCTTGCATTTTTTGCATTTAGAGACATTGGGAAGTATGGGGAATAGTCCGTGACGACCGTTGTTGCTTTGCTGTACTATTTAAATGTCTTGCGTATGGCACGCCGGAGAGTCTCTAAAGTAGTATTTTTACACCGGGTGCTTTTTCGGACGAAATCAACTACCCTCGACTGCTCTATGGCGTTTTTCATCCAGTGCACTTTTGAGTAATGTTTGTTCAACTACCAGGACGTCCCAATGCATTTTTACAAGGTAAGCTGTTATGGTGGCGATAGTGTCCGCCACTGCCGGTGTGCTTTCCTGCTATGAGATTCAACGAGAAAAAAAAGCAGACAGAAAACGAACTACAAGCCTGTGCGGATTTGAACCCATCTCAATAGGAGCGGTGCCACTACACTACAGTTCACTACACACTACACCCTTGGCTGACTCACCACTTGGTTGGGCCTACGGCACTGTCATGCAAGGCTATGCTGTGGTAGGAGTCGTGTTTCAGGAGACCATACGTTTGACAGTCTCTGGGGTCGTTTCATCGAAAAAGACGAGCAGAAGCGGGAAGAAGGCGAAAAAAAGAAACACAAAAGAAATGACGACTATGAGGAAAAGGAAGCAGGCGCAGAAGATGACAATGAACAGAAGTGCCATGACGAGTACGAAGAAGATTATGAAGAGAACGGCGGAGAAGTGAAGAGAGAAAAGGAAGGACAATCACGAGTACGAAGAAACGACGACGAAGAACAACTGGACTAATAAGAAGACGACTAGGAAGAAGAGCATGGCGACGACAACGTAGGAAACGGAAAGCAAGCGACAGCGAAGAAGAGGAGGCAGGAAAAGCAGATAGTGAAAGAGCAAGAAGAGGGTGAGAAGAAGCACGATATAGAATAAGGCCAAAGAAGAAGAATGAGAGAGCTCGCAGTGAAATATAGCTTACACTGCCTCTGTTCTGTACCCTCTGTGCGGGTCTAGTAGCTTTCACTATGGGAACACCAGCAAATGCCACACTTTAACAATTTAACTATAGTTTTCTTCCCATGGCGGCCTCATAGACATCATTATTTCTGACGTGTCATTGCACCTCGACAGCAGGAATTGCCAGGTTGCATAGCAACGTGCGGAATGGAACGCGGAGTCTTTGGTGCGTGCTACATATGGCTTCGTCAATGAGCGCGCGTGATCCGCTGGTACGGGAAGCGATACAGACGCGCCGTGTTGAATTACCGCTTCTTCCGAGCAGCCTCGCCAGTGCATACCGCAGTCGAAACGCGGTGAGGTGTCTGAAACCGGTAGAATGCTAGTCGCACGTGCTGTATGCTTATTTTAGCTCTTTATCTCCATGTCGTTTAGCACAAAATATCTCGCCGTTTACGTTTTTCGATTGGTCCTCATACTGTAGCCACTAATGTATTCGGAATGACTGTGGCGGCTCAGAGCACTGCAATTCAAGGTGTCACGAGTTCGATTAGAGCAATAAGACGTGTATTAACGCCATCATGGTGGCAACTACTGCAAACAAAGAACAGCGCTATGATGGTACGCGGAGAAGGAAGGGTGATTTTAGATGCTTTCCTGCTTCCCGTGTCGACACTGTTTTCCATTTTTCTTTCCCTGGTTGCGGTGGCAGGGTTATGATGGCAGCAGGATTTGGAAACGGGGCTCATGCCATACCACGGAATACGGAATACAGCGTTGGACTTCCCACATTTCCACCTTGTCATACACAACTGACCAATTGTAGGCGAATTCCGAACACCTTATTGGACAGTCGTGCACTGAAAGGCAGAAGTGACCAATGAGACAGGATCGACGCGCAGTGATATTCAGTATTCTGTGGCACAGTATATAGGCCCCAAGCGAGATGTGTACAGACGTACCGCATCTCGCTTTCTTTATTGGGCGGTGTTGTGCAAGTCCACAGAACCTTATTTATTGGCTCGCTCTGTTAGGCGCGATCAATGGTCATCTCGTAACCATCAATGGTGACGCCTACCTAAACTGGACCCTAACTTAAAGCTACACCTAACATCAAGGATTTCCGCTCAGATGAAACCTTGTTATGCCGCCGCTGGTTGGGGGTGGTATTTACAAAGACATATTCGTGTCGGATCGGGATGGCTGACACACCTACCTGCGATTTCTGCGGACTTGAACAAACTGTTGTACCACGGGCGGTGTCTTTGCGTTAACTTCAAATGGTACTCGACAGGCTGGACTCGAGGACATTTTGAGCAGCCAAGGTTCTTGGGCCCTGGCCGTGTGCTTCGATGGCTCAGAAGGCGGCGAAGGCGTTGCTGACGTATACCCGAAGTCGATAGGTCTCTGCGACCGCCTCTAGACAATGTACTTGTGCAAGTGTGCGCGTGATTGGGCTTCTCCCTCTCTCTTCCTCAATTTTTTCATTCTATTTCACCCCTTTATCCCTTTCCGCAGCGCACAGGGTAGCAAACCGGACGCACGATTGGTGAACCTCCCTGCCTTTCCTTACCTCTCTCCCTTGTGCAAGTCCTCAACCCTGTTGTTTTACGTAGTTATCGGTGGTCCCGTCCTAGCGGCTTATGTGAGCATATGAGAAGCCGTAGAAATTTTTTATTCACATTCCAATCTACCACAACCACTAGGACCACAATGAGAGTCATAATCGTATGCCCTGGCAATTCTCCCAACATGTTACTCAACTTCCAAGTTGAGTACATAGCTTCGAATCGGCATGAAGGGTAAGCTTTAGGGGCGAAGCTCCTTAGGGCGTGGGTCTGTACATACCATGGTGTTCGTTGGTGATGTACGTAGCCACGTCTACTTTTATGAAAAAAAAAATTCCGAAAGTTGTGTCCTCTGCCTGGATTGGAACCCAGGCTCTCGGCGTGGCAGTCGAGCGTTCTACCACTAAGCTACGCCTGTGGTTGAGAAATTATCGCTAAAAGACCTAAACAGGTATAATGTCTCCCGCGGAATCGCATTAACAAACGTAATGTTACGTTGAAAAATAGTAATACACCGCTACACGACGCGAAAATGGATTGTATAACGAGGTCGAGGCATCATTTGAAAGAACACAGAGCTGCGTGCTTTGTAGCTTTGAACCCATTACGGAGGCACTGGTAATTATGGCGTAGTGGGTACTTCCCTACTTGGCAAAATGATAAGTTATGGCGCAGGAGTACGAATACAGTGTTTCTCACGCCTTTACATGATGATCGACTGGGCGATTTACGCGGAAGATTCACGGTTTACCGATGATTCCCTCCGGAGCTTCGCCCACTCATCATCATTCACCCCGTGGATATGCTGTGATTTTTTGACAGGAGCCTGATGAAACGCTGTAAAAGCGTCGATGTTTGTGCAAGGTACGTTTTCAAAGCACAGCGACCACGTGAAGGTCTGGAAAATAGGCTAGGCGCGCAAGCGGTAGCTGCGCGAGCGAAACGACTTAGGATTGCACAATCGCTGCACGAGCCCAGTTTTAAGAAGACCGTTTCTGTGGTCGACGTAGTTTACTACTAATCTGTTTCCGGGATTGATTACTCAATCCGACGAGAAAGACATCATGTAGACGTGCGAAACTTCAAGGTAAAATGGAAACAAAGAAAAGCTCGCTCTAATGACAGAGCTGTGCGGTGGAAGTTTGAATTAGTACGTTGTGTGCCGTTTCTGTTTCTTTTTTTCAATATATATAGCACATTCGGCAGCCCATCAGCCCACCAGCAGCTCACTCAGGCTACCTGTTCGCAGGGGAAATTACGGATGGATGTATGTAGGTCTGTTAACTACATCCTTTCGTTCTGTGTTTGAACTATTTCACAAGTTAGCGGCAGCAACAGCAACCCAAAAAGCCGCAGTTGAGAAACTGCCAGAAGAATTGCAAGAAAAAGCTTGAAAACTTCGAAATCCGTTTACCTATTTCCGGGTTTAATGACACTTAATCCTCAGAAATACTTCCACGCAGCCTCTCATAAACAGATTACCGCGGTGGCCGCAAAAACCTTTCAGCTTGTGCCTGGAACTATCCAGCCGTGACATTTCTTCCCCACATGGCGCTATCGCAGGGAAAGTTATATCTGGATCGCCGCATCGCTGTTGTTTGCAGCTACTTGTTTACGCACGAAAGCGGAGCCCCCTTCTCACTTTGATTTTGATCTGCGTGCCTAGCAGCTAACCTTCTTTTGGGCTTCATTTTAGTCAGCAGGCTGATAACCTCACGTCACGCTAGTGTCATCGTGGGGTCTCCACGCCTCGCGGTGGTACAAACCAAGTTTGCGCTTACTAGCGTCACACTTTCCAGGAACTGCGTAACGAACGCGTTCGCGGAGAGCGCCAACTTTTTGTTTTGCGCTATGGCATATGCATATAGAACAAGTGTGAGCGATGTAGGGCAGTGCGCCCTACTATGGGAGAGCCATCGCAGAAATGAAGTGGGAAGTAGCGTAAAACCATTGAAATTTGTGTTTAGAAAATGTGCGAAGGATTTAGGGCAGGAGAGCTGCTGGAGGTGTCGGTAAAAAAGAACATGCCAAACGGCGAGCGGAGATTTATTTCTGTTTAGAGAAAAATGTGGAGAGATTAGTGTACATCATACCTTACTATGGAGAGGGCCAGGCCAGGACACAAAGTCGTGAAAATGTCAACTTCGTGGAAAGACAGAAGAAGCAATTGGCATGAGCAGGGCAAGTAGTGAGAAGGCAAGATACTGACTTCACTGAGGACGACAGGTTGGATCCTGAGAGAAGGCAAGCGTGGCAGGGGGCAGCAGCAATTTAGTTGCGCTTCTGAGGTCAATACGTTTGCTGGGTGGGCGTAGACGCTCTTACCAGATGTGCTTGTTAATTGCACAAGCATGAGGGAGGTATTTTCCTGAATTATGTATGCTAGTGGTGACGGTAATGATGTGATGGTACTTATGGAATCCTAAGTAGTCGACGTTTCACCCAACACGCGACCTCATGCTCAGCAGTGAGGGGCTGTGGACATGAATAAACGAAAGTAGGTGGGCTATACCTGGTAAAACAGGAAAGAAGGATGGTGCTGATGTGTGAACATTCCTAATCTGTCAATTTTTCGTTTCATGGACAGCTGTAGTTGATGATTGATTTGTGGGGTTTAACGTCCCAAAACCAGCTGTGATTATGAGAGACGCCGTAGTGGAGGTCTCCGGAAATTTCGACCACCTGGGGTTCTTTAACGTGCACTGACATCGCACAGCACACGGGCCTCAACATTTCGCCTCCATCGAAATGCAGCCGCCGCGGCCGGGATTCGATCCCGCGACCCTCGGATCTGCAGCCGAGTACCTTAGCCACTAGACCACCGTGGCGGGGCTGGACAGCTGTAGTGGAAAAGTGACTCTATATGTGTGTCCGTGCACGAGTGCTTGTATTCATTGACTTTGATGAACTGTTCAAAACTCTGTGATGAAAACCACCCTGTAAGAGAAGAGGAATAGCCGGTGCCGCACATGGGCACCAACCTCTCCTTCAATTAAATTTATGAAAAAAAGAAGAAGGCTTCCATTGACATGCCTATGCCGTATAGACAAGACAAGCGTTGCTGCTTTCCCTATTTCAGCATTTGTAGACGTGTTTATTGGCGTCTATCTCGAGACAGCTGCTTCTGGTTCTTTCGAAGACGTTGCGCGTAAGCTGCGGTAAGAGCACCGCCGTTAGCGTAAACGCAACTGAAGCGCACACGTGACAAGATGGCCGTGAAATACGTACAAGCAATGCGGCTTCTAATCTTCTTGACACGCGACCTCACTTTTGTAACACCATGGCATGTCCGATAGGACCCGCTTGTGGTCATCGCGAGAGTTTTAATCGCGCGTGGACGCTTGGTGACGATGTCAGTTCACGGTGGCAACTGGACGATATATACCGGATGGAACCCGCCACGGGCCAACGACGAAGTTGACAGGGTCGCAATGTTTCTTTTTTCTTTTTCATTCATGAGCGCTCGAACCAGGAAGTGAGTGAGTGAAAAACTTTTATAATCGGTACTGGGAGTGATGGGCTCTGCGACCCCACCAGATGGCCCTCAGTCGGGGCTGAAGGCGACCTCTTGGGCCCTTGCTGTGACCCGGACTTGGACGTCCAGAGCAGAGCTGGCCAGTAGGGTCTCCAACTTTTGCGAGCCTACAAGCTTGTGGAGCACCAGGAAGCAACACGATCAGCTTAGACGAGTTGGGCGCGACCTTCATGGATCTTCATGACGCAAACACGGGGATAGTTATAGCCTAAAGAAGAAATTCGAAGGGTACCTGGTCACCTGGTATGTGAACGCGTCTTTAGATGCAGAAAGGAGTCAACACCTGATAAATCTACTTTAATCCACTACGATTTCTATTTGTTTGCGCTTGATTACCCCTGACTCACTTCATACGCGTGAACTGACTCAGTTCACTTTAGATTACCTTAGTCTGCTTTATTATAACACCGTTATTTTAATGTGTCTACCTCTAAAGGGCCCTTCAAATGGTTTTGACTGATTCGGCTATAGTATTATTAAATCAATCACACCATATATAAAGCGAAGCACTTTGCACGAAGTCCGCCCATGGACTTCTTCCCGCCGCCTTCCTCTTTGCCACTAATGTTCCTCCTGAAGTCGCTTAGCGGCTGGGTTCCCTCTAGCGACGACCATGCCTCCCATGACAGCCGCTGTGCCGATTCCTTACTAGCGACATGGCACCACGTCACTACTGAAGCCTCCGCTGCCTCAGTAGTGCTAGGGCTATCCAGAACACAACCCTAGCAGCGCGACAGTGACAAGCACTTGGTACGTCGGTGTCGCGAGTTTGCGCCGCCAGGTGCCGTCGCGGTACCATTGGTTCGCCCTCCAGTGCTCATGACGTCAGCCGGGAAAGCCGTCATTTGGAAAGATGTCAATGCTAACTGCTTCTCATGCGTTTTTTGTTTGTCTTCCTTGTCACGTAATTCGCTCCTTGTGACATCCTTTACATATGTCCGCCCCATACGTTTTTTCTTCGTTCCTTTCGCTATGGAGCAAAATCTCCTACCCTCTTTTTTTCCGTGTTCCGTTTCATTCGTAATGACTATTTCGCGGTTAATGTGTCTGCTTTTTTTCTGTAACCAAGGTTTTATTTACTAACAGACCTCAACTCGACCTCATCTGGTGACCCTTTACACAGACAGCCTTCAGTGATAAGAGCTGTCGCTCCTCTCGGCTAACCGCGACTATGGGGCATCATGTGACTTGCGCTCAAAGGAGAAAAAAAACTTAAAGAGTGCGAGGTCGTGGTGCATTGTTGGTCAAGGATGACGGAGTGCTTTGCCCTTGCCCCAAGCAGTCGCGGATTTAATTACGCTTTCTTTTTCTCACGAAGCGATAGCTGTAGCCCTAATTACCCTACCACGTGTTTGTCTTTAGGCTTTGATTTCGAGGTTCATGCTTTGGTCGCCTATCCGTAGCCTTTCTTTTGTCACTGAGTACAGCCTCGCGAACAAGAGTGAAGAGGGGGGACCGTCTTGGCATTCGAATTTGATACCCCAGTCACACGGGACACTATCGACAGTGAGCAAGGCCAGTCGGGGTCGAATTTCCCGACCATGACTGCCTCCGTTGAGCAGCTTGTACGCAGGAGCCAGATGCAACCGTGTAATGGGACACTGATCGAGCTAGGCCACGATGAATGGTGTCCTCCTGTTAGCACGTAGGCACGGAGACTCACGATACCCGTGAGAGTGCAATTGACAGAGGAAGTGGAAGACTTGTTTGAATATGTAACTAAAGAGGCTTTCGGAGTGGCAAGTGTAGCGTTGCACAGAAGAGGGGTGCGGTAATAAATAACGTCTCACCTATGGCCGCGACTAGAGGCGTGAACGTGAGACACATTTAAATCGGCGGAAATCATTGGATGACGTTAACCTAGCCTTATTTAGTACTTCAGAAGAGCAGAAAAATCGATGCATTGCTTGGGAAATACCACTGAATTTTGTATAGGAGCTCTTTTAAAATCCTTGCGAACATAACATTGCACGCGAAATTCGCAGCGACTTTGACCGCTGCCAGCTGTGCAGCAGACGCAGTTGACGTAACAGGGATTACGTTATTCGTACGAAAATAACGTATTGTGAATTATATATGTTCGTCTTTTCTGGCCGCGTTGAAGTCCTTTTACCATTTCTGTTCAAAGTTATGGGTGATATGAAGTTGGAGTGCGCTTCCGAGAACGTTATCGGGAGCACACAGAAGCGTGCATGTCGTAGTCTTTATACACGTAGTTCGGACGTTCGTGAGCAGCACTTCCCTACAGCAACAAAAAATAGATTGTCGGACGGGGTCGCTACGTCGACCAACCAGAAGAGAAGATAATTCATGTGCTCAAAACTTTCACCATCGAGAATGACTCTTGCCATTCCTGCTGCGCGTCACTCTTTCGTTCTTGTGGACATGCTACAAAGATTGTCGCTGTTCGCTCCCAAATGGCGTCGCAGCTTGCGGCAACACGTCTTTAACCCGAACTGACGATGCTTGAAAGCATACCTCGCGCTTAAGTTGTGGCCATAGGTAGAGCTACTTGGCGGGATGTGGAGCAAGGATGACTATATTTAAAACATGTGCAATAAAATCAACGTGATTGTGCAAGGTTTGCTTCTTGCCACGATTATCTAACCTCACGTGACATGTGCAGGTCAAATCGGCTGAGAATGGCGGCCTGGAATTGCCAACCAACCCAAAAGGAATCTCTTTGTTCCTCGCCACGGTGTTCGTGGTGGGAGGCGTCGCTGGCATCGGCATCCTGGCTCTGCCATACTCCATCGTTGAAACCGGTGAGTGGGAAGCAAGGTCTATGCATGTATATGCATGGCTAAAATAGAGACATAGACGTTGCCCAGAGTTAACGTAACAGCGTAACGCCCTCAATTCCTTGGCACCCATACGCCCTCCTTGGATTAAGGTTACGACACACCTCAAGGCGATGTTACAAGGCTCTAATCACTGCGTACTGCGGATCTTAAGCAGTCCTAGAGAGTTAAGGACCAGAAACTCAGCAGCCGCAATCCAGGGATTCATCTTAAGACACCCAAAAAAGTACTTTCTAGAATTTTATAGAACACTAAATAGAAGAGTATAACGCCCTAAGCAACCACTCTCGATGCCAAAGTCTCCTTTAAGAGACATATAAATTGTCATTCATGCACAGATGACTGCTTTGCGGACAGGGAATACAGCCCTATAGAGTAATAAAAAGGTAATTCCACAAAGCCCTAACGTCCTTCCACATTAAGTAACAGTGAATAAGTTGTTCATTTGCATTTGCTGGCGATAGGGATTACATTCATGAAAGCGAGAATGCCTCATCACAGATACAACTTGCATAATACTGCAAGCAGTTAACTTATTAGTTGCGTTTTAGATCAATCAACACCTGAACATTTGTACTGGGGCACCAGGAACGTTACTGTGAGGGTTGTGTCGAGATTTTCGTGCTTTAGAGCCCATTTAGATGGGTACTGTCAGCAGTAGAGCGCAAAGTGTGTGTTTGGGGGGGATGGAGGTGCTGTCAAGCGTGACATTGAAGGCACCGTGGAGTTAAATTTAAATGTTGATTGAATTCGTTGCAAAATAGCCAGTATTCAACGAATTCCAAAATCTAGTCAAAGCATCGAGAGAGAAGGAAAAAGAAATGGTCATTCGGGGTGAACGACTATCAAAATTTTCAAATGCTAAACAAATGTGAATGTCTAGTTTCGAATATCAAATCGAGTACCGAATATCAAAGCAAAAATGTGCCTTCACTAGCGATACCTCATCTTACACATAATTATGTTAAGGCGCACTATTATACTGTCAACAGCTTCATTTGTATATACCGTGCGCCATATTCGATAATAAACTGCCAACGCAAAACAGATTACCATAAGTAACACACTGTAGAGACTAGCTTGTCAAATTGTAACGTGATCCATGAGATATTGCATAAAACAACTGGCAACTAATACTGAATGTAATCAGTACCATGCAGCATGGTCGGGCTGCTGTCGTGTGCTCCAAAGAGGCCCTGCACGAGGAGGCGGGTGCGAGGGGCACAGAAGGATTAATTTCCTACCTGTTAAAAGCGTGCAGTACACCAGCATATTTGCACGAACGCTAACAACGCTGCCGCGCCCTTGGTTGAAGATATGCTCATCGTGACAGCGCAAGCTGGCGGCGGCAGGCCGCATGCACTGGCGCGTTCGATGGAAGGAGGTTTAAAATTTGTAAACCTCCTTGGCTCGATGTCGACCGCCATTACGCCTCTATGTACTGTGTGGAAGAACAGTCGTTTAGTATCTTAACAACTTCGATCGTACTGGTTACTCGATTACCTCAAATATTAAAAAAATTTAAATACCTTATTGTTGAACCGAACAATAATTATAAATATTTGATATTCGACAAACATTCGGAGCATCCGAACCTTTGACCCTATTAGTCGTATCGAATGAAAACTGAATATTTCATATATACCTCGTTCGTTTGCGTTGTACATAGCCGGAATCACTACAGCTTCGGCAAATTAAACACATGGCCCCATTAAATGGCTCTTAGCCGCTCGGTTCTACGTAAGCACTGCGTGTTCGGAGGTCAATAAATCCATCACAGACAAATAAGCTCGAAGACCACAACGCGGCGTTCGAATCCGCGAGGAAGCTATTGGAAGCGAGAAGGGTCGATCCATCTATTATAAGGAACACGGTCACTCCGAACAGAACGCTCTAAGGTTGAGCCCCGAGGTGCGGCAGCTTCTATGCGTTTCATCTCGGGATGTGGTAGCCGGATGCGAAAATTGAAATTGATTTATCGATTCATATTGAATCCACGCCAACAATAGTTCAAGACCAAGAAATATGACAGAAGAACTACGCCGTGACTGGCAAAAAAAGGCTGCCGATCAAATCAGATAATATACACTATTCATCAAATAGCCATTGCGTGTGAACAGCCATTAGACTTCTGTGTCGTAAAGAGACTTATGAGAAATTCACGTATAACAGGTCAACCGGGAGCAGTACGCACAAACTTGGCTGATAGCGTCGTAATATGTCGGAAAAGTGAGTTGAAAAGCGCAAAAATCCATTCCTGCATTTAGCATTTTTTGGACTAAACTACCGGTGTAGAGCGTTGAAAGAAATATGATTGCATAATTGGACATCTTTGATGGGCTTTTCAAATGCGAAAAGCAATGGGGACCAGCGACGTGGTGGAAGGGTCCGTAAATTCTGTACACTGACGTCGCATAGTACAGGGCCTTGTGGAATTCCACCTCCGAAAGAGGACCGCCACGCCCAGAATAGAAGCAGCCTCTGTCTGGTCAGTAGTGATAGACATAACTTTTAACGTTTAGTTGGTTGTGTTTATGCTTGCATCGCGGCAACAATCATTTAGCAAGAAGAACGAAAAGAACTGATGGGTGTTGTACTTGGACGAATCTCCGGATCTCGTGGTGGAGGGCTTTGCAAAATGCAGACCACGGCTTCTACAATACGGGAACTTGAAAATGAAGCGCGCCGATAGTCAACATGAGGCGTCGATAATGCATGGACATTGCCGTGTTGTTGTTACCGTGCAAATTGACATAGCGCTTCTATATTTTTCAACAGCAGTCAGAACGTTTACTCTGTGCACCGACCACGATCACGACCCATGACTCTGACATTTTCTAATGAGTGGGCGAATGAATGAAGTCTGCTACACTGATGTCATGGCGCATTCTGGGTATGGGTGTTGTGTTCCATAACAGTCACTGACGTTGTTCTGGTCGTTGCACTCATGATGACAGTTTTTGTTATCGTAGGTTCTGTTACCGCGGTAACTATATTTTTAAAATTGCTACTTTGGGCTTGAATATCGGCTGAGTTACCTGCTCATGCCCATCTATCAACGATGTTTCCTGCCCCCTTCTAGACATTCTCTAGCGCAAGACTGGCAACGATTCTAAGCGAATAAAATCATTACACAAATATCTATTCATCGAAATTCCACCTTTTCTAAATTATATTGCACCTCGCCTGTGGGCACATTCTGCTTCATTGCATCCTGTGCACACTTTGCAACTTTTTATCACATATTTATTGGGTTGTTCGGCCTACAGGCTTTCGTGTACTGCTCTACGTCAGGCGTAAAGCACTTGCTTGCGGCACTGAATTCCATAAAAAATTCTTGCAATCTTTCTTTTTTTGTAATATTCCACATGCCGCCCAAAGTTATATATTTGCTGCTTGCCTTTTTGTTGCTGGGTAGAAAGTAGAATGAATATGCGGCCACTTCGGCCACAGCTGCCAGCCTGGTCGCTCCGTTCATTCATTTACTTGTCCTTACATGTACGTCTCAAGACTACAGAGTGATAACAATGATGCTCCGATTTTCCATTGCAGGCTGGTTCGGACTGTTCCTCATCATCGCGTCGGCACTTGCGTCAGGCTACAGTGGCTGGAAGCTGGGCGCATGTTGGACCATTCTGGAGGAGCGATGGAGCGAGTACAGGGGACACGTGAGGGACCCGTACCCGTCCATCGCGTTCAGGGCGTACGGCAAATGGGCCAAGTACGAAAACTGCTAGGCTTATGTTGCTCCAGTATTTGCGTTAATTAAATGAATCATTTAGAGAGTGTGCCAGCTAAACCAGAATTATTGTGGAACATGCTGACGCACTTCATTACCACGTAACCAACAGAGATGAGCTCTCTCGCAGCGCAGAGCTACACGGAAATACATGCAATTTTACTATTAGCTAGTGAATGTTAGTGATTTTTAGTTATAATTGCTAGCTAGATTTAGGTCGGTGAATGTAATGTCCCTTGTGGTACCATTGAGGTATAATGAATAAATAGAGTGATAGGTAGTGAGCGAGTAAGTGATAGGTGAGTTTTAACTGAAGCATCAAAACACCTCACAACGTCCTGGACTCTCGTGAAGATGACAGTACTCAAGTGAAATAACTTCATTGCTCCTCGTTATTAGATTAAAATTGGTGCACTGTCTGCGAAGAAGGAAACCTACATTTAATTCAGTGAAATCCACTACTTTCATAGAGTTTATTTTCTGACACCGCAATGCAGTTCGACTTCGAAGCAATGTCGTGCCTCTGTATTAATACAGATGGTGCGGCATAACTGAGCTATCTGCTACAGATTACATTTAGCTAGTCTCTTTCGCTAAATAAATCATCATACAGCATGTTTGTGCATTATGCGTTTGAACGTGCCTGTCCAGTCTGTTAGTGCTCCTTTCCCCTCACAAATAAGACTCTTTTTTTGCGTCGTTGGATTACTGTCAAGCACGTGTACGTGTTGGCCTGCGCGCAAAACATAAGCATCGAAGAAAACGGAACGCTGATGCTCTCCTATTTTCGGCCTGGTACACTGCAGCTCTAATATGCACTCTGTAAGCTTCGGAGCATCATTGGAAGATTAATTACGTACCCGGCTAATACGTGCTTGGAGCGCTGGTCCAAGGCAGGATAATTAACCGCGCACTGGGTCGGCCGAGGGTTATGCAACATTCTGTGCATGATTAGAACGCAAATAAATAGAAACTAAAAGTAGCGCAATCCATGACCGCTTGTGCAACTGAACGAAGGCAACAGAACCAAAAGGCAATGCAAAAAAGAAAGCGGCTGGCAATGGCAGCTGTATCAGGCGGGACTAGGAAGTAACTTGTGTGCGCTAAGCGTGCAGGTGGGCTATTATTACCGCGTGCTCCGCAGCTGTGGCTGATGCGAAAGAGAAGTAATGAATTTGTTTGTGACTGCAGCACATGTGTGGGGTCTCTACAAGGAAATGTACATCTGTGTGCAGATTGCGTAGCGGAAAACTATTCACGAAACTTTAAAGTTATGCTGCACATGGTATGAGCTACTGAACGATCTGTCACTATAGGCTGCGTAAGGCCGGAGTTGCTGAATGATCTGTCGCGTTAACGAGTTCAGTGCCACGACCGGGAAAGCTCGTGAATTCAAGATGAATCACCCTCAGCTTCTTTTATTTGTTGTTGAGTGCACATAGATTATAGTTACTAATTCGGTCAATGCTCATCGAAATATATTGAGAACAAGAAACATACATGACATAACGTTACAACCCAAAACTGAACCTAGAGCTCAGCAAAAAAAAATGTTATTGCCTTCGGGCCGCTACTCGGGGTGGTATAACACAGCCTATAAGTGCAATTTTCGTATTAAGTGTTAGCAATCAATCAATCAATCAATCAATCAATCAATCAATCAATCAATCAATCAATCAGTCAATCAGCCAACCAACCATATGCTCCTGGCCATAAGATAACAAAAGGTTTGAGTTGTACCCATTCCTTCTTGCAAGGGAGCAAATGTGCAGCTTCCTAAAGTAACTTGTAGAGGCATGCAGCCAATAGCGTGGAAGCAGATATGCCAGCATTGAACTTGAACGTGCCGTTGAACAGTCCTTGTTGAAGGACTTTTCGCCAATAAAGCTTTCTTTTTCGCAGAACTTCCTTGTAATATAGTTAAGCCTATTAACCTTAAGGCTGTAGCGCGATCTATCCCATGAGCTAGATGTATCATCGCTGAGAATCAAACGCACTTTCGTATCTCTTTTTACCAATCACCGCAGGCTCTTCACGTCGACCGTGCAAATCATGGGCCTGTTTGGCTACGGCTCGGTGTTCATCCTGCTCTCAGCCGAGCTAGTCATGGATGTCATGAGACAGTTCTTCGGTGACAAAGTCACGCTCACCTTCTGCTATTGGCTCATCATCATCTCAGCTGCCATGGGCGTACTCATGCTGCTGGGAACGCCCAAGGACTTCGGGTGAGCTGCAGCATTGGCAGTGTGAAAGCACGACTGAGGGGACCGTTACAGGCGAAGTCATTTTAGCTTAGCTATCTAGAGTTTCTGGATGCCGGGAAGGAAGGCAAGATTTCAGCTGGACTCAGATGGGGAAGCTTGAAGACGTGTCGGAATCTCACGCCATAATGTAGACGTCTGCGTGGTAGAGCGACAGGTAGTACCTTAACGTCCTTAATTTGACAAATATATGTGATAAGTAGCGCAGTCACTTAAATCAAGCAAACCAACTCGTGTCTTTTCAGTAAGAAAGAACTTCTACTTTACCTACCGAGACTAGCGTGCGTCACGAAAGAATTCAGCTGAGCTCAGGGGGGGAGTTGGCCACGCTCAATGATCTGATGAGTTTCCCCAGTTCACACAGCTTGTACGCTCTCGTTTCGGCCACACGGGCTTGACGTTCCTCACACGTTTCAGCAGTATGCCTTTGACGCCTGCACACCTTCTTCGAGATTCCAACTACGCATGGCGTTGTCTGCGCCTCTTGAAAGTCATTTTACATAACACTACAGTCTGTTACAACTTAAGAATGTATATAGCTGTGCCCCAGAACAGCAGTTCACCTGTCCTTCGCTTTAGAAAGACAGTCGCAAAAACTGGTTTCCCCCCAGAGTATAAGAGTACACTCTGTTGGTAATGTTCACACAGGGCACGTTACAAATAAATGTTAATGGTTTCTGGCTACCACAGTATGTTCTGCTGAGCATTCGAAAAAACTTTTTGGGACGCTCAAGTTTTATGCCCAAAACCATTGGCACAAATACGTGCCTTTATGGTGAAATTCGATATCGTACACATGCTTAAGTACTTGACCTCACAAAACTGAGCTGGAGTAATTGGATGGGGAGCCTACGCAACTTGTTTTAAGTTTGAGGGCTCTTTCTGTGGGCTTGGGTTGTAAAAGACTGCATGTTACTTGCATTCTCTCGTCTTTTTTTTTTGTAGGTTTAAGCTCAATTATTGGAAAACGAGTGCGAGAAAGCAGCACTCGCAGCTGCCTTCGCAGAACCACAGCTGCTAATGTAGCACCAACGTTAAAGGGCAGTCATGAGGTGGCTATCAACCGCGGAATGTAGTTCGTACTCCATTCTTTTGCTTTCTCCTAAACTTTCTGTGCAAAAATTGGGAACTGGCGACCACTTCGCTTATGCTTGTCTCGGTTTCATTATTTCTTGGCTTTGTACTGCCCAGAAGTTTGCGACGAACATCGTTTGAACGTGGTGCAAATGTAATAAAGCGTGTGATGTGTTTAATATGTATTCTCTTCGGGTTTGGCGCAGGTTCGCCGCGTTCGGTGCCATGGGCGCCACGGCGGCTGCCTTCTTGATCGTCGTGGGCGTCTGCTGTGCCCGGATGCACGAGGGCCGTGCGGCGTTTCCTCGGCACCCGCCGCAGATCGGTTTTGCGGCGTTCTTCAGGGGCTTTGGCACCATCATGTTCTCGTACGGCGGTGCCGCCATGTTCCCCACCATCCAGAACGACATGAGGGACAGAAGCCGGTTCCCCATGGCCGTAGCGTACGCCACCATCGGTGAGTGCAGAGGTCTTTGGAATCAAGTAGGCGGAGGCGGGCGGGTTCTAACTTGCAGAAAAATGTGAAATGCTTGTTTATTTTTCAGTCATCCACTTCCGCTACGGAAGTACGTGAGTGATCTTTTTAGTGGACCCCGGCATAAAACACTTTCATGTTAAAAAAAAGACCTCACTTCACCTTCACAGCCCACTCATTTCCCAGGACCTACTTGGGCCTACGCTGGTTACGAGGGGTGCGCAAGCACTACACACAGTCTGCGTGACAACTATGAATAATACCGGGGGACTTTAGAATAGCCTCAAACTTTATACCGATTCCGAAGTGTACACGATGCACCCACAATTGTAAAGGGTACTGGCAGCGAGATTGACGTGTAGGTGGCAGCACCATCACCGCGTTAGTGTGGACAGGTGGTCCGATGCGCTCACTGAAGTGTACACAGTGGTGCTTCGTTGTGGGCGGTTTGAGGAAGCTGGCAGTTAAATAAAAACGTTGATTGCAGTCATATGGTGCTATGGACGTCCTCCAATGTCCCGTTAGTACACGAAGCACTCAGAACGCTCCTAACACGTGCAACAAAAAGCGTAATTTGATATTTCACGGGCCAATGGCCTCAACCAGCCTCACGGTACGAGTACCTCGGCCTTTCTCTCTCTTTGCTATTTTGGAACACACTTAACTCGTCTTCTGTCTGCAATGTCTTCGTTAATGTTAGTCTGAAATAGTGGTGCATCGATTTCTCGCTCATCTTCACTATTGGCTGCAGGGAAAAAATATTTAACGCCGTTATGCGCATTGAGTTCAAGTACTAGTTTGAGTACCGATACAGACCAACTACATACGGATGTATCCGCGTTTTTTTTCTAACTTTTTTTCTTCCATAAAATGCAAAAAATTGACCAGTTTGATTAGTCAACTATACGACTGTAACGTGTACCCCGACAGCACTGCGAGAATGCCTGGTACGCGCACTGTTTTGCTTATATATATTAAGTAAGTTTAATAGATAAGCACGCAGATTTCTTCACATGGTTACTTGCCGAGCAGTGACACGAAGTTGCAATTATATTATGAACCCCAAATGTGATCTTCAATCAAGAAATAATATCTCCAATATTCGTCATTGTATACAAAACGTCACACTAAAGTTCAAGTTACATAAACGCAGTCAACTCAATTTTATTACTGCACGTGGTGCATGGTCCTCTTTCTGTACACTAATACTAGCGGGTAATTCAAGTACATAAGTACCGGAAGTAAATTGTCAGGCGGAGACCTCTTGAGTAGCAGCATCAAAAGTGTACGGATAAAAGCACTTGTTAAGCACAATTAAAGTCCACCGGGGAATCGCTAAGTGAGAGTCACGCAATTAGGTATACGCCTATGAACAATACGCCATTAGGTGAGTGCACGTATCAGAATGTTATTTTTGTCTACTGCTAACACAGGTTTGCATCAGCTAGCTGATTTGCGTTATCGCAGAACACACTCATATCGCGAAATTGTGTCGCTATAACACGGTATTTACACGTTGACATTACTCGCTTAATTTGTTCGTAGCAATACCGCGTGCACTTTGTCGTGTTCTTGAAAGACCCAACAACAGATAAATTGAAATAATTGCGCCGACCCTTGGGTGGAAGGATGACATAACATTATCTCGACACACGCATCTTAACAAAGAGCAGTGATGGCAGATCAAAGCGAAGTACTTTCTTTATATTTGGATAAAAATACATACTAGAATTTAACGCATGCAACCAGCACAGGGAACCACCTTGGAGGAAATGCATTCTGTATGCGCGCATGTAAAACGCAGTGCCTAGAATACGACGCAAGGAGCCATCCATACTTCATTTATGGGGTTTAACGTCCCAAAACCAGCTCTGATTATGAGAGACGCCGTAGTGGAGGTCTCCGGAAATTTCGACCACCTGGGGTTCTTTAACGTGCGCTGACATCGCACAGCACACGGGCCTCAACATTTCGCCTCCATCGAAATGCAGCCGCCGCGGCCGGGGTTCGATGCCGTGACCCTCAGATCAGCCATCCATACTTGAGAGCTTCTCCCGTTGGCCGCCAAGTGTCGACTGTGTTCGATCTCACGTCCAGTACAGCATTCTCACTGTTTCGTGAGGAACGGCTTCTAGAAATCATTCGCAAATTTGGTGCATATGCTATTGAATTTTTAGATATATTCATAGGACACGCCTCTCCAGCATACATACGTATATACATACATACATACATACATACATACATACATACTAGATACATACATACTAGATACATACATACATACATACATGCATACTAGATACATACATACATGTATACTACATACATACATACATACATAGATACATACATACATACATACATGGTCGGTTATTGTGCAGAACAGTGGGAAGCAGGCAATGTAAGAATATTTTGCACAATTTTCGGCTTTGTAGCAGTATTTCGGTGGGCAGTCTTCAATGAGTGCTTTTCTTTTACCAGCTCTTGTGGGTCTGTACGTGATCATGGCCACCCTAGGGCTACCTGACGTTCGGCAACGAAGTTGGAGCCAACATCCTGATGTCCATCGGCGACAGTGGCGTCAGCATCGCTGTGCAGCTCCTGTTCATCGTGCACCTTATCACTGCCTTCCTCATCATTATCAATCCCATGTGCCAGGAGGTCGAAGGACATATCGGCATCCCCACAGGTTTGTGCCTTCAGTGTTAGGCGAGGAGTCCAGTACAGCTACTTATCCTACATTAGCGTGTAAGCCCGAATGTCTGAAGCACCAATCGCCCTACCGAATTCATTTTTTTAACTGGTGCAAGCACTAGTTTCGTAGATGAACAGACTGAACTGACTGCCCGAGTTAACCAATATTATTTTGGCACGTCGTTTAGAGGGTTCCAGAGAAGTCTGCATGCTGTAATATGGAGAAGCGACTGCAGTATCACCTGATGATCACCGTAAAAATGAAATTAGAACTGGAGAAACATTAGGAAGGAATGAATGTGAAAGTATAATTTATTTAACCGCTTTAACTCCAAGAAACTAGACAAAACGGAAAACCGTGAAACGCTCTGCATGGACATTCCTGTAACTCCATATGCTTCCATAAGATTCTTATAAGAACGACATGACAAACACATCAAGATATAGAGAAATTTATAAATATGCACATCGAAAGTACTGTTTGCAATAATTGGAATAGCATAAAGTTTCTGCATGGAAAGTGGGACAAATACATGCGGTTCAATCCCGGCCGCAGCGTTCATAATTTCGATGGAGGTGAAAATGGAGCAGACCGGCGTACTGTGCGTTAACACAGGAGGTAAAAGACCCCTGGTGATAAAAATTTGCGGAGCCTTTCGTTACGACATGCCTCTTAATCACCCCGTGGTTTTTTTCACGTAAAACATCGATATTTATTATATTAAGGTGGAAAAAGATCACTGTTTGTTAATGAGTAGCCTTAGAACTGAACACACCGTAGCCCGTCCATCCGGAAGGCCTTAAAGGTTTGAGCGTCTTGAACATTCAATCTTCACTTTGCGCTTACAGAGTTCACATGGAAACGAGTCGCCATGCGGGCGGCCATTATGCTGGCGCTGCTGTTCACCACGGAGACAGTGCCACATTTCGGCAAAGTTCTGCCTCTTGTGGGATCCTTCATGGTCGGCCTCACAACGTTCATCCTGCCCTGCTTGTTTTACTACAAGCTTTGCTCACAGAAGGCGCCCGAGTGGAAAGAAAGGTGGGCGTGATTCTCAATGTCTGTAATCCAACTTGTTTAGTGGTGCCGTGGATGTTACCTTCTGATATTGGGCTTGGGAGTGATGTTTCCATTACTGGGGACAGCTGCATTTCTATGGATGCAAAATGCAACAACGTTCGGGCATCGGACCTTGGATGCAAATTCACAAGGGCGGTCATGTCAGAATTAATAGAGAGCCTTCCCTTACCCTCCTGTTTGTTGGCTAAGTGTTCATTTGAGTAGCTAAATTGTATAATGTAGTAATTGTGTGTACTCCAATATATAATTAGGCGCTGTAATTTTAGTCTTCTTGGTATGGCACACATGTTGAAATTTAAACAATAGTTAGCGAAGCTTGTGTTAATGAAGACGCGCAACCGTAAACATCGCGAAAACAGAACAAAGGTAAACAATGCTTTATGATTTGCAGTGCCTGTGGGTCATGTACCTTTAATATCTACTCTTTTCACACTGTTGATATTAGTATACGTACCTTGTAGACAAAGTCATGAAACATGATACGCCATTAAAGATGCCGTTGCGTCTGGTACTGGGACGGACTTTCACCACACAGTACTTTGCGAATTGGAGCTTAAAGCGTATTGGTGCAACTGTGATAAGGAAGATCGACGTGGTTGTGGACGACGAGGTCGGACTGGCAGACACGATGGCGTCTAGGCTTAACCAGCCCGAGCAGCAAAATCACCTTTTGCTCGCGCCCCACTATAGCATTGGCGATCCGGCTGCGGAGCTGTAGTGCATGCGCTTCTTCACTACATCTTTCCCCCTCCCTGGAGACGGAGCCACTCCAGCGCCGTGACAACAAGCGGTTCGTGATATTGTTTTAGGCGATCTACGTGCACAATCTCGCGGCCGCGACGGCGCATGTCCGAGGTTGGTGTGACGGGCTCGACGACGTAGTTGACGGGGGAAGTTTTTTCACTGGTGCAAGCACTAGTTTTGTAGACGAATAGACTGAAATCACAGCCCGAGTAAACGAATACTATTTTGGCATGTCGTTTAGAGGGTTCCAAAGAAGTCTGTATGGAGTAAGATGGAGAAGCGACTACAGTGTCACCTGACGATCACCGTAAATATGAAGTTAGAATTGGAGAAACATTACGAAAGAAAGAACATGAAAGTAACTTATTTAACTGCTTTAACTGCAAGAAACTAGACAGAACAGAAAACCGTGACATGTTCTGCATGGATATTCCTGTAACTCCATATGCTTCCATAAGCTTCCATATGGTTCCATAAGATTCTTATAAAATCGACATGACAAACACGTAAAAATAGTGAAATTTATATATATGTACATCGAACGTACCGTGTGCAATTATTGGAATGGCATAAAGAAAGTGTCAGTGGGGAATGAGGAACAAATACATGCGGTTCAATCCCGGCCGCAGCGGTCATATTTTCGATAGAGGTGAAAATGGTGCAGATCGGCGTACTGTGCGTTACTACAGGAGGTCAAAAACCCCAGGTGGTAAATATTTGCGGAGCCTTTCGTTACGACACGCCTCATAATCACCCCTTGGGTTTTGCACGTAAGACACCGACATTTATTATATTAAGGTGGAAAAAGATCACTGTTTTCTAATGACCAGCCTTAGAACTGAACACACGGTAGCCCGTCCATCCGGAAGGCCTTAAAGGTTTGAGCGTCTTGAACATTCAATCTTTGCGCTTACAGAGTTCACATGGAAACGAGTAGCCATGCGGGCGGCGATTATGCTGGCGCTGCTGTTCACCACGGAGACAGTGCCACATTTCGGCAAAGTGCTGCCTCTTGTGGGATCCTTCATGGTCGGCCTCACTACGTTCATCCTGCCCTGCTTGTTTTACTACAAGCTTTGCTCACAGAAGGCGCCCGAGTGGAAAGAAAGGTGGGCGTGCTTTTTAATGTCTGCAGTTCAACTTGTTTAGTGGTGCAGTGGATGTTGCCTTCTGATATTGGGCTTGGGAGTGATTTTTCCATCACTGGGGACAGCTGCATTTCTATGGATGCAAAATGCAACAACGTTCAGGCATCGGACCTTGGATGCATATTCACAAGCGCGGTCATGTCAGAATTAATAGAGAGCCTTCCCTTACCCTCCTGTTTGTTGGCTAAGTGTTCATTTGAGTAGCCAAATTATATATTGTAGTAATTGTGTCCACTCGAATATATAATTAGGCACTGTAATTTTAGTCTTCTTGGATGGCATGCATGTTGAAATTTAAATAATAGTTTGCGAAGCTTGTGTTAATGAAGACGCGCTACCGTAAACATCGCGAAAACAGAACAAAGGTAAACAAGTGCATTATGATTTGCAGCACCTTTGGGTTATGTACCTTCAATCTCTACTCTTTTCACACTGTTTATATTAGTACACGTACCTTGTAGACTAAGTAATGAAACATGATACGCCGTTAAAGATGTAGTTATGTTTGGTACAGGGGACGGACTTTCACCACACGGTACTTTACGGCTTGGAGCTTAAAGCGCATTGGTCCAACGTTTTTCAGTCAGTCTCCGCCGGAAATTCTGTTGCCAGAAGTTGCGCTCCTATTTACAATGGCTACTGGCTTTAGCTCAATATGCAAACACAAATTTTGTGACAGTATGAAGCAAGTTACACTTAGAGGGCCATAGCAGTTACGCAGCTTTCAAGCTCTGAGCGCTAAATGCACGAGAACCCTCGCGGACACCTGCAAAAAAAAAAGAGCAGTAAATGTTCTGTTTTAAAGTTTGCCTTGATCAGAGACTTTTGAAGTTTGTGTTGATCAGAGACGGTTGCTTCCACGGCGCTCCGTACTCAACGCCTCCTTTGTTAAGAGCGGCGTTTGTCCAGAAAGATTTAACTTGAAGCTCCCTGAGGCACTCAGAACCAACATCTAGCCATCAACAAACTTGCCCAGAGGGGAATTCTACTTAACTTCGTTTCTAATACATTGGACCTTTTCTTTAGCATATCCGTTTCTCAACGCATCAAATTTTTGTGTTTTCCAAACAACCTATTGCTTCGTGCTTGTTTTTCCTGAGGTATTCATTATTCTATCTCATTGCCATGCGCCCTTAGCCGTCAGCCGAACCACCCAGCAAACAAATTACTTTAAAATTTCTACAGTGGAAAAAATAAAACAAGGACGAAGCGTAGACACGAAGTCATGGTACCTCACGATGACTGTAAACTGGCTCACTGAAGTGTGCGTATTTGGGCTTGTTGGGAAGACGTCACGAAAACTTGTAGCGCACAGAGCGATGACGACAGAAAAGATGGCAGATGCATGAGCGCTGTGTGTCTGCTGCCCATGTGTCTGCCGTCTTTTCACTTTGGTCATTTCTTTACGTGCTTTTATTGGCGCTGTCCAGGCGCAGCCGTGTCGGTGTTGTTCTTGGGACCGCCAGAATTGGCAACACCGGTGAGAGGGGTTGGCCACATTGACCTCGTCGGTTCGTGTAAACTTGCTGTGTTCCAGTTCTGGACAGCATCGTAGACAGCCTACCTTGACAGCTTCACAGACAGCTTCGCGTCCTTGTCGTCCGAGTAATGGAATGCGCCCAGATGATGTTTGCGCGACGAGACGCCATCTCGCGTCGACAAAAGATAGGAGAAGAAAACGCTCACAATTTTCGTTCATTTTGCTTACTTCGTATTCCAGTCTGCGAAAAACTCAGTGTAGCTCACATTAAGCGCGTAAGAAAGCGCCTACTTGCCGGCAGACGACCATTCCAGCGAGGTCCATAGATATACGAGCAATCCTCTCAGCCGCCATATTGTTTGAACAGCAAAGTAGCCTGCATCGTTTTTGTCTTCGTATATTGTCTTCGCGCAGCTGTCTATTTTGCCGTCTACGTGAGAAATGGAATGGGACTTAAGATGGCCGGTGTTACGTAGCTGTCTATTTAGCCGTCTACGGTGAGTAGGAGAACACACCCTCTGCCTTGTTTTCCTTTTTTGTGGTTTGGTAATAATGAATCAAAGCACATTAAAGCAATCTAACGTTCTTCTAAACCTTACTGTGTTACTATGCGATTGCCACTACAGACACTTCAACCTTACCAATCTGGTTGACTAAACTCTTGCAGGACCATACCGACGTGGGAGAAGGTGGTGATTGTGGTCATCCTGGTCGCTGGTTTGATCGGAACAATCGCCGGCACCGGTGCCTCCATAGAGGATCTCGTCAAGCCTGGCGCATTCGCCCTGCCTTGTTTTATCGACCCGAACGTAAAGCCGTGACAAAACAATGAGGAGAGAGTGAAAGTACAGCGCTGCGACCGTTGTTCAGGGACAGTACTCTCCCCGTTCGGGACCGAACAACGCTGTCCCGGCTCCTCCGAGTGAAAGACCTGCCGGATAGAACGAGGGATTTAAGTGCGGATTGGTGGTTTAGCTGGGCACGTGTGTGTTTCGAGCCTGCTCGGTGCATCCTGCCCTGTTTAAAAAAAAAAAAACGTTTGCAGGCGATGTGGAATGAAGGACGCAGGTGCGAAATGCTTGTACACTGGAGGACTGTTGTATCATATTGCATGTGTCATATCATGAAGAAATAGCTTTGTGTGAGATGCATTTGACAGCGTGGGTCATCCTGCCTTTTGCAAGACATACACGTCACATAATTTGTCTCTGTTTGAAAAATTCCCGGGACCACATTAACGAGGATTTCTCTTCGTGTTTTTGGGGTGATATAAAAGTACTTAGGACGTACGGGCTGATTGCATAATTGTACCTGTATTTTATGTAGAGTGTGTTTAAGTTAAACTGTAGATAAGATGGAACACCTTGTAGTGCAGATAGGGCGGTATGTCGCTATTTGAATTGGCCTTCTTGAGTCGGGAAGATTTTACGTGACAGTTATCTTGACAGCTAGCAATTAAATTAAAAGACATTTTGAAATAATAATAATGAAATTTTGCGGTATATACATCACAGTGGTGTTCAAGAATGTTCAAGAGGAATACATCGGAATTTATTAGGAAGCCCCCCTTGCGTCTGTGTATTGATTTCTCCGAAACTTCACGGTATAAGTAAAAACAGATACCTTCTATTTCTTCGTTTTCAGAAGACGCCACCACTGCAAACATGCAGCATGCAAAGTGCAAGACGTTTTAGAAACGTTTTGAAAACGGAGAACGTCGGAGACGTACCTTAACTTGGTGATTTCAGTTATTTTTCTCGTTAAGTTTTGCGTTAAGATACCACTGTCACTATGGACTTCGTTTCTCTTTCTTTTTTTCCCGTAACACATAAATATACGTTTGATCGATTGTCCTAGAAGATCAGGCTAATTAATGGCAGGCCTAGTCTAAGAATAACTTGCCAGTAGAAGAGTGTGCTTTGCTGGATCCGCTCCAGAGGAGCAAGACGTTGTCAATAGGCCATTAGTTAAACACGTTATACTAAAGAAACTTGAGTCCCTAACAGCAGGTTTCATTTTGAAATCTTCGAAAAGGCCATATGAAACGACGACACCGTGCTATCTGCCATAGGCCGCTTTTATTGACGCTGTATAGCCTGAAGGATACAGGAAGAAAAGGAAATGCTGCAACAGCGTTTGCTACATGAATACCCATAATTATTCGCGCTTGGAGAATGGCAGATTTCGACCAGGGACCAATAGTTCGTTTAGTTCTTGTTTTTTATACCTCGTAGCTTATAACTGGTCCTTTCCAGAGTTATTGAACCTCGCCTTCGGCGTAGTCTGTTCGGGAGCCTGATGGTACAAAGTGGGTACAAAGTTACATCAAGACAGCTAAAGCTTTTGTACGTGTCTCAGGATGTTCTGTTGTCGTCGTGCTTGTGTGGGTGATGTACGGCTGCTGTTGCGACCAAAGGACTGCAAAAAACATCGAGGGGACAGCGTACAACAGGAACATTTCCTGTGTGTCTCTTCTTATTGCAGCTCATTTTAGAGCTTTTATTATTATGTACAGTTCAGCTGCATGCTCGTTGGACATGATCAAGAATTCTACATTAAATACCTTGGACAAACTTGGACTCTCTTTTGCTTCTTTGTGCTTAGCTACTAAAACATTTTGAGTAACATGAATTGTGATCTCTAAACCAGCGTTTCTTGGGTTCGAGATTCTGCTTAATACGTGCCAAAGGTAAGTTCCCCGTATAACTTGTGCGCCCCATGTAATCGCTGTGGTAGAGGCTTGGCGCTAGAGGAAGACTGTTGTATTCCTTGCAAAGGTGCCTTAAACATGCTATGATAAATTGAACAGTTGTTACAGACGAAAAACTTTCCGTAGACATGCTTCACTAGTATTCGAAATGAGACTGGTGTATCACTTTGGTACCTCTGCGGCCAGATCCTCCAAATTACTCCTTTAGCGAACATGTGAAGTGTTCTATTTACTCGTAGCACTCTCCATCTCTTCTTGGGGTAGAGGTCACTATTGTAAATCTGTGAACTCGGTAAGTATGCAAAATCTAGAACAGCAATGAGGGCAACGATTAAATATATAGAAAGAAAAACTGATGAAGATTGCAAATTTGTGCCTAGTCTATTTAAGAAATGTGTGAGAACACATTGTGAGAACAAACATGATGTGTGAACACGCATGAATGAAGAAATATAGTTTTGAATCATGGATTACGATGAAGTATGCAAGCACAGTAGGGCTCCAGTTCTGGAAAGGCTAAGTGGCTCTAAAAAAGCACGCGGGCGTTGTTTTTAACTTCGGAGTTGCAAGAAATTAATGCTAGAAAACGATCACATAATGTATTTGAATATGAGTAGGCCTGGTTAAGGTGCGCGTTATCGCTTCCTTTTGTTTCTTTTTTCTTATCAGTAGAGCTTGTTGAAGCAATTAAAAAAATCTGATTTTTTGTGATAACGAGAACACATACCAGTGCACCGAGTCTTTGGTAGAAGGAAAAAAAGAACGCCGGAATGACTTTGACTTTCTTAGTGTACTTGCTTAACTCTTCCTTGTGCAGTAAGCGTTCACAAAGGGCACAGCAAAATTGCTTAACTTCATACTCTTCTGTGGATGCTCAGTACTAATGACTCCAGCTACCATCCACCCCGAAAGTTTTCCCTAAAATTTCGTTTCTAGTTTGCTTAATGTTCCGTGCATGCCCTCGGCGAATACCTGAGATGAACTTGCAGCTCAGTACGATACTTTGTGAGCAGCCGCTTTCCAAGATTACAGAGTAAAACCTTCTGCAGTAAGCGCGCTGTTTTCCTTTCTTTTTTTTTTGATACGTGAATAGCGATTTGTACCATGATGTTAAACAAATAAGTGTACTAACGAAATGGTTTACTGAGGCAAATAACGTTGTCTGGAGATTTCTTAAAAGGGAAAATGCCAGCACAAAATAATGCGCACTTGTACACCACGAAATAAACTTTTCCTCAGATGCATCCTAGTGCAAGTATCTCCATGCACACCGGATTATAAGAACAGGGATTGGATCAAAACGAGAGTCTTACGCTAGTGAGGCTCTTAATACGAAAATTCAGACAAATTCCGATGCTGGTGATATAAGCGTAGCCGGTTGGCCAATGGGAATGAGTAGTTCAGAAACAATTGGCAAGTTTGACCTCAGATGATGCTAATACGCAGTTGTCAACTAAATACTCGCTGACTGCATGCACCACAATTTCAAAGTCACTGTTCCACACTGTGAACTCTTTACAGATTGCACAGTACGCGCATTGACCTTAGGTAAATCAGCGCCATCAGGGTGCAAGACGTCTTAGAAATGTTTTAGAAACGGAGAACGTCGGAGATGATCTGAACCAGGTGACTGTAGTTATTTTTCTGGTTATGTTCGCTGTTTTTTAGTTATGTTAATATGCCACTGTCACCATGTACACTGTTCCTCTGTTCTTTTTTTTTCGTAACGCACAAGGATACGTTCAATTACCATTCGCCCTAATCCCGAGCTAAAGTTGAAGGCGTGTCGCAATAAGCTACAAGGGCAAAAAAAAAAAGGCAAGAAAGAACGAATCTTTCAAAGATACTTTTTAAATAGGAGGAAGTAGGCCAGTCACCTAATTGGGCGAATAAACCAGAAGGACGTCTTATTTTCTAGACACCGCGATGCCTAATGAGGTCTTGCAGGCGACTTAGCTTTCAAAGACGGCTCGATAGCGCCCCGGGGCAAATTGCCTGGATTTAGCGTGTCCGGTTAAGTTGAACGTCCACATTGAATGGGGAGCTTTGAATGTGGATATATTTATTTATCTACCAGAGGCAATTATGCGAGAAGGTCTTGATTTATTTCTTTTGTAATCTATTTAAAATTAAATGTACTGGACTAGGTTTCAGGGTACAGTTTAGAAATAGCGAGGGTTTTGCTAAATGTAACAGTTTTGCTAATAATACGGGAACGTGTCTCTAAAATATACGCATCGCAGGAAACACCAGCAGTGTGTTGCTATTTTAGGCTCCAATAACCTTTCCATGGACAAAAAAAAAGGAAAACAGAAAAACAAGGGCACACATTCGCAACCAGGCTACGCATGTGCTTGCTGCAAAGCAACATCTCGTATCTACTTGGCACGTAGAGATGGCATGCAAGGTTATTCTCACATGCGTTACATTATATCAAGTTAAAAAGAGAGAAATATGCACAGCAATGAAGCGCTGAAGGAAGATAACTTTGTTTACAAGGCCCAAGCTTCAAAAGATTCATGTTCGAAAAAAGAATAACCCCACGGTTTAAACAAGAGTGGAGCGCGATGTTTGTCCACTTACAACGTAGTACCGTGATATATATATATATATATTACATATTGATGCACCTTGTCTTGCAAAGCTTGAGAATCGAACAAGCGTGATGTATCAGAAATTTTCGATACATTGTACAAGAAATCAGGACGCTCACAGCGCTTTCGAGAAATTTTCATAATACCTAGTAACAAATCGGTAACATTTAAAGGGGTCCTGAACCACCGCTCGGGCTTGGTTTTGAAAACGGCTGGGTGTGTATTGAATGCCTCTTAGAAATTCAGAGCCGAAAGAATTTTTCAAAACGGTTTGTTAGGAGCGAAGATATTGCGACCGGAAAACTTCCCTTTCCAGTCCTGTTTCAACTCTGCGGAATAGAGGGTACAGAGCTCCTTAGGGCGGTGTCGAAGGAGGTGCCCCTCCCACCGCTTTACGTCACCTGACTTCAGCGACGTTTCAGAGTGGCTGACGAAAAGCGCGCGACTACCGGGGGCTGTTTCTTCGCAGCGCGCTTGTGGGCGCCTGCTCGCTTCGCGCCTGGGCTCGGTCGCGTGCCCTCGCGATCACCGCATTCTTTTTTTTTTCGATCCTCCGAAGCTTTGTTTTCATTCATCACATACGTTTAGGCTCGCAGGTGGAAGTGTTTCCTTTGTCAGTGCGCTGCTTGTCGTCGATATTGCGCATAACGCGGCGTCAGGACAAACAGCGCAACTACCAACGCTTCTCCACCTTGTCCTGCATAACCCAAAGTTAGTTAATTGTTGATTAGTGATTGTAGACGGGATAATCATGCTGTCGGGCTCGAACGTGACTACTATGACTCGAAAGGAAGACCTTTACAACTCGGACCCTTGCCGACAGGTTAATGTGGAATAAGGTGCGTTGACATGCGGTAAGATGGATGGATTAATTAGACTAGTTCAATTTTAACAGTGAAGCTGTTTAACCTATTGGTGGAACTGGGAAATCTGCCGAAAACTCCGCTAAGCTATGTAATGCTAGCATAACACTACCACGCTGTAGTACAGACAAAGCTCCTTAGGACTAGTTAGGTAAGGCTAAGTCTCATTCAATGGAGCCTAATTAAGATTCCTAGGACTAGTTAGGTAAGGCTAAGTCTAATTCAAGGGCGCCTAATTAGGAATAACTAATTGAAGCCTAGTTCAGACAGGACTACTCCAACTAAGCCAAACCAAGCCAAACTGAACTAGTTCAACCTGAATTGAGCTATGACAAGTAAGTCACACCTAATTAAGCGATACTAATGATTTATAATTATTTAAACCATGATACTAATAAACCATGTCTAATTAAGGTAAATCTAATTATGCGAAGCCTAATTTAGCTGATATGAACAAATCTAGTGTAAACAAGCTTCTAATTAGACCGTGTTTAATTAAATACTAGTAATTAAATCACACGTAGCTAGGTTATTACTAGTTAAGTCAAACCTAAGTTAGCACTTATTAATCGAAGGTAAATTATGCTAAGACTGCAAGGTCGAGCCTCATTAAGTTGAGACTAAACATTCCAGGACTAATTAGGCTAACACAGAGTTAATCAGGCCTATTTCGGGTAGTATTAATCAAGGGATACCTAATTGAGATAATATGTCAAAGAACAGCGTAACTAGGCCTGTACTAATTAGGCCATGTATAATTAAGATATGACTAATTACCCCAAGCATAATTATATCATGACTAATGAAGACCAGTGTATTAAACAATGTATCATTAGGTATAAGTTAATTAGAGTGAGTCTAATTAGTGTAGCACTAATTAGGTCCTGACTAATTAAGTTAAGACTAAGTCGTCTCAATAAGCTCAGGTTATTAAGTTACGCCAAATTAAGCCAAACATTACAGACGTAATGATTTTATTTGAAACTAATTTACCTTAGTCAACCCTAATCTGCTGTAATCCTTAATTCACCCTAATGTAAGTCTAGCGTAATCCGCTTTATAATATGCCATAGTCCACCTTAATGCACCTTAGTCAGTCTTAATCCACCCTAATGCGCCTTAATTAGCTCTAATCCACCCAAGTACACCCTAATCAGACCTAGTCCTTTAATCTACCTTATAGAAGAAATATTTTGGGTTCGACTCCAGCTATGTTTTTGAGTACGAATACTAGAAGGTGGCGCATTGGAGTACCATAGGGAATAAACCCATCTACAATCACTGATGAATTAAAGTTTGGGATTAATTTGTGATTTATTACAGGCTACAGGCATGCATTTGTTGGCTTCTTGGAAAACTATATTTATGGTGACTTTGGCACCGCACCGTTCGCGTCCACGCCGAGGTAGTTTACGGACGCCTTCCAATGCCATCTGTGAGGCTTGCGCATTAACAAATATATTTTTACATATTTCCAGCAACTATGCCTATATAGGTGCTCACAATGCAAGGAAAAGCGAGCGCACGGCACGCACGGCGCGCACGGCACGCACGCGCTTACGGTTTTAAAAAAGGCGCGCGGCGAAGAGCCCGCACGCAGCCGAGGCGGGCGTGTCTGCCATCGGCCAATAGCAGCGACGCTCCTTGTAAATGCTCTATGACGAAATAGAGCATATTCAAGGAGCGTGAGGAGAAGCCGCTTTTGGAGTTGAGGGCTCCTGAAGAAGTGGAAGCTTTGTGCTCCGCTTGTGAATGCTACGCTTCGCGGATGACTACAGCATTTGGCTGAGATGTTCGTTACAGCGTAGGCAAGCCGTAGAACAGGTTTTTTCACCAAGCCCGGAGGGTGGTTCAGGACCCCTTTAAGAAGAAATACGTGAATTTTATGCGAATTTACTATCACAATAAACTCATATTCCTCAAAGGTGAGGTCATTTGGAATGGGGAGATTCGAAAATGCTATACCAATAACGTAGCATTCTAAATGTCCCCGTTTTTGTTGAGACACTAGCATTTAGGATGTACATACATGGTAGGGTAGCCATATTTCATTTTTTTTCGAACGTAAGCAAATGTATGCAGTTTAGCGTAGTGGAAGAAGTACGCAATTACTTGGTTGAGGTTGTGACATGTTTAGCTGCTGAAAAGATTACCCCTCATATTCTACTGCTCTAGTCCAGTGCTCCGGCCGATGCTTTATGAAGTGGAGCATACGATGGATAACGCATGACGCAGTTGACAGGTTACTTCTAAAATATTGCAAAGGAAGGGACCTGGATTATATTTTCTTAATGACGTCTTGAGGTAATTTGTAAGGACAAAGAGTGAATCAAGGTCTGAGGACAAAATCAATTGAAGTCGCAATCATCAGGCTATGATGTCTAATTCCATATTTATCCTTTAATTTACACAGAGCTAATCTAGAATCTTTGCCAAACTGCTCTTGCCGTGCAGCCCACGTGGAAAATGAACAGCGATGTCAGTGCACGTTAAAAGAACCCCAGGTGGTGAAAATTCCCGGAGCCCTCCCCTACGGCGTCTCTCATAACCATACCTGATTTTCGGACGCAAAACCCCAGAAATCAGTCAAACAAAACCACAGATCATCCCCTTATTTCTTGTAGATGCTTTGATCATTTGCGTAAAAGGACCATAGATAATGTATTGCGCCTAATAAAATTACACTTAAGCATTCAAAATTTGCTTCCTATGGGAGCCTCGACCGTTGGAAAAGTCATTCCTTTCTTTAAAGGGTGCCTTAATTAAATTATGAGAGCAAATATATGTAGTTGTGTGGTTCTGTAGCATATTGGTGTGGGTGAACACTTCCTTGTGTTCTTTTCCCGGCGACCTTTTCCAACGATGATCCAATCTTACTGCTTCATCCCACAATGCTTCTTAATTGTATGAGTACCTACTGGAACGCTCACGCAGTTTTCACTGAGACATTGAATCTTGAATTGAAAAATTGAATGAATCTGTAGCTGATCAGCTGGCTTTAAAGAAAAAGAAACGCGGAGTACAGTTCCGGACCTTGCAAACACCAGCGAATAATGCCGGAGTGCACGTTAAGCATGATATAAATAGCGTACATTTTAGGGGCGAAGCTCCTTAGGGTGTGTGTCGTTCCCTCCTCTGTCGTAGTAGTAGTAGTAGTAGTAGTATGTATGTAGCCACCTCGCGCTCGCCTTCGGCGCGTGCCTCCCGGCGCGCGAGCTCTCTCACTCTTCCATCTGCTGTCTTGTGAGAGAGAGAGAGAGAAAGCGAAAGGCGCGCGTTGACTATGGAAACGCTCTTTCTTCGATGAACGCTGTACCAGCTCGCAAAGAAGGAGAGCGCGCCCTCACCCGCAAGAGACAACGTTGGCGCAGGCAGCGTCTTCTAGCGAGTTTCTTGATTGAAAAATACCGACTGCTCGCGCTGGAGAACCGTTCACCGGTCACCCATATATATATATATATATATATATATATATATATATATATATATATATATATATAGGCACTGGATCTTGACTTGCAATGAAGTGCCGGTGGGAGATTTCACTTGTGCGTAGTTGAACCATAAGGATTCGTAGCGTGCGAGTTAACTAAATTAATCCGGAACTCGGCACGATCTACGATGAACCTCCGGAGCTTCGCCCACTCATCATAATTCACTCCGTGGATATGCTGTGAATTTTTTTGACCTACACACGTCAAGTCTCGTCAACCGACGACAGCTGTCGCACAGTAAGTGGAGATTGCGTGCCACTTGCTTTGCTGGGATCGCCGACTTGTACTTGCAATCTGTAACTGAATGCCGTCGCAGTATTAACCTGTTTACCGTGCTCCACTGATGACCCGAAAGATGTGGGTTGGATATCAGCATCATTTTCATGGAAGGGAACGGCGAGGGGCCAGTGTGCAGTGTGATATTGATGTACAATAATCAAACCCAAGTGGTTGAAATTCTGGAAGCCATCCACTACGGCGTGTCTCACAATTATGTCGCGGTTATGGGACGCCAAACCGCAGCAATTATTACTGTGGGAGCCTGCGCCTAGGCTGTTTCAGAAACAAGGAGTTACTGGAGTCTTGCTAGCAAGGACTATATAGAAATGAACATGAGGCAAGACGTAATGAAGAGCCTTAGATTTGTTTTGGTCCCTTGAGGTCCATTAACCAGTACCTAAAATCTAAGTACATACATACATACATACATACATACATACATACATACATACATACATACATACACCCAGTTGAAAACATACATACATAGAGTTTATTTCCCATTCAGTTCTTACGAAGGAACAAAATGCCAGGACTAGAGCAAAAAAGCTGCTTTTCGGCAACTTGACAAGGGCCCCGGCCCTTATTATATTTGACAGCGAAAATTAAAAGCATGATGCGTATACGTGACATCTGACATTGTAACCGGAGCACAAATATTTATCTACAAAATAATTTACTCTCTGCCTTTAGTTCATACAAGTACAGTAGAAAGATATGAGGAATAGTGCTTCACAGCAATGCATACGTATTACTCATTCCCTATCAAAAAGGCAAATTCAATATGCGTCGAATAACACTATGAGGAACACGATATAAAAAAGGAAGCACATATAAACACACAACCAAGTACACGGGTGCTTATGCATTCATGCACGTCTGAAATGCGCTTGCCATGACCGGCAATCGCACCCGCAACCTCGACCTTACTTGCACGACATCTGACCGGCAAAACTACCCCTCCAGATTTGGCTGCTGCCTTCTTCTGCCTCGCAACTACTTAACAGCATTCAGCGGTAGGTGAATGGGTCATTGAAAAAAAAAAGTGGCTGATCCCCCTGTTATGGGAATCGGTATAACACGAAAGTGAAATGACCGAACTGCACTGGACTGCGCTTTCTCGGTAGGGTAGCCTCAGCGAGAGCGCTAACACTACCCTAACCCAGGGGCGATATCTTACAATGGTTCCCGAAGTGGACCGGTTCAAATGGCCTCGCATGATTGGTCACAGTCGCTCTTTTGCTGACGCAAGCGCGGTTTACCCAATCACGCGCGGTCAGGTGGACCAGTCTACTTTTGGAACCCTTATAAGATACCGCCCCAGTGCTCTTTGGTGTTACGACGATGTTTCGCTGTGCCGATTCTAGGTGGCGGCAAGGCCCCTGCCAACGGAGAACACAACGAGGAGGGGAAAGTTTAAATGTAGTGTTATCAGGCGCGTTCGCGCTCCTTCTAACATGGCCAGCTCAGTCGATAGTGCACCGGGCACATTTCGTCGTGGTTCGAGCGATTGTGGGTTCGATCCCGGCTGCGATAGTGAAAATTTTTCTGCATTGGTTTTTCTTTGTCATTGTTTATGTAAATTTTACTGCGTCATATGCGTTACGGTAGTGACGTATAGTGACGAAGTAAAGCCGTGGTGGACCACGGCATAAAACACTTTCGTGTTAAAAAAAAAGAAAAACGAAACGGTCTTGAACGTTCTCTCCATACTTCTAAATTGAACCGTCACTGATACATTCTTTGGGCAAGCGGAGATTTAGGCCTCCACCCTTGGCGTACTGCGTATCAGTAGTCATACACGAAGAGCACGCCAGACGCGCTCATTCATCCGTACGATGTACGCGTGTCAAACAGCAAACAGTGTCACGCGTGCGCCTTCGCTTACAGCCGTCTGCCATCTGGCTGTCTCTTCTCGCAGCTGCGGTTTCCTTCCGCCGAGCGGCGCCGCCAAACGACGCCCCTTCTCCTCTCTTATCTCACCCCCTCAAAAACCGCTTATCGGTAATTCAGTTCCTTGCAAGCTCACCGGCAACCTCAATCGATAGCAAAATAAAAACAAGGAAAAAAAATATCCGTGCACTTTGTTTAAAAGGCGAAAGCTGACTCTTCACACGCAGAAAGCATGCAATACAGGCGACGCGTGGCAACTGGATCAATTGTAAATGCATCGATATGATAAAGAGGACACGATGAGAAGTAGGGAGAGACACAGACAGATAGATAATAAGAGAAATGTTGGTATCTTCAGAACGATAACGACACGGCAAGATAGACAAGGAGAAATATAATTAGAAATAGAGTGAAAAGAATATGTAGCGAGAGATAGAATGTTGTACAGATAGAGAATGATCGGCAAGGTTAGATAACGATTGATAACGGCAGGTCAGTATACAAAGGTATCAACAGACTTTCACATTTATTTATTTATTTATTTATTTATTTATTTATTTATTCGCGATATCTTACAAGACTCAATAGGTCATTGAGTAAGGGGGACAAGTACAATGTAAATATTAGAGAAAAACACATCAACGAATACTGCAGAATGAATAGGAGAAAAAATGTACAATGTAGTTAATGAAAAATTATTATAGAGCGCAAATGTGAGTAGAAAATACGGACATAAATCAAGAGGCGTACATTGCTGACACTAACAAAAATGATAAGGTTCATATAACTATGAGTAGCAAAAGCGTAGGTGAAAACAATTCGAAAATGAAATATCGAAAACTGCTGAAATACTACTGAGAACGTTTATGAAAGGGAACGTCAGCATCCGCCTGTTCGTAGCACAAGGCCACAAGTTTCCGCAGAACTCGTTTGCCTTACTAATACTGACAACGTACTGCTGCACGTTGGCTGGCGACATAACGAAATGAACGTTTAGCTAGTGAAAACAGTAGTCATGCATGAACTCATAGGCATACTGCACTAGAAGTACAGCCGCAAAGAAGTGTACAGAATAAACGCGCTTTCATCGTCAAAGTCGTCTTAAGAATGGATGAGGGATCCCAAAGTGTTCTATCGATAAGTAAGTGGCTTCTCTAGAACACAAGCTCCACCGCTTTAACTGGCACTCTGCGCAACTTGTATCCACTGTAGTAGCTGAGCGGATGAACTGAGCAATGAACCGCGAAGTGGTGACTCGGCAGCGACAAAGCATCAATGCCTTCTTAGTTCGTTCTATCTCCAGAATGAATTATACAATATGTGATAAGCACTATGCTCATAACCTGTGACACGCACTCCGTGACAGAAGAATGGGATGTTCCGAGCTGGCAATCCCTCACGTCAAGCGCTTCGGTTATGAGACTATGTACTTTGGTGCTGTAGAAGTTGCACGGAGAGGTCTGGTAGATGGCGTCGACGCCGAAGAGAAACTGTATCAAGAAAAATTATATGAATACGAGCTCTAGTAGGGCTGCGGCTGCTCGCCGCACGACCTCCGTTACGCGCAGATGGTGGGGTCGTTTCGCAGCTTGCACGTGGAGTGAGCGAAAACGGCCGCGTCTCGGGGACCTCCCACTGAGACTCTCGCGTGGACTGCAGTCGTGAGAACACAATCGGATATGGGAAGCCGCTGACGCTGACGAATCGGTGGCGGTGAGCCGGCGGACACTCTCTACTTGACTGAACAGCGGGCCGCCATTCGAGGGACGCTCGGGGAATGGTGTTACAGGGTATATAACAATCGAAGTCTCGAAGAACAGCTCTGTCTCCGTTGATGTGCCCTTTACTCTGGTTGCCGTCATCTTGGAAGGAAGACATACTGCCTCTGGCCCGCCAGACAGCGAGAGGAGACGGTGCGGAGGAGCTGCCACAAAGTGAGATACGACTACGGCCCTAGGGCTTGTGTTGGCGCTTGCGGAGGACGGCACCAGAGTCGCTGAGCGACGTTTCGGAGACCTTGTGTGACAAAGTGGCTCTTTGACTCCGGAAAGCGGCACGGTGTCAACCCGTCCCCTCCCAGATTTATGCGAAAGCCATTTCGACCTTGGATATCAGATTTCTGCGGCAGTGTAAAGGAACAGGAGTTGAAAGAAGACACGCAAGCTTCGAACCAGTCGTTGCTGTGGGAATCTGAACATGGGAAAATCGTTGAAGCTTTCCATTAGAGCTAATAGAAGGTAAAGCAAGTGGGGGTACTGCTTCTGCGTGCATGACAGTCCGTCACTTCAAATTTGGAGACCTGCTTTTACAACTGTGCGGTTGCGATTGTCTGGTTTTGCACTTGACTGCGAAAAGGACGTAACTGTGGTGCTTTTGGCTGGCTGCGAGACAGTTCCTGGCTTAGAGCTTGGAGAACTGCCTCTACAGTTGCGTGCTACGGTAGTGCGCACCGTTTCTCACGGGTAGGAATTTGGCGGGCGGCATTGACATTCTTCCATGCTTACGAAAGCTAGCCACCTTTGCATATTGCCGTTGCAACCAAGTCTGAGTCGGTGAGAGCGCGTTACTTCCCGTTAGACGCGTACCTCTTTCCTTTCCTGTTGATAGCCACGTTAGAGACATTGTGGCCTTGAAAGCGGAACGCACTCAACGCTAGATTTCTTTAGCTGTATTTGCATATGGACATGGTTTCGCAGTGCCGCTTTCACGATAGAGAACACTTTTTGATGGTGTAGGCAGTATATAATGCAGTAGCCAAGACCTAAACCTTGCTTAGTTCAGTCTACTATCACTACTCAAGTCACACGCCCCTCGACAAATCTCTTCGGCAACGAGGTCTCGGTTACACTGGCGAAAATCGAACAAGCATTGAAGGATTTGGACTGCTGGATGTGCATGTGCTCTGAATTTGGTGTTTGCGGCTCATGTATTTATTCAGTACCTTGGAAGGCGTTGCATCACAACCATTGAAAGCTAAATGCGGCTGAAGGTTCGGTATCAAACATCGGAATAACTTGCGGAGTCACAGGCTGAAGTCGATTGGAAACCAGGATCATCAGTGTGGCAGTGGGCAGTGCTGCAGTCGGAGATGGCTTGAGCGCGACATAACCTAGGAGCAGTTCTTGTGGAGGTGCTACGAAGGCTTTGAGGAAAGAAGACGATGTACGGAACATGTAAGTGTCAATTTTCACGAAACTTCTATGGCATGTTTTAGGTTGCCAAATAATGACACTGGAAGTGCTAATCCACTTATAAGAAAACGGCTTTGGCAATTCAAGGCTTTATCATTACGTGCCATGTAGACATTTCCATTGGAGACACTGTGGACGCTAGTAAATGTCCCATAATTACACAGCCATACCCCAGTGACGCACGTGGTTGTCTTGTAGTACACATGCAGTCAGCATCTTCGTTCTGCAGCCGTTGCTTGTGCAAGCCGGCTAGTCTGCAGCCGCAGTTCTTGAGAATGTATTCAAAGTGGACGGGGGTGGTTTCCTTGCAGGAACAGCTAGGTTATGCTAAGTGTATTGAAGCCGTTTAGAAAGTCGCTACAATGAGTGATAATTTATAGACATTCAGGTTTTGAAGAAAAAATTACAAACCGCGTGCTTCTCAAAAAAGAAACAGTAATCGGCGAGCGCGTTGCGAGCTTCTTAGGTATGTTTTACCAAATGCGCTTGGTGCTCTCCGCTCCTTCGAGCACGTTGAAGACACTGAGGAGTGATAAACATTTCATTTACATCACTTTGTTATCACTCAAGATGCAAACTTATGTTCGCACACATAAGGAACTATACGTGTATTAAATAACCGTGCGAAGCGTCGAGTAGAACAACCAAGTGTCGGAAAAACCTTATGAATTTATAAACAAGCGAGACCTGTGAATCATACTTTAAGTGTTCCTGTAGGAACACGTTGTTCCTGTTGGTGCTAACTGAAGCGCTCAGGAAAGCTTTTGCTCACGGCAATGGCGGCGACGACGACGACGACGACGACGACAACAACAACAACAACAACAACAACAACAACAACAACAACAACAACAACAACAACAATAATAATAATAATAATAATAATAATAATAATAATAATAATAATAATAATAATAATAATATGTTTTGTTTTACGCCCCAAGACCACCTAAATTATGAAAAACGTCTTAGTGGAGCGCTCCGGAAATTTAGACCACCCAGGGTTCTTTAACGTGCACTTGGAAAACGGCTCTAAAAACTTCATTTCGAGGATAAGAATACTTGGCGTGCTGAATTTCTGCAAATATCCGTGCTTTCAAAACGCGCTGTAAGCACTTAAAACATGAGACGTACGAATTCCACGAATCAGGGAGCACGCCTTCATGAAGTAAGCGGCGACTAAGGAAGCCAACCTATTCCATGAATAAAATGATTTGAGTACAAGTAAAACGTGTGAATGACCGAAGGCTGTCGTTTGTAAAGTCATTGCATGTATGGTCTAAGTGAAGCTCGTTCTGCGAATAGTGCAACCTGCCACCGTTTGGTTCATTTACAGCTACGAACACGTTTCAAATGGTACCGACTGACGAAAGCGGAGCCGCCCCGGACGATGCTGTCGCCACGGTGAGCTCCAACCGTGGTGAAGGCTGGTGCCAACGAACCAAGCGGTACCTTGCCCAGCGGTGGAAGAAAAAAGACGTCCGATTCACTTCACGGTCGGCCGCGCTGCAGCTACCAATGACTACCGCAGCACTGCTGGCGAACCTCATAGGCATGGGCATGGTGGCAATGCCATACGCCTTTGCTGGAATAGGTGAGGCGAGCGTAGTGACACTGCTTGGCGTAGCTCCCTATCTATTCGTATCTCGTGATTCGGTGCGAGAAGCGTAAGATAAATCTGCGGGATCCATGACACAACAGAGGCTGGCGAGTGACCCATCTCGAACTGACGAATTGGTTGGGGACTGTCAGAGGGAAGTGAATGAACGATGGATCCATGACACAGATTGACGAGCTGTCTGTAGACATAACAAGAGCTTTGTATCAATGCGAAAAAGATAGGACCGAAAATTGGCTTACTTTATTTGATACCGCATGAACGTATATCCAGAGAAAAAGAAGCGGCGACCTTACAGTCTGGCTGTCCCACGACTACATTTATTGACAGCGCGGACGCCCTGTCAAAGGGAGTCTCACGTATTCCCCGCTGAGCCACGCTCTATTTATTTTACTCTGTAACAGCGGGGGTTGATCAACCGTTCCACTACTGTCTTGGCTGCAGAAGAGCCGCTCAGAGATTCCTTGAAGGGTCCCCTGTCCTGGGAGTCCCACCTGCTCGCGATGCAGTGGACAAGTCGGTTAGCTTCGGCCTGTATTTCCGAAGGCGGTCGCACGGTTCCACCTGGTACGTGTACTAGTAAGGCGGGACGAAGCGTATTCTAGCCTTATTATAGGAAAAAATGTAGTTTATAGAAAAAAAAATGTAATTAGGAGGACCGTAATGCGGCGTGGGCCCAGAAGGTGGGAAGCGGTGTCACATCTATTTCTCTTCTTACAGGCACGGATTGAAAGACGCAAGATTTCGAATGTTGGCAACTCCTGAGGAGACACTAAAATAAACAGTCCGAATTGGCAGATCTTTTCACGCAGTCAAACATGGTAGATTGCGAAATAAAAACGGCCAGCTGATGTAAGAATGAGCGTACATAAGTGGCGGCAGTGTTCACTGCACTGTGCGGATGCCCTGTCAAAGGAATGCGGCCATGTGAGGGCCTTCGGACATATGTTCAAGTTGTATGGAGCAGCTTTTCGCCTGAAGGGCCCCAACAATGTTGTTGAAAAATGAAAAACATTTCTCATCTTCTTCTGACTAGCGAATGCTGCCAGCGCCTCTTTAGATTGCGATGACCGTGAACGTCCTCTCTTGATCCTGCAGGATGGGCTGCCATCCTCGTGGTGCCTTTGTTCGCACTGCTGGCAGTGTTCAACGCCTGCCTGCTCAACAGTTGCTGCGCCATGCTGGAAGAGCGATGCAACGAATACCGCAAGTTTCACTGGTACACTCAGTATACGGACATTGCCTACAAGGCACTAGGCCCAGGGGTCGGGTAAGCAATTCCTTTGGTTGCGCAGATGGCACGCGCAGAAATCTCATCGCAAAATCGTCTACCGGCTCTCACAGCAGGTGCTACGCGATCTCAAATAATAGTGCGAGGAGAACCAGGAGCCTAGCGAGGCTAATATTTCAGGTGGGGAGAGAGGAGGGGGGTCAGACCTTTCTTCACCCATGTGGACTGGTGTGTTTGTATTTGTGCGTGCAAATGCCATAGCGAATCAGAGGCACACTAGCGGATCCAGTGTAAGTGGGTTCATACACTAGGTTACAGTGGGCCCAACTCCATAGTGTGTCCGGGGATCTTGCTCGGCCATGGCGTTCATGGTTGAAAACTCTGCTTTGAGTTCACAGTCGCCCGCATGCTTCTCTGAGCTCTACCTAATGGACATTTTGAGACTGCAGGAGAAGGCTTGAATTTCTTCACCGTATTTGCCAATTATGAAAACAATACGGCTTTAAGCCGCTATAGCACTGCCTAAGGGTGCCTCAAAAATGCGCACACATGAGCCACTCGAGTTTATGTTTTTGGCGCAACCTCAGCACAACCTCAGCAGCGTAAACGATGCCCTTTCTTCAGGGCATTATGGGGTCAGGTCATGAACCACACGTTTGCAGATCGCGAGTAATTGAAAACACCTTCTTCTGCACAGTGGGAGTAAAGCTCAGTATACAGATACGTCTAAGCACAACGCTCTACTTGGAAAAGGAAGTTCAGTTCCTTAGGGATATATCCAGGCTGCAATACGAAGCTTTGTCTACTGAGCTACCAACTTACCCAGTAAAATGAACCAGAGGTGCTCAAACATTGCTGGATAATGTAGTCATTCTCTGAGAACGTCCGGCTATAGAATTTCTCGGCGTCGTCCCCTGAATGACTTTTTAAACCTTTCGGGAAATCTTCTACAGGGGACAAGCGACACAAGTGCTCTCATTGCTGCTCTTGCCAATCTAAACTGTATAGTTTCGGTTTGTACTGAGGTAACGGTTGTCAAATACTTCAATCTTTTTGCATGACGAACATACGCATGCAATCGAGTTTACCTGTAGGTATAGTCCAAAAAATTAGCTATAATGCTAGCCAACAATGGGAAACATGCTGCAGTAGTTAACATGCGCGAGCCCCAGCCAAAATTTATCAAATATTGGTTAGCGCTAGCCAACAGCATGGCAACGCTCGTACTAGTTAGCTTAAAAGGAGTTGACGCAAAGGTAACGTCCCCTTATAACGCGATAAAGAACAATGTTATAACTAGTTAGCCACAAACAAAATTAACAGACCGTGATTTGTGAATTCGAATGCGTTCATTTCTTACAGAAGGATCGCAAGCGGCTTGCGGCTGCTTTCTGTGGTGGGGTTGCAGGCAGTGGTGATAGCCCTAACAGCCGAGGCGATAACGGACTACGTGTTGGCTTTCTTGCCTACTCCATGGGGCCACGGCGTAACGTACTGCTCCCTCGTTGTTGGCATTGGTGTGCTAAGCGCCGTGGTCAAGGGACCGTGTACGGAGGTCACACGCTACTGGTGAGTGAGAGGGTAAGAGAAATAGGCGTTGGTTGAATAGCGGTTTGTGTTGGCTCATGTAAGGTTATTACATGCTTACGTTCTAACATCGGAACACGCGAATAACGATTTTTTCCATTTATTTCAATAATGCACCTTGAAGTTTAGTTTCTGTTCTCACGCATTCTCTTATTATAACTGAAGAAGTAGAAATTGTAGTTTTATTATGGACAAATTTAGATACAGTAAACAAACGTTTGGAAACAGCTATATGTAGGGCTCCCTCACTACGAAGCATGCTTTGCCTGCTTGCATTCGAAAGAATAAAAACATTACAGTGAACAGTGGTAGACCAAAATACGTGAAGATGGTTGATGCTTACTAGATACCGTAACAAGAAAAATTCACAGCATATCCACGGAGCGAATGATGATGAGTGGGCGAAGCTCCGGAGGTTCATCGTAGATCGTGCCGAGTTCCGGATTAATTTAGTTAACGCGCACGCTACGAATCCTTATGGTTCAACTACGCACAAGTGAAATCTCCCACCGGCACTTCATTGCAAATCAAGATCCAGTGCCTATATATATATGGGTGGCCGGTGAACGGTTCTCCAGCGCGGTTCTCCAGGTAGCGCGCCGGGAGGCGTGCGCCGAGCGCGAGCGCGATATTTTCTTATTCGCCGACAGTCGGGATGATATACAACGGCTGGTGAATATATGCGGAAAGGAAGGCGAGGCTCTAGGACTAGGATTTAGTGTAACAAAATGCGGATTGATGGTATTCAATGGTCCGAACGACCAGGCGGTATCCATACAGGGCCAAGAAATACCGAGAGTAAGTGAATACAAGTACCTTGGCGTATGGGTAAATGAGGGTGATAGATACATGGAGGTACACGAAAAAGCCTTGGCAGCAAAGGGAAAGAGGAACGCAGCAATAATGAAGCACAGAGCGTTATGGGGATACAATAGGTACGAGGTGCTTAGGGGTCTGTGGAAAGGGGTAATGGTACCGGGGCTTACATTTGCGAACTCAGTGGTGTGCATGAGGACAGAGATAAAATCAGGAATGGATGTGAATCAAAGAACTGTGGGACGCCTCGCGTTGGGTGCTCACGGGAAAACGACAAATGAGGCTGTAAAGGGCGATATGGGATGGGCGAGTTTTGAGGGAAGGGAAGCACAGAGCAAAATAAGGTTTGAAGACAGGCTAAGGAATATGAAAGAGCAGTGAAGGTGAAAGGTGTGCAGTGAAGGTGTTCCGCTATTTATATAGAAAGAGCGTTGACACGCAGTGGAGAAAGAGAACTAGGAGGCTCACCAGTAAATATACAGCTCTAAGAGAGCTGACAACAAAGAGCGTAAAGGGAAAAGTCCGAGAGGCGGAGAAGATTTACTGGAAGGCAGCGATGAAAAAAAAACCGACTCTGAATAACTACCGACAGGGCAAAAACGAAATAAAGAGGGAGGCATTTTATGATAATTCAAGAGGAAGCGCTTTATTGTTTGAAGCAAGATCTGGCTGCCTTAGAACGCGTATTTATAAAGCGAAATTCAGTAAAGAAGAAGTAAAATGCATATGCTGTGAGGAAGATAGGGAAACGACGGAGCATGTTCTGATTGAATGCGGAAATATCCTACAAGGTGTACGTTTGCGCACCACCCTGCATGAAGCCTTGGGTTTTAGGGCGAACAACGGGAAGTTGAACATAGCCGCGATTGAAATAAGTAAGAGACGGTTAGAATACTGGTGGCAGAAAACTAGAGAGAACGGACAAAAATAATTATAAGGAAAAATATGGACTTTCTGCCATAAGGGGCAGGGAACCGGGCTATGAATTTCCGTTTTTGCTATAGTATGATCGATTTGATTTAAAACGCATGAGGGAAATTTAAAGAGAGAGCGAAAAAAAAAGAAAGGTTCTTAAATCTTCTTACGAGCCTGGTGGCGCACATGTCACCGCCCCGTTACAAAGGGGACGCTCATAGCATCCATCCATCCATCCGAGCCTCCCGGCGGCGCGAGGTGGCTACATACAAACGACGACTACTACTACTACTACTACTACTACTACTACTACTGCAGAGGAGGGAACGACCCACACCCTAAGGAGCTTCGCCCCTAAAAAACGTAGAACTTCTTCATCTTCTAGGTTCACCCCGCCACGGTGATCTAGTGGCTGTGGTACTCGGCTGCTGATCCGATGTTTGGGGGGAACGAATCCCGGCCGTGACGGCTGCATTTCAATAGAGGCGAAATGTTGAGGCCCGTGTGCTGTGAAATGTCTGTGCCCGTTAAAGAACCCCTGGTGGTCGAAATTTCAGGAGCCCTCCACTACAGGTTTCTCTCATAATGAAATCGCCGTTTTGGGGCTTGAACCCCAGAAATCAATCAATGATCTTACTGGTTCGACAGTTTCATACCAATACGCTTTTTTTTGGAAGATACAAAAATCAAAACAAAACATGCTAATCTTTTCAAGTATTAGAGCAAAACAAGCACGGAACAAGGGGGTACCGTCTTGTTCCTTTCTTCGTCTGTGTTTGGTGTGCTCTAACACATAAAAAATATGCTTTACTAGGTAGCCCACCAGTCTATCCTTTTGAAAACATGCTCACTCATGGCAAATGGGACTGTATTTTTTATCACGGATAATTAAGGAGCCTCGGGCAAATATTAACAACACTTTGATGTTTTTAGGACCGGTTTATATTGCAGCATATAAAGAGTTAAGTATTGGTGGTTAATACTGGCTAATGGTAGCTCTCGAGCTTTCGAGTGCTACGTTTTCTTCACCAAATTTCCCCGCGGCAACTGTGTTTTCTTACAGCAAATTACCTCTTGAAGGGTTGATTGGTTTGCGCGGGTTTGACGTTCCAAAATCACGATAACATCAGGAGAGGCGCCATAATGGAGGGCTCCGGAAATTTCGACCACCTCGGGTTCTTTACCACGCATTGACATCGCGAAGTACATAGCCCTCTATACACCGCCTCCATTTAAATGCATCCGCCGCGGCCGGGATTCGATCACGCGACCTTCGGACCTAAAGCTGAGGGCCATATCAACTGGACCACCGCGGCGAGGCCTCTTCAGGGGTGAAGAGAGGGTTGACTTAGAGTAAGGAGGGGAACACGCTACACACGATGGTGATATTGCCGTCTGAGGAAGCAGGCTTTGAGATATCTTTACGGGGCGTCGGCAGGAACAGGATGTGCCCTAGACATCGCCTTCGCCCGCTGTCCCGCAAACCAGAACACATTTGAATATGTATCGAGCTTCAGTACGCATGCTCACCATCAGGACTACAGCTAGCGATGAAATGGAAGTTATAGTATCCTGAATGCTCAACATGTAAAGAGTAAAATTAATTACTCTCGGATTGATTATGACACAATTTCGTTTTGGAATGAGCAAAACATATTCGCTTGTTAATCCCTCTGAAGGTCGGCGTTAGGCTTCTTCCTACTGTTGGCGGGCTTCAGTCGCCTAATAAGGCTTCCTCTAAATAGAAGTTTAATTAAACAATTACTTCGAGAACGTTCCTGGAAGCTTTAATGAGGTTTTTTCGTTATTCCGCCACTACACTTTCGCATAAGCTGCATTTGCGAACGCAGAACTTCTTAGTTAAAGAGTAGGACAGCAATAGCAATAAGCCGGCACTTATTCTAATGAAGGTTCCATGGCAATACAGAGCAGTGAGTCTACTAAATCTGGTAGTCGCTCCAACGAGCGAAACCTCTTACAGGTTTAGCAAATGGGACTCCAAACAAACGAGAAAAGTGAAGTAAATATCTAAATTCAATAGCAATTAACGGGGATAAATCTAAGGCTGTGTACAGCCTGAGTTTTATTGAAAGGTGAGCTGTTAACGCCAACCCGTAGAAACAGGCAAACTGTAACAACGTTCTTTATCCGAGCACAGAAAAGATGGAATTAGTTGATAATGTAAAAACTTTATGTGTCATTTCTGAAAAACATTTATTCTGGGATGCACGCATTGGCGTGTTGCGTTCAGATCTTGAAAAATGATGCCTTGCTGTTTGAGAAGCGTTGCTTGAGTTTGATATCGGCACACGTATTTATCCGACGCGCTAGAGATCACATGTGCGCCTTAGGGGCTGCGTAAAAATTCGCACTTTCGCCCACTGAGCACAGGGAGCCCGCCGTCTTTGGATGTTGTCGAGAATCTAAGATTCCGTGGGTGGCCATGATCCACGGACGATTCGGCGGCAGGTCGTACGTTATCTTTCCTTCATTGGTGACAAATAATCTTTAATTCATTAAGGAGTAAAACACAACGGTAAAAAGAACTGAGCCAGTCAACAAATAAGCAGCGCATATTACAATGTGGCACCTACACAAGAAGAAAGTAAAATCTGGTGTAGGCGACCGACATCGGGTCGAGTTCATTTCTATCTCTATGGGGTACGGGCGCCTGCGGCTAAGGGCTGCTTCTACTTGCGTAGAAAATATGCGCTCGACATATGCGTCTCGGCGTCGCGCGCCTCGCATTCATGCGCTCCGGCCGAGAAGCGGTGTTAGGATGGGAGAGGGTGCCGTAATCGATTAATCGAAGAGCTTCATTCGATTAATTCGTTTAATTGAAAGGCAGAAATCGATGACGATTAATCGATTAACGGGGTACATTTAATCGATTAATTGATTAATCGTTCATTGATTTTACCATCCCTAATTAGCAAGAACTTGTGACATATTCGTAACGAAGCTTGCTGCCCTCTAAAGTGAAGATCGTACTACATAACAGTCTATTCCTTTCTCATGATAGGTATTGTAGTCTACTCTACGGCACGACGCCACAAGCAAACATCCGAAGTTTAAAAACCTTGCAAAAAGAAAAGAACGATACGTGTTAAACGCACTATGTGATTCACACACACTTGAGTTATTTTGTACTCTTAATGTGCTTCCCAATTGAACGTTTCTGCATTTACAACCTATTCTTGAATATTTTAAGATATATGTATATTTTCTGGTTAGTAACGAAGTTTCCATAAACTTCTGTAATTTAGTTGAATCAAAAGAAAAGTCTTACGAATTCTGAAAGCGGAATCAGTGGTCATCATTGGTATTCGCAAGAACTAATTAGCTTTTACGCGACCGCGGTGCCAAGTGCTGAGAGTAGTAAGCATGTTATGTGCTTCTAATACAGAACTAAAGGCTATCACAAGAAACACACTAAAACTAAATGTAATTAATTACGACTAAAACATTCTAGGCCATTAGCTTTGCTAATTTGATAACTATGTTTGAAGCGTTTTTTCTTCAGTTCCTTCTTTCCTCTTTGCGTTTTCTTCTCTTTATGTGCCACTGTATATTTTCGATACTATTTCGAGTAAGTCTTAGCGTCATTGTCTAGGTATTTTTTTAGAGCTGTTGTTCATCATTTGGCCTTGAAGACTTTTTATGCGTTTGTGTTTGTGTGTATCTTGTTCCCACTAATTATACATATGCGTCCGAATACACAGATGTAAACATGTATACATGTTGGGTAGCAGTACCATGTGTGTAGGAACATTCATGTGTGAGATTTGTATATGCTTCGATGTTAATTGGGAATATGTATACTTGTGTACATGAGTGTGCACGTTTTCCGGATATCGCCACCTCCTATTTGAATAATTTGCTGTAAATGCAAGTCATAAAGAGGGACTACACCCTAGTCAAGCTGTGGTCTTGTAGCTTTTTGTTTCTGTCCTCGCATTTCCTTTGTTTTTCTTTTTGATCTAAAACAAGGAAAGATAATGCAAAAAGATTTGGTTTGATTGTAAGGATTTCATTTCATATTGGGCGCAGGTGCGGCGTCGTCTATTTGCCACTGTCACTGTCACTTTTGTCCCTGCTGCTGGCCGGCCTTGCCGACAGCTTCGTCGTTACTACTCAGGAGTCGCCAGTTCCCAGCTCGTGGAGGGAACTGACCAAAATCCTGAACGCTGCTGGATACAAGCAGGCCGGCATCGGGGGGATGGCCCGGCCAGTAAAGACTGCGTTTGGTTCACGATCGGCTGAACCTTTCTTTGTCGGCTTGGGAGTCATTGCCTTCAACTTTGCCAGTGTCTCGGGCTTTACGAACGTGCGCCGGGACATGGCGACGCCGTCGAACTTCAAGCGAGCCGCGGCCTACAGCGTCGCCGGTAAGCACTGCCGAACGTTCGCCAATATCGAGAGAACGTATTCGGGGTGTTCCCGCAAAGTATGCATCCAGTGCCGTGACTGGTTGGCTCTTGCAATAATACGTGGGTGCCCCAAAGGGTGGCAAGGACAGTGTTGTATGAAACGTTATTGAACTGTACAGCCTATGCACGCAGTAATGAGTGAAAAGAGAAAGGGAATAGAAAGACAGGGAGGTTAACCAGAGGAGATCTCCGGTTGGCTACCCTGTACTGGAGAAGGGGAAATGGGAATGAAAGAGGGAAAGGAGAGAAGAGAGTTGAGGGACATGTCACCATCACTGTAAGTTGTGAGGGCACTGTCACAATCGGTCAACAAGTCCTGTTTGTCGAAGAAATCGCATCCATGCCCTGTAAGCAACTCGCCTTGAAGACTGTAGTCCAGTGTCCTAAAATTTCGTATGATGAGTGTAGGATTGAGTGAAAATTTCTGGGGATTTAACGGTTCAAAACAACTCTGAGACTACGATGGACGCAATCGTAGGCAACGTGAATGTAACCTTTACCACATTGGTTTCATTAAGGGGTGCCTAAATTTAAGAGTTTGTCTGAGGGCTAACACGCTGTAGACTTTAGAGAATGTCTGAAGGAAAACACGCTGGAAAGTTATAAAAAACCCCATAACCTATTAAGAAAATTATAACTACACACACAACGTGTTAAATATGCATAATAAAACGTTATTGTGAGCAAAATATGTCGACAGATGGCAAAACTGCGTTAAAATATTAACCTAAAGTAATAATTACTTTGCTAGAATGTTTAGAAATATAATTAAATTACGGAACAATATACAGCTAGCCGTAAGTAATGACCCTACATCACCGTTACTTTTCAAAAGTAATCAAATATTGCAATTCCTCGTAGAAAAGTTCATACTTCATATCCTGGCTCATGTGCAGATGTTTACGCCACTTGTATTAAATGCAGCACGTAAGCAGTCTCGCGACAACTCTCCCTTGTTAAGAAGAGTCTCCAACATGTCTCAAGGCTTGCTCGACGATTCTTGAAGAAAGAAAACTTTGGTGGCAGGGGTACCTAAGTCCGCATAACCTATCGTAGTCTTGCCTAGAGAAAAACTCCTAGGCCTTGGCCTAGGAGTAACACGGTAACGTGCTTGAAATATCAGCACCATGTTGCTGAGCTGTCTGGCAGTCATCAAAGACTGAAGCCGTGGTCGACCCTTCTTGTCTGAAGCTTCGAAGGCCGTGACTTTCTAAGGACGTTAATTAAACGTTCAAGTTCTGATACTACACGGCTTTTCTGAATTTCTGTGGGCCTGCTACTCAAATTAGCGTGTCTCTTTTATTTTTCGTTCCTTTAGCTGTCAGTTTTTACGCCATAATACAAGCGGCATGCTATATTGTAGTCAGAAGTAGGTGAGAATGTAATGAGTAATTTGCTTTATATTACTCGCTTGAGGTAACCGATTAGATTGCTAAATTACCAGCTCACAAATGTAATTCATTTCATCGCACATTTCCGCGAAGAGTAATTTCATTACTGCAAGGGCTGATCATGTGCATGGGACTTGGATCCTGATGAAGGGCAGGTACACCGGAATAAGAGGTTCATTGCAATACATGAAACATTATGAAGTGATGGATTGCCGCATACTACTAGTCCTAAAGAGCATGCTGCAACTTAGTCCACTACACCGATCTACAGACGTACGCCAGCTCATGCAGGCTTAGGACAGGCACATTATGATAGAGGGTAGCATGACGAAAGACGTAGGCATCTGTGCCTTCCGTTACGTGAACTTTAAGCAGATGGCCAAAATTATTTCAGATGGCTTCCCAGCAGATTATCATAAAATGTTATGCGCATTTTGGGGAGTGCGTGAGAAAATGAAATAACGGGCACTGTTTTTTTGAAGGGTACACCGCAGTCTGTCTCCTGATCGGGGCGATGGGCTATGCGGCGTTCGGCGGTCTCGTCAGTGGGAACGTGATCGCATCTTTGGGCTCCGAGGGCACCAGAGTGGCCGCGCACATCTTGCTCTCCATTGGCTACTTGCCGACGGGAAACATGATATCGATCACCCTCGAGGAGTTCGACAACGTAGAGGAGCATGGTAAAGGTACGTGTTTTATCACATAGCAACTCAATGTTGCTGTAACTACGGGTATTTAGCCCGGGGGCACTATTCGACGCGTCACGTCTTGGAGAGTGTCATTTTTTTGGTAAGATTACATTTGATGAGAATCTTCTCAACTAGACAGAAAAAAGTAAAATAGCGATAAAATAGCTCAAGCGGGCTCGTTGACTATGTTCTATTCCTTATTCCTGATTTGAGAATATCCACGCATTAACCCTCCCCGGGCGTTACAGTACTGCGTGGGGGTTACAACATGGACCCAAAAATTTCTTCGCCTTCTCAACAATACTTGTTTTTGAGACCATTCCGCTGCACACTTTAGAGAAAAGAGAGCACGTGCATGTCATGGGTAGGTATACACGTACTTTAAATTGTGATCACCATGTCCAGAATTGTGCAACTATTCCCTTAGGTAAGTTTGCTTGTTATTTCCAATCTTGTTATAGTACATCTGAAAAAAAAAATCGGTTGATTCTGAATTTCCGTCAACGTGAGGACAATGATTCCCAATTCAATATCTTTTTCATCATGGCAACACTGTCCGTTCTACAGCAGTTGCCGAGGGCATACATGGCCGATTGTTATGTGTACCTCTAGCGATTCACTTGTGTGACGCATGCGTTATACGTTGACGGTGAACCTTCTTGTGCGCGTACATTGTTATTTGTTTCTCAGAGACATTCCTAAAGAGTGCATCGATATTTTTGAACGTGTACACATGTACCACGTGTGTATTTTGTTGTGGTTGTTGCTTTTGTGGAACTACCATTATTGTGATAATACTGGATGCTTTCTCATACCCAATTACGTATACAGTGCGTTCATCACAATCAGGAGTCAAGGGGTAGCCGGCGCCTTAATTGTACGCCAACATCTCATATCATCTCAATAACAATAATAAAAAAGACACGCAAGATGATCATACAGGCAAATAAAGACACAGCTTGTTTCCGCGAGGACATCGTGTTATATAATAGCACTACTAGTAGGTTATCACCAGAATATTTTCGAGATAGTGCTGCTCGATTATCAACTAGTACATGATGCGCCTTCCGCATGTGGGCATGTCTGTAATATAGGCATATTCGGGTTGAGTGACTATAACGAGTCAGTTGAAAGTTTGGCGCCCTTTACTGTCGCCGTCTTTTTTGTTTTGTTGTCCTCCAATTTGTGTCACAAATATTTCATTTACGATACGTCAACTAGCTCGACAGTATACCTCGCTAAAACTAACGAACACGCGCGTTTGTTGTTTCAGGGGCGAAGCTCCTCTTAGTCTAACTTTGTCCCTCGTCAGGCGTCAGGCGTCAGGCGTAACCGGCGTGCCGGGAGGCACGCGCTCGCCCCAGGCGCGTGCCTCTCTCTCTCTCTCACTGTTCCATCTGCTGTCTTGTGAGAGAGAGAGAGACAGAGAGAGAGCGAAAGGCGCGCGTTGACTATGCAAACGCTCTTTCTTAGATGAACGCTCTACCAGCTCGCAAAGAAGGAGAACGCGCCCTCACCCGCGAGAGACAACGTTGGCGCAGGCAGCGTCTCCTAGCGAGTTTCTTTATTGAGAAATACCGACTAATCGCATTGGAGAACCGTTCACCGGCCACCCATATTATATATATATATATATATATATATATATATATATATATATATATATATATATGCACTGGATCTTGATGAAGTGCCGGTGGGAGATTTCACTTGTGCATAGTTGAACCATATGAGGATTCGTAGCGCGCGCGTTAACTAAATTAATCCGGAACTCGGCATGATCTACGACGAACCTCCCGAGCTTCGCCCACTCATCATCATTCACTCCGTGGATATGCTGTAATTTTTTTTCAGCGACCGTTTGGAGGCGTGCAAAGACGGCGTCCCCGTTGATGCTGTGCGCGTGCGTGCTGGCTCTGGCTGTCCCGCACGAAGGACCCCTGATAGCCCTCGTTGGATCTCTGTTCGTGTGCCCTGTGGCCTTCGTGTTGCCTCCCATTTTCTACGCTTGCCTTTGCAAGGGCGGTCCACAGTGGCCTGAGAGGTGAACGCACATTATACTATGCCGCTATGGGAAGGAGTGGTAGTTTTTAGATTCACAGAGAAGTCACTTAGTTGAACCTACTTATTGTATATATGGTTGTATATATGGCTTATTGTCTATATGGCTTCGCAACAGGTTGCGTCAGCTCGCGTTGAATGAGTACTGCCGTGCAGAATGGTTACAGAGGTTATCAAAGCCGCAATAACAAGTCACGGACGTTACGTGAAAACCCGAGATGTCGCTTCCTGCATGTAATGCACAGCTGTACTAGAGTTCTCGTTAAACAACTGAATAAAAGCGCTAGAAAGCCATTACAGGAGAGAAATTTGGTTACTTCGGTACTCACTGGAATTACGCGAAACGAAGTTTTACGTGAACCACCTAAAGAGCGAAGCCAGACCAAGCGTGCGACCCGCCCGGAAAGCTAGGGGCATAACACGCAGTGCCTCCATTACATCTCCCTCGACATCGACTAACTACGTGACTCAAGTGACGACCATAAAGAGTAATTGGCCTATATTAAACTGGTCAGAAAGAAACCGAACGGATGCTTAGAACTCCTTGGATGCAAGTAATGCTCTATTTTGTGACACTATAAACGCACTGGCATAGGCTTGCGCAGGCTTCGCCATTAGTGAGAGAAAAGTGTCAACGCTGCGCAACACCCCTCCCCCCCCCCCCCCTCCTGGTCCTCTTTATCTACTCGCACTGCATTCCTTACAGTCAGAATGCAGTTTAATGTAAAGATATCCGGTAATATCGCCCCCCCCCCCCGCCCTTTTCTTGAGGACCAAATGGAAGAATTCATTGAGGGACATGGACATGGACATCATCTTTAGTAAAATTTGTCTTAAGAATGAGATAGAGTTCGAGCCACATTAACAGTGCCCAAATGGGTTTTTAGCCCTGAATATGATCCCCATTATATCGGACAAAGCAGTCTTGAATATTACGGATGAAACCTGTGGACGCGTGGGCAGAAAACATAGCACCTGCCTTGAATTGCATTTTGAGGTGTGAAAACAAAAAAAAAAAGCAGGCAGAGACTCGATGTTCTTAATGTTAAAGACTGCTGAATTGCCGTAAACATTTGTTTTTACAGGCCCTTGAGTCGGAACATGAAGATCACCCTTGTGCTGGCCCTGGTCGTCGGCCTGGTGGTTTACATTGGAGGCACCGTGACAGCCATCATGCAGATCGTGCACGAAGCCCAGATAACCCCACAGTCCTGCCTTAAAGGCTTCTGCTACGAAGGGCAGTACATGCACACGCCGCCCCCGGCCATCTACAGGCGATACTTTCCTCCAGACATAAACGTTCCGAGCAATGTCGGAAAGTGTGAATTTAACATCTAGAAGACGGCACTTAAAGGGAAAATCCGGCGGTGCTTTCACCTCATTCTGGTATCGCTGTTTTCGATGGGCACTGAAAATCCTATAGCAGGTAGGGTGGTTCAATTTGCTTATAAACTCACCAATAATTTTAAAGAACCGAATGAACGACGTTTTCAAACCGAAAGCAAGGCAGGCAGACGCTTCGTGCAGCATACGCGATGACGTCACAGCCTTCCCGCCATCAGAAACAGGGAGCTGGTGCCAGAAAAAATGAATGTGGTAATGTCATCTGACCATGTATTGAGTTGTGCCAGCTTTGCTGAACTCTACAGCGACGATTTGAGCGGTGAAGTTTAATCGTTTTTCTACTGACCACCAGCATGCTCAGCTAGGCAGCGTTGTAGGTAATCACGTGAAAAAAAAAACAGGGTGGGCCGCATGGAAATTCGTTGAAAATATAAGAAAATCATCTACAGAAAACTAAATGATTTGTGAGCGCCTGGCTTGGCCTGTGCTATTACAGTATCGAGGTGAATATATACTGAAAATTTCATTGAGATCAACCGATACCAAAAAAAAAATATCACCGGAGTTGCCCTTTAATGCTGCAAGAGAACACTGCCTACCAACGTCACCTTCAATCACTTCACTTCTCGCACTATGTACAGACATTTAGTTCTCTAGGAAGCATTCATTTAAAGTTTTGTGATGCCTTTGACGTTTTAGCCAGTGTTACTGGTTCTTGAGCACCGAGAATGTAAAGCACAAACATCTGTGTGAGAGTTGCTGCTGTTCGTGGAGATTCATGGCTGAAACGTCGGCCGTAATTGCCACCACAGAAAAAGACTTCTGTCATGTATTTTCTCATTTTGGGCTCGTTTCTTGTGGCCCACGGACACCTTTTGCTGGTGTCATGAAAATTTCGCTTATGGGACAGCTACAAAGTACTAGAGAAGTGGCGCACCTGTTAAATCAGGGAATCAAGTTGATGTTTGAATATATTGCAGTCTCTCAACCTTAAGACCTGTCTGCAGTATCGGTTCTGACCACTCTGGATAAAAGTGCAGTGCCCGAATGTTTACGCTACTCGTCGTTTTACGGGTGAAGTGCCAACTGAATTTTCTTGATGACGTCAGGAATTGTACGTTAGATCCTGGCCTCACACCTCGCCAGAAGGCAGAACTTTTGCTGGTATGTTTTTCTTGATTTTATATGTCATCTTATATCACTGTTCTCATTGTTTCACATTATGTCGTGCTTCGCAATATTTTGCGAACTGCTAAGTGGCGTATGAGATGTTGGTTATATGAAGTGTCATGGACTTTCGTTTTTTTTTGCCAGCATTTTCAGTTATATGACAATAAGCTTCAGTGTTAGAGTGTAGACTTGTACCACACATGTCTTGCGAACATGAGAACAGCGCACAAGTTAGGCGACGACTAGCTGCTAATTTCTTTTTTTCATGGGAAGCAGTTCCTGTTAGTAACTGTCCCAGGTATACGTATTCGTTCATACATTGTAAGGGTTCACTGTTAATTGTAAATTCCTGTTCCTTAGCTGGGCTATGGAGCATAACTTTGGTATTTTGCCTATTCATTTTTAGTCCAATTTTAATACTTTCCCTGCTAATGAGCACAATGTCGTCTGCATATCTTAAATTGCGGAGATATTCACCGTCTATTGGAATTCCCTTTTTCTTCTGTAGAATAACTTAGAATAAGGATGGAATGGAGCGAATTCGGAAGGCATAACGAAATCATGACTGGAAACTTGCCGCTCTCATTAAAGAAAAGTATTCAATCACTGCATTCTCCCAGTACTAACGTACGGTGTAGAAACGTGGAGGATAACGAAAAAACTAGAGATGAAACTAAGGAGCACGCAACGCTAACAGATAAAAAAAACGAGCGGAATAGATCAGGGAACAGACAGGAGTGGCTGATATCATATAAATTAAAAGAAAGAAGTGGACCTGGCAGGACATGTCATGAGAAGGAAAGATAACAGATGGACAGTAAGAGCGACGGAATGGATACCAAGAGAGGAAAAACGCAACAGAGGCAGGCAGGAGGTTAGATGGAGCGATGAAATTAATAAGTTTGCGGGCATAAAGTGGAACCAACTCGCTCAGGATAGGGTGGATTGGAAATCATTGGGAGAGGCCTTCGTCCTGCAGTGGGCCTAAATAGGCTGATGATGATGATGATGATGATGATGATACATAAAGCATAACCTCCTTGAATGCACATAGCAAGATGCCAGCACATTTCACTTCCTTGCTTTGAGGCTTTCTAAGCCCGTTCCTTACTTCAAGAATTTTGTAAGCGTCATCGGCCTGAGGGCCGACAGCATGACGGGTTAATGCAGCTTGTCGCAAGAGATGCGCTGTGAACGCTGCCTATAGTTCCAATGCCTAGGGTGCTCTACTATAGGTTTCGGCTCCTGTGGACTGTGCCACGGAGCATGTTCATGTATTTATTTTTACAGGCAAAAATGTTTAAGGCGACATCCCCCTTTTAAATCATTCTCTATCTCTTGAATAATTTCGTATATTTGCCCACGAGATACACATACATTTCATATATTTGTCATGTATTTCTCATACTTCCATAATACTCCTCAGGAACCGTATGGAATCGTAGTAGGGACCATAGACAACGTTTCAGAAGAAGTGGTCGCGTTTCAACAATACCATATTCCAGACACGTGCATAAATAGTCACAGGATAGAAAGCGCAATATTTTTGCTAGTCTCCCTGGCGGTTCTGTTCTTATAGCTTTGCCAAACTGCCCATGCAAAACACGACGCTACGGTGAGCGGCACGTCCATTCGAGAATCCTTAAACACACACTGAAGAGATATTAAGAGGGGCAAGTTTGAAAGAATAAGCTTGTCCAACAGCCAACTCATCGTTCCTGCCGAAAACATAGCAGTTAATTTTAAGTGAGAAAACGGTGAAAGTGGTACCCACTGTCCCTTTTTATGGGCACCTTTTTGAAATGGTGGAAGTTCATCTTTTTGAATACTCGATTTCCGCTAGTTATAAACGAAAATAGCATTTCACAAGCTTTGACAATAAATAAACGAGCAGGTACGCAGCAGTTGTTGCTACATGTTGCGGGAGTGGAACTCATTGCGCGTAGTGAGGGAAGCCGAGACCATGACGTCATGTCTCCTTTTCAGCGCGGGCGATTGAAATTGAGCGGCGGCACCAGGGACTTCCAGTGGGAGTTTTTGATATATAAAAAAATCGTTTTTTGACGCCCACAAAGCAGTGGTAGCTCCAACACTAGTAGAAAAATCGATCTAGCCGAAGCTAATTTTCTTTTAGTGTCCCTTTACCTTCCGTAATGTGAAATGCATGGGAGCGTACATGTGAATCAATTAGGATTGCTGGCAGGCTAGTTGGCATAACTTCATAAGCATAACAGCACATATACGACAGACGAAGACCAGGAAGAAGGCTGGGACAGCACTCTGTCCTGTGTCTTCCTGGTCTTCGTCTCTTGTATTTATGCTGTTATACTCATGACGTATATATGAACTTGTAAAGCTCACACTGCTTCGTATATTATTCAGCATTCAATTCATCTTTGGAGGTTTTCACGCCTGTTTAACGCATGTGCACTTCTTGTGTGATTCGCTGTTCATAACGACACTGATCGTTTTCTCTGGACTTGAAATTTACTTCACGTTTCGTCAGAATATCACTCTGCAGGTCTTGCTTGTTCGTTTCTCTCATTATGTCATTGTTATTTGCGAGTGGAATACATAATTTCAAGTACGAACGCACTTCGCATAACGGCTCATTATTGCTCTCTTTTATTTGAAGTGTACCGTGAAAGCGTAAATAAATAAAAAAAAACGTTCGAAGTACGTGTTCCCCTTTTTATGCACTTTCACCAGCCCTTAATTTGACGAGAGCTAACAAAGTGCACTGAATGTTTGTAGTATTTCCAGAACTTTGAATGCAGCAAAGCGGTCTCTATTCCTTGTGAGTTATTTGCATACGCAATGTGCTGTGTGTGTCAACTCCATGCTTCAATCAAAATCAAAGTGTGCTTCCTGCTAACGAGCAAGGAATATATTAAAGAGTAAAGCAGGTCTGCATCCCCTGGCGGTTTTCTCATACACTCGCAGGTGCAGTACAAGTTAGGTAGTTGGTTCTAGCACAAAAAAATTTTGAGCGTGAGCGAAGCAGTGCGTTTAAGTCTTGCGGTGGGCAAAACCGCCCAGAGATCCCGCAAACACCCATGCATACACAAGGAAAATTTGCGAGTGCCCAATTTACCAAAGCGGAACGTGCTTTCTTGAGTAAACGTGAATTTAGCGCGTAGGTTGGCGAGTCAGCATAAATCAAGAATGCAAATTGATTCCTCGGTGCATTAACATTCAAACCATCTGCACTATACCGCCGGACATTTCACATATTTTGATGTCTTGTGCTTGCTCGGCAGTACGAGAGCGTTGCCGCTCCTGCAGAAAAACGTGAAAGATCACGAAAGCGAGAGCTTCGCGCTTTTTGTGCGCACTCTGACATTTCAGGACCACTTTGTAATTATGAGTATTTACTTTGCCCATACTTTCTTGATTCATTTGTAGCCATTGCAATAACTTTCACCGCGTGTGTTCCTAGTCGGCTTGTTTACTGGAAGGTTCGTCGCGAAATGGTAAAGGCTGCGTGTAGGTCACATTTCTTAGATGTGAGAATACTGCGGACCCCGATACTTGATGGCCACTGAAGGCTGTGCAGCACTTCATGAAAATAAATAAATAAATAAATAAATAAATAAATAAATAAATAAATAAATAAATCTAGCGGTGCCATTTGGACATTTGTAATGGCGTTAATATTAGCCACGTGGTTGCTCCTTGTGACGGCTCTTTTCCGAAGAAGAGCAGCAAACTCCAGCTGCACTCGCAACCAAATTGCTAATTCCTGGGTGCACACAATGCGATGATCTTTAGATAATGTGTCCACAGTAGCTTCCACGACTGATTGGCACCGTGTCAGTTTTAAAAAAAGCATGGCAGGGAGCTATGTTGAAGCAAAGTAATTTTGTTGGCAGTAGGTGAAATAGGCGGACAGGCTACATTGGTAGTTGAAGCCTGCTCACAGAAAACATAGTCCTACAATTGATATGGATAGTCTGTCAATGCGGTCTATTACTGCGATCACCGTTCCACTTGAGATATACAGATAGAATGCAAGAGCTGTTAACCTATTTAGTGGTTCTTTTCATTGCCTATAGGTGCCATAGTACTGTAAGGAATGTACAGTGACGTCTTTTGCCATACTTTGCCCTTCCTAATCTACACTGAGCCATTACATCAACTTCTACTCTTCAGCCTGTAGGAACAGGCTGGAAGAATCAGGGCAAAGCGTCCTCTCTCTCTTTTCTTGAATGCCATAATACCGGCATATCGCACGCCTGCTCCCCTTTTTCAGGTGAAATGCCTTATCGGCCTTGCCCTTGACATTAGAAACCAGAAGCACACATGCCACAGCAACAGTCCGCTTTTGTTGTGTGACGTCGCTTGAGTGGGAGCTCAACGATATGCTGTCAGTAGATAAAAGTCTCGAACGGCGCCCCGATTTTTGTTGTATTGAGCAATTTCGTAGTGCACGTACCTGAACGTCCCGATAAAGCCACTTTCGGACCGGCACAAGAAAACGGTTTGCAGTTTGCTCACATTGCCGAAGCTGTTGGCCGTCGTGGAAGTTGCGATGAGTGACCCAGAAAAAGCGGAGAATGGAATCCGCATGGAGCGAGTGGACCCTGCACGTAAGTAAACTGCCTGTGAGTTAGGGTGCACATGTGCTGACGTCACGACAGGGGTCGTGGCGTGAATAGCCCCGTGCTATAGAAGCTATTGTTTTTCCATAGAATATATTGTTCTATAGAATCTATAGAATCTAATGAAGAGACTACGGATGACCAGTGACATAAAAGGCGTGGGCGCATAATCACCCATTTGCTGTCGCCCTTGTAGCGTGTGAAATTGTGATCTTAAAATACACATTACATCGTGATCTGGCGTAAATTCACCGATTTTTCGCTTTAATCCTGTTACAACACAGTAATGGCATTGCCGAAGCATAAGTCGGTGGTTTGGGGCTAACTTGCGGTGGCTGAAGCGCTGCATATGGAAGGGGTCTTGAGAAAGAGTACATCGTGTCCTGGTAGCGTGTTCAAGAACGCTCTGCAGTCGCAGTTTCCCAGCCGTCCTCCGTGATCGCCAGCCTGCATCGTATGGTCTACAGGTATTAGAGCTAGTCAAGTAACTAAAAAGAAGCGTGTGCCAGACGATCGTCTGCCACTCGAGTACCTGCATCCTACCTACATTATAGTAATCGTGAAGGTGTTTCAAACGGGCATTTCGGTTGGGTTTGGATCAAGGTGCGACGTACTAAAAGCTCAACCTCATGTACACAGGAAGACCCTATTATATATATATATATATATCTACAAGAAACGAGGAAGGCTAGAGAGGAAACGCGCGTTCAATATGCCGTGACGCGTATGTCGGCCGGATGACCATCGTCCGTCATTGTAATGTTTGACGAGAGAACACACGTGTTCCCCCGCACGTATTGGTCACTGGTTTACGTGCACCAAAGGACCCGGCGCGCTATCTTTCTTTCGTCCATCCTTCCACTCACTCACTCACTCACTGGGTCATCTATCCATCCATCCATCCATACATCCGTCCATCTATATGAGCGCGGTGGGCGTGTCCTCAGTGGCGGGGTTACGCCCATCGGCGGTTAAGAGCTGCTCGGTAGACTATGTGTCTCTGCCGCGTTCTCATGGCGAGTGCCTCCGTGGTAGCCTTTGCGAGTGGACGTTGGTAAAAGACCATTCTTTAAGCTTTCTACTCGATTTCCTTTGGCTCTGAACCACACCTAAGGCAATAAAGTGAATCAGTACAGCAGGTCACAGCGGTGCGTTATAAATTCGAAAGAATTTTATGCCTTTGGAAACTCAGAATGTGACTGGCGGACGGTATCGGCAACACAATAGAAAAAAAATCTACACTTTGGATAAATGGAACGTACATGATTGCAGTCAACTGTAAACTCATTGATATGACATTCACAACACACGGATAAGTATACAGAGAAAGAAAGATACAGATAAGAATATATATATCTATAGAGAAAGAACATTAACGACGGATATCGACCATATGAACAAAGATAAATAGAATTGGAAAATGGTAAAGAGGATAGATACGTATCGAAGGCAGCACATGCGACGACCAATAAGTCTAAATAACGAGTGATAACGGTGGATCAAGGTATACAAAGCTATTCAGAGATCCTTTTGCACAAAAACATTTAAGGAGACCGGCATTGACACATAAGATTGATAATTCGCTTTAGATTTGAAGATAAAATGGAGAATGTGGTTGCAGTGGTCGGTTTGTTGGAATTGAAGTTTGCTGCTCCCTTGGATTGCAATGGAATTGAACTCTGAAAAGGGGAGTTATCTGCACACTACATATCATAAATGACCATCATGATCATATAGCAATACATATATTGTGCCTAATGCAGGATAAAACCCTCACTCAAATGCCTATGATTGAAGTCGTCCTGTACGAGCTAATTCTATTCAAGTCCTGCGTACATTTCAATTTCTGCAATACACCTATCTTTTTTTATGTCCCTGCGGCGTTTCTCATCCCTCGGTATTCATTCAGTCGCTCCTACACTTTATCGGCAATCCGTCCAACGTACTACATGTGACCAGCCAAGGTCTACGTCTCTCACTTGATATAAACTACGATATCGGCTAGGGCCTTTCGTTCTCCGATCTCCGATCCACTCTGATGGGCGCACATCTCTTAATGCCTATCGTTCGACATTCTGTCGCAAGCTGAGCGCTTATCTTCTGGAGTTTATCGGTTAACCGGCATGTCTGATATGTTTCTGCGATGTACTTTGGCGCTGGTGGCATGCAGTCGTGGTTGAACACCTTCTGCTTTAGCAGCAGTGGTGTGTCGTTGGTTATAATTCGCGAATGTTGCCTCACGTGCCTGTGTCCGTCTTTTTCATGATTAGCTTTCGCTGTCATTATCTCACTCGGACTAACGTAATCCTGCACAGATCATAAGCTATGGTTTTTAGTCTGGAACTCGCCTTTCCTTTGCCGGAATATTGAATAACACATCTGTATTCTGTGTGTTCATTTCCGGCCTCACATTCTTTGTAACGCGGTCTAGGTTTTCGGTCCCATTTTTACATTTGGTCGCCATCATTGTGGGAAAGCAAGGTGCTATCTGCAAACCGTAGGTTGCAGAGATGATCTCCTTTAGCCTTTTCTTTTTTTGGTTCGAAATATAGACTTCACTATAGTTGCAACCCCTCGGCCCCCCCCGCAGGACGGGTTGGCACATGGCTAGAAGCAAAAAAAAAAGATTGATAAAGAATTTTGCTCCGGCGAAGGTGGTACCCCGCCACCATACCCCTTGAGGCTACAGAGTAAGAGATGTGTTGCATCTCTACATGGGTAATGAACGCGCAGATTTTGACTCAATCGTGGCGGATAGCTTTTCTTCACTCGACTATATACTATACTGCTGATCGCAATTGCACCGGACATATGCAAATGGGGAGTTTTCATTTCATGCACGAAATGGAACCCGCGCTCCACAGCTCAGAATCGTCGACCACAGCCACTATGCGTTATCACGGCGGGTCAAATGCGCAGAGATCTCAAACTGGCGTCTTCGGTGTCTGAACATCCCGTAGTATTCAGCGCTACATGCAATCGATATCCGTGGCACACTATTAGATCATGGGCAGTGCACCTATACAAATTTGGGCATTTCTATGGTGCCGGTTGCCCTGTAGAGAATAAGAAAGAGGGAGGGTAAGGTAAAGACGGGAAGGTTAACCAGAGGAAAACTCCGGTTGGCTACCCTGTACTGGGGAAGAAGAAAGGAAGAAATAAAGAGGGAAAGAAGAGGAGAGATTTTAGGGAAACATGAACATCATTGTCACTTGTCAGGCGCTGTCTAATTCGGTCGCCAAGTCCTGTTCCTCGGAGAAATCGCAGCAGTGCCCTGACAGCAACTCGCCTTGGCGACATTGTAGGCCATGGCCCTAGGATCAAGTCTACGGTAAACGGGTGGGGTTCCAGCTGACCAAGCGTGACTGAAACGACTCCTCTTTGGGCGGTGAAATGAGTGCATTCGCAGAGAAGGTAGGCGGTTGTTTCTCTGCTCCCACAATGTTCACAGAAGGGACTTTCAGCCATTTCAATGGGATGTAGTGACTAGGCCTGCGAAATATGCGTGCGGGCTTGGTAAGGAATGTGGCAACATTCCTACGCGATAAAAAATGCGTGCCAAGCGAATAAGTAACATGTTGTTGTTGTTGTTGGTTTGTGGGGTTTAACGTCCCAAAACCAGCTCTGATTATGAGAGACGCCGTAGTGAAGGGCTCCGCAAATTTCGACCACCTGGGGTTTTTTTAACCTGCACTGACATCGCACAGCACACGGGCCTCAACATTTTGCCTCCATCGAAATGCTGCCGCCGGAGCCGGGATTCAATCCCCGCGACCATCGGATCAGCAGCCGAATACCGTAGCCACTAGACCACCGTGGCGGGGCAAATAAGTAACATGAATTGTCTTTGGGTTTGAAGTTCCAAACTAACATGACCATGATCGAGGCACAAAATGCAAGCGGTCTGCTATTAATATTAGAAAATGGGACAAGTTTCTAAACTGAGGCTTGATTTAGGCGCCCGATTTTTCGCGCATTTTGCAGACACTGATATTCGGCTTTGATAGTAGGATATCAAATACACGTCCTCATGCAGAGCAGCACATGGCTATACAGAGTCAAAGTTCGTTATAACGAATTGCATCTCACAAGTAATCTGTAAGTTCGTTGGAACCGTTCATTTGTAGCACTGTATTCTTCATTTCAAGACTATACCGCATTTGATTGATTTGTGGGGTTTAACGTCCCAAAACCAGTTCTGATTATGAGAGACGCCGTAGTGGAGGGCTCCGGAAATTTCGACCACCTGGGGTTCTTTAACGTGCACTGACATCGCACAGCACACGGGCCTCAACATTTCGCCTCCATCGAAATGCAGCCGCCGCGGCCGGGATTCGATCCCGCGACCTTCGGATTTGCAGCCGAGTGCCATAACCACTAGACCACCGTGGCGGGGCCTCCGTATACCGCATTTGCTTCGTTATAGCGAATAATACGTTATTTCCGTATTCGCTATATCGAGGTTAGACTTTACTCGTGCAGTGAAACCAGGCCTGATACCGAATGGTTACTCAATGATGGCTATTGGCGGGCGGATGGTATGCCTGTTGATGTAAGAAAGAGAGCATTCCCGTGGTATATTCAATTGCCGTCTACATCTTGTTTGTAGGCAATGGGTCTCCATACGTGCCACCTCCGGACTACGGAGTCGCCCCTCCGACAATCCTCAACGCCCCGGCGACGCCTGGAACCGTGGTTACGCAGCCCGCCGTGCAAGGTGACTGGTGGACGGAGGCCAAGGTCAATTACAGGACACAATGGCGGAAGACGGATCCCGTTTTGCCTGCTCAACCGGCCGGGTTGGGCCTTGCTATGACTGCCGCATCCCTTGCGGGCAATCTCACTGGCGTTGGAATGGTGGCCATACCTTTCGCCTTCGTCTGGATGGGTAATCAGTGTGGTCCCTTAACTAGCAGTAATGGGTGTGTGGCTAATCGGAAATGCGCACTGGTAAATGGTTGCACTTGTTAGGGCGAGAACCTTGTAATTATCATTGAAAAGTGTCCGTAAATGACCTTGGCGTTGACACGAGCGGTACAAAACAAACACAAGAAATATGGTTGGGACCCCTGGTCAGCACTTTTCATTATTTATGTTGCTTTTTTCGTACTTCGTGCTTGTGCACTAAATTAGAAATTCCCATGAATCTATTGACCTGAAATGTCTAATACTTTTGCAACTTGACAGTCTAGCTATGATGCAAAAACGAAATGTACAAAGGGACGTAATCTTGACGATATAAATCTTCCTCGGGCTCAAGTGGAATACACACCACAGACAAAAAAAAAATGGAATTGCGAGCATTCCAACCAAGTCTTGGAACCTCGCGCGTTTATCAGGGGATAGGGGATTTGATGTCTTTCAGTACATCGTCTTTCTGACCAGAGACCTGCTACATGAGATTAGATGCACAGGAGAGGCTATCCTGCGATGCCTTTGTGCCGAATCGCGGAGACAGCTGCCATTAGCCAATAGTTGGCAAGCATACTAGTAAATAAACGCAATGTTGTGCAGACAATCTCACTGAGTAAAACAAATGCGCCGATGAAGGTAGAAATAAGAGCGAGGCAATAAATATACAGTATGTTTCTGTATTAGCACCTCCTTACCTGCTTCTTACGTAGGTAATGATCATGTTCACAGTAGGCACAACGGAACAAAGGCAGGTTACCACTGTAAACCACCGAATCGGTTTTCAGTAAAGTATAAATTATTATTAACCATAGGATTAAGATTTCAAATAATGTAACAATAAAAGATAGCAAGAAACTCTTCTCATTTGCAAGTGTCGCTGCAAAGTTGTTTACTGTTAGGATATCATAACGGGTGGTGGGATGTTTCCGGAGGTTTGGTGGGTGGTTGGAGATGGTTTTATTGCCAACAAGAGGAATCTAAACCGTACCTTTGTTATACCAGCGACCACTCGAGACAATGTAGGACCGCTCAACTAGCAGGTCCAGTGTATTTGAATACTTACGACTAGCCAGGCCGTGCGACCTCTAAGAGTCGTGTGTTGTACTTGCCGGTAAAGAGCCAGGGACATGTAAGAGCGTGATTAAAATGTCCTTGCAGGATGGAGCGCCATCTTCGCCCTTCCATTCTTCGGCGCTCTCGCGGCCTTCAACGCCAGCCTTCTCAAGTCATGTTGCGAAATGTTGGAAGAACGCTATGAGGAGTACCGGAGGTTCCACTGGTACACGCAGTACACGGACATCGCCCACAGAGCCTTGGGACCAGGCCTTGGGTAAGAGTGGTTTGGACACATATTAGGTTGTGCTTCGACACCTGTACATTATCATCAACGCATAGGTTACCTTATCATCTATTGTGGGTTACCTCCTTGAGTATGATCTGTGCTTCGGGCACGGCCGGTTCGCAGCACCATCCAGGCCTAATAAATGCTTAGTGGGGACTGCATCACCGCAGTATCTGCACCACTTAATTGTGACGATGCAGTTACCACTGAGAATTTATTAGGCCTGAATGATGCGGCTCACCGGCCGTACGCGGACCAAAACATAAGCGAAATATCACAGAACACCGGCACACAAATATGTTGCTTTTGAAGGACGCACTGTTGGGCGAGTTAGTAATTAACTCATAAATGAACGTGTGTTCTTTTTCTGCGTTACTGTCTATTATACGTGCGTTACACTTGGCGCATCTCATATTAGACAAGGTGCAAAACATGTCTTATGAGCACTGAAATATAGTTTCCTCTCCAATCTATGTTGCTAGCCGAAGCGCCTCTGGCAGTGTAAGGCTCGTGGTTATTGATCAAATGAACGGCTCACAGAACTTGGCAGGGGGATTAAAATGATATGGTTGATCCCTCTGTCATAAGAACCGGTATGACAAGAAAGTTACACCTGTCTTCGTGGATCTGTGGAAAGCACTCGCGGCAGTCTGGTGAATCGAGGGGCGGGCTATCATTCGGGTACTCTGCTCTGAACGCGTGAACCCGTTGCATGTAGACATCAGCGGCACCTCAGCACTGCGCAAGGATCATTGACATTTGTACAAAAGCGAAGTTTCTCGAACGACTCACATTTCTCTGGAGACAGTACATCACACGCGCCAGAGGCCTGGGCAAGCCTGCCATAAACCAAGATCACCCACGAACGATAAAATACTGCAAGCGAAACCGAACGGGCTGTCAGCGGATCGCTTTGTGAACGCACATTCCGCTGCAGCGAAACGAGCATCATTTCTTTGTCGGCAGCCGCCTTTACGTACTTGGAGCAGAGAGCACTGCGACACAACTGGACCCATGAAGCAAACTTTGTAGAGGCTTTGGCTGTAGTTTGTCCAAACAACGCATTGGCTGGACATCGCCACGTAGGTGACCTCCGCTGCGACTGACGCGCTGAGACTATCGAAGCGTGAACTGCCGGGGTGCATTAGCACGACACTGCCTAGCTCCATCATTCCTAGATGGCGATACCACCTCTGCGAATTCCACGGTGCAGTAAAAGAGAGGAAATGTCAATTTTAAAGTAATTTGGCTTGGTAAACACATTCGTTTTAACCGGACATCAGTTATATCCCAACTATAAAGCGGTGTAGTGAAGATATAAGGCGCGTTTGTTCCATGTTTCTCTTGTGTCGTCAGTATGATTTGTAGAGCTTCCAGCTCCAGTCTTCGCATCTCGTGTGGTTGTGGGTTCAAATCCTAGCGGGTGGTACTTTTCCTGTAAACCGTGGGTTGATTCTTTCAGATATCAAGTTCCGTGAGGGAAGTACCTCACTAATTATTGGTGGATCCTGGCATAAAACTCTTTCTAGTTAAAGAAAAAAGAAAAACACCCCACGTGCATCTAGCAGTCAGGCCCTAGCCTGACGCTCCGCTGTAGTCTGCAACCAGTGCTTTGAAAGCTGTCTTCGTGAGGAAGAATAACCCAGAAACAACAAGGCTGGTAATTGAAGTTGAAAAAAATGAACCATTTCGGGTACCTCTGCAATAGCAAGCCGCGCTCCCGACTCTGAAAAGAAATGAAATTTACACACATACACACTTGACTGTACTGGTCTTCGAGTTACTCTGTCGGCCACTTCGCTCACACTGGTGGTCCACGTGACATGGTGGTTGCAAAAGGTAGATCTGCCAGTGTTTTAAGCTGCTACGGCGATCCTGTTAGCGGTGCCAGTATGTGTTCCCTGTCTCCTGTTCCTTTCGCGGTTGCTTAGGCTCAACCGCCTTATCAATTATTATACTTTTTGAAAATGTTCTTGTATTGCCTGTTTCTTTATCAAAGTGCGCGAATTGTAAATCACATTAAAATTTCCTTCGTGAAATTGTGCCGGTTGGCATATCATCTTTCTGCATACGCAATGTCTTAGTGCTGACTGCGATTTCTTTTCATCGCAGAATTGACGAGGGGACAGAAGAGAGGACACAGTGCACTTCGTGTCTTTTACGCAATTTAGAAATTGTAATAACTTTATGTCATCACACCTAATCCTACTCTTCTTAGTAGTACTGAGTTTTGTTTGTTTCGACAGTACTGTATCTGATTTCTTTTATAGAAAATTCGTGAGTGCCCTGCGGTTGCTCTGCATCGTGGGACTCTGGGCCGTGGCGACGATCATTGCTTCAGATGCCTTGGCTGACTACATCGTCGCCTTCACTCCCACAGCGGTGCTCTCGCGGGGATACGCGTACTGCGGCTTAGTCACTGGCTACGCATTGTTGTCCGCCCTCGTCAGCGGCCCCATGGCACCCTACCGCAGATACTGGCAAGTGTTATAAGCGTGATGGTTGAAAGATACCTCCTATTTTATCGCGCTGTTGCGCCTTACCCACGTGTTCTAAAAAGCTGTTCCAGAAAGCTTAAGAAAAAGTACCGACCCCTTCAATCTGTGAAGACGGTCGGACCTTTAAGCTGTAAGCACCCACATATTTCAAATATGTAGACATGTTGCAAGCGCGACTCTGTGTATAACGGTTACGACCCTTCATTTTGGAGGGTACGGTTCCTGGTTCAACACCCAGAACCTGCAACAAATCTTCGCTCTTACCGTCTTCTTCACTTGTTTGTTCTCATCTTCCATTCATTATTTCCTCGGTAGAAAAAGGTAATAACATGTTAGTGAATGTGTGAGCAAAAATTATTGCACTGCAAGGATCAAGCAATACGTAGTTGGGCATGGCATCGCGCTGGAAGGCGTCCGCACTTCTTTCAGCAAATTACATCACTGGGTGCACGAACTAAGTCGCTTGAGGCATTGACTCCTGTTGATGATGGCGGAATAATCATCTGCTGTGCTCTATTTGTTCGTTTTGAATTCAAAAACGAAAATCTGTGTACCTCTTTTAAAAGAGTAATGAAAGACGCCAAGCGCGTTCTGAATACCACCGGTAACGTCATTTGTTAAAAGAAGAGCTGTCGCTTTCCAGCTGTGTTAAACGAAATCTCGAGTTCTCTGGCGCATGCAGCGCAATAACATTTCACTCACATATTCACAGAAGTCTCCACGAGAGATTGCCAGAGTTTTCTATGTTGAAGAAGTGTTGCGTGGCTACTTTAAGGCGTCACCAGTGCGCACCATTGGTGACGTAATGCAATGACGCCATTAGCTATCTTGTCCTTCTGACGTCATCGTGAGATCATGTGATGGCACTGACATGACTGCTGGTATGGTTCGCTTGCTGGCTTAGCACGGCGGTCACGTTACATTTTACCTACCATCAGCGGCGACACCACGTTATCCACAAGGTCCTTGCTAACTCTTCAGAGTCTACAAGGTGCCTCCACAACTGTGGTGCAGTGGCTGTGACACTCGGTTGCTGACCCGAACGTCGCTTGATCGAATCACCAATGCGGTGACTGCGTTTCGACGGAGGCGAAATGTTGAGGCCCGTGTAGTGCGCGATGTCAGCGGACGTTAAAGAACCCCTGATGGTTGAAATTTCCGGAGCCCTTCACTAGGGCGTCTTTTGTAATGATATCGTGGTTTCGCGACGTCATACCAAAGCAACCGATGAAATCAATGAATTCTTACGATATCGCGTCCGCGTCCTTAACAAACGATCTCACAGCAGAAAAGTATGGTACAGTTCAATTCACATCACCCAATGGTAGCCAGTGGTATCCTGATGAAGTCGGAACTTCACATATATCACAACTTGACATTCGGCGTGAAGTAGTCGGGCTGACAAGTTTTCATAAAAGTTAGTATCGCAATAATAGTGTTCGCGACGATATCCCCCCTCCCACCTCTGTTTTGTGTCGTCCCGAAATGACCACCTGCATAAACCACAAAATGCACAAATATCTTAAAATAATTCAGCCTCATCAATACTCGGAGAAAGATCGCATTCGTACTTGAAGCATCGGTGTGTCGATTGACTATACCGTCTAACATGGGCTCACAGAAAGTAACGCCTCGCCACTTAGCTCCAAGACTTGCATCTGGTGGTTGCGGATTCATTTATGGTGGTTGCGGACTTATTTATGTTGTAGCGTTATTAGTTTCTCATGTATTGGCGCTTAATCTTACCCCAGCTTTCCTAATAAATACAGGAAGTTATCTTAGAAAAACGCTACGAAAATTCCTAGCTATCCCCAACTAGAATCGAAGAAGGAAGCCCTATATGCCATCTCTTCCGCACTCGAGTGCATGATTTGATCCGCCTTAATCCATCTTAATACATCTCATCCCCTTTAACAAGTCTAATTCACCTTAGCCCACCCTACTCCGCCTTACCCCGTCGCAATCCGCCTTAGTCTATATTATACGACCTTAAGCAAGCCATATGTTATGTTCGACTTGTACAAGGTCGTGGATTTGACTCGATAAATCCGAGCACCATGGCTGTCAGGATCCGTGGTTGGTCTTAGAATGCCTTCGGTGACAGTCCTAGTAGGACGAGGTTCGAGTCCTGCAAGGTCGTGGGTACGACACCCAGATGGTGGCTGATTGGTTAATTGACGTGACCAATGGGCCAAAACAAAACAGTTTAGCGCTAAGACCGCCTGGGTACTCTCACTTACTGTCAGTCATCCATCGTATATGGCTAGGTCCATCTGCCTCTTCTTGCGTGTAATCAAAGAGCGTTCTGAGCATGGTGTTATGTGTGTGCCTGTATTATGAAGAAACTTATGCGCGGGAGTCACCTTGTTGGCAATTCTTGTCGCAGGTGCGGAGTCTTCTACTTGCCTTTCGCTCTGGTGCTGATGGGTCTGTTGCTCGCGGGTATGTCCGGCCAGTTAACCACGCAGTGGAACAACGTAGCGGCGGTCTTAGGCGCCATCCCTTCTCCAAACTCACTGGATGTTCTTTACTTCATGGGCTTGGGCATCATGGCATTCAATTTCGCTGGGGTGTGCGGATTTACAAATATCCGACGTGACATGATGTCGCCCCCTTGTTTCACCAAGGCTGCTGCCATTGGAGTTGCCGGTAAGGTGCTGGATGACGGCATTTGCAAGAGTTTGTGGTAGCAGGGGCACAGGTGTGTCGGTACTCTTACGGCGAATGTCGTCTCAGCTGCTTTTTGTGCATCTGCATATTTTAAGATCACAGCTGTACAAAGGTATGGTTGTTCAAGGTGTTGGACGAGGCGTAAGATTTGACGTTAATGATGCAACGCGATACCTTTAGCGTATTATGTTCGCATAGCAAACCATTCCACAGTGGCGCCATCTCTACAAACCCATTGGAGAAGGCCGCTTTAGAGCAGCCGCTGTCTCCTAGGCGTTCTGGTGTATTGGAAGTTACACCCTCTTCGAACCTGGCTGCCTGGGCTGGACTGCCAAGTCACGAGAGGTTCTCAAATGTCGCTAGAAATTGTATTTCAAGGAAAGATGGCGCTACAAGACACGCACAAGGAAGACAACAACACGAGCGCTCGTGTTGTTGTCTTCCTTGTTCGTGTCTTCTAGCGCTGTTTCCTTCAAATGCATCTAACTAACAAGACCAAAAAGGCGTACTGCTAGAAATTGTTTCCCTGACCAGCTGTTATTAACCGCAGTGCCAGCGCCACTGGATTTTCAGTGCACCAATGAATTTTCGGTGCGGTAACAAATCCACACTTTTCGACATAGCAAGAAAACGACGCCGATCAATCGTGTGAACATGACAGAAGATTATTATTGCACTGCATTCAGGAATGAATTTAAAATTTGGTCTGAATATACATCTGGAAAGCGCCCGCTTTCATTTTACGAAAACAATTCATAACTGGCACACAATATGAAATAATCAGAACTACCATTGGCCGATTCCCGTGCCAGTTGCCGCAGATGCCATGGGGTGGCGCCACGTAGGTCCTAGCAGTGGCTCTGGCTACAAGCTTGTCGTTATTGCGGAAGCACGAATACGTTGTAAGAAACAGGAAAGAGAAAATGTTCAAAGTCACGACAGTCTTACGCCCTTTTAACCCCTCTCTATGTAATTAACTGTGGTTTACAAAGTTGGTGCATGGGTGTTTTTTAGGAGTGCCAGCGCCTTGTGTAGCGGTTCCTTAGGCTTCACTGTTTCTGACGAGGTTGCTCATTATATACATTGCCCACGTGCTGGATGTCTATCTTTTTGTAAAGAACTTGAAGCTTACTAGAAGGCTTCCCACAACACGAGGACTTACAGCTGCATGACCGTGTTGTAGTGTATGTAATTTTGTATGCCATCTTTCTGGCTCTCCCTGTTGCTGAGCAAGGGGGAGTGCGAACGAACTTCTACAGCTGCAATTGCTTTAAGAACATAGTAGGTAAGCAATGTTGAAACATGCGTATTTTCTTTTTCTTTTTTTTTTGGTGGGGGTGGGAAGGGTATGTTCATGCATGATGCAAACTTAGAATAATGCCGGCACACCCGTAACATGGTTGGTAAAGTTCATGGAATTACTCATGTGTTATGTAATGGGACTGATAAAACCGCATATGAAAATTGATTACGAAACAGTGGTGAAGAAATGCCAGTTTGCGGGCATGTTGCCTTTCAATGGAACTTCGTCATGTTCTTATCGCGTACATGGTAAGGCTTTTCTGTGTACTGTACTGCAGGAACCACGCTGGTCCTGTTCGTGGTGGGCGTTACCGGCTACTCGCTTCTGGCCATAGTCAACGGGAACGTCGTGTTATGCCTCAATGAACGAGACATTCGACTGGCTGCCGATTTTTTCGCCCTCTTCTGCGCGGATCAGGCGATAAACCTTGCCCAGCTGATAAGGGAAGAGCACGAGCGTGTCCAAGATTACGGAAAACGTGAGTGCGCAGTTCTTCAAATTTCTCAAGGTCGCTCTTGAGTCCAGGCGAGTAGGTCATGCTTATTTCACTGCACTATCGGCAATTTAATCCGGCCAAAGACCGATACGTTTTATCTGAACAATGTTCGAGTATCGCTCAGGCATTATTCGGAGCAACTTATGAAAACCTGGAGCTCTGGCTTCCAGCAAAACGCTCTGCACTGCTTCATAAAGGGACAGAAATTTTAGTAAGGTCCGCAAGAACGTCGCTTATGATGCTGACATCCTTCACAGATAAGTCGTGATGTCCTGCGTTTTGTCCATGTCCCCGAACGGTTCTACATAAATAAACAAAAGAGCAAATTGCAGCGATACGTGAGCTCGAATCGTGGTCTCTTGTTAACATTAGACCATTAGTTCGCGACGTATGTTATGGTGCTTATAACCGCATAAAATTAACAACAGCACGTTTTAAGCACTGGGCTCATTGCTGCATAAAATTTACAGTGGTAGTAAGAGTTTTTCTATGCATATGCTTCCGGGACATGCTAAATGCGTAGCATCAAACGTCCAGGAATTGTGCGGTGGATAATAATACTTCTCAAAACAGAATAACCGAATCACCAGAGCGAAGTAGATAAACAGGTCGTTTATTTCCTAGAAGAATTACGGGAAATAAAAAAATTATTTCACTAGTACTGCGGTTATACACCCGTTGAACGCTTAAAGAGTTTTTGTCGAACCTTCATTGTAATACACATTTTGCTGATATTGTGGATATTGTTTGAAGTGCTTCATACTATGACACTTGTCGCGATGCACTACGGTATGTGATACCAGATCGACGGAGCTGTCCAACTTCTCCAAATTGGAGTCTAAGATAAGAATCTCCTTACGTGAGCACCAAGAAAAGAATATCCCTACTTTTACAGGAGCGTCAGAAAGGAGAAAAGTATTATTAACAATAATACGCTTCAATGTGTTAACATGAACAGCCCTTATGTGTGACCCGTGAAGCCAGGCTCGGCTGCTTAATTTTCGTTCTCATCCTTAATAATAATTTCTGGGGTCTTACGTGTCACGTTCTCATTTGTGAGACTCATATAAAAAGGAATACATAAGCAGAATAATTGGTCGTCACAGCGCAGGCTACCATTTGCTAAAGCTATAATCGCTCATGGAGCTCCGTGTGCAGGCCACCTCATACGTGATGTTTGGGAAAAGAATCACGCTGCCTCGTCTGCCCTCCTCCTGACCCACAACTCAGTTTACCACATCGAACACCTGTTGACGCTAACAGCCAGACCATTCGCTCGCTTGACTTTTTATTTGTGAGCACACCCAGTTGTGATAACTCCATGTGTTCTCCCAACACACTGTCCCACGAGATACCACTGATCCATTACGCATTTTTAATGTTGTTCTAATGGAGAAAATGACCTTGACTGCAGATCTAATCGCGATGCGCACGCATTCTTCCAGGCGTGGCTTGGAGTCGTGTCAAGCTGTCGTCTCCACTAGCCTTGTGTGCCGGTCTGCTTGCCCTGGCCGTACCATATGAAGAGGCTCTGATGGCACTCGTCGGGTCTATGGTGTTGTGCCCAGTGGCCTTCGTGCTGCCTCCTGTGTTCTACTACAAGCTCTGCCAGGGAACAGAACAGTGGCCAGAAAAGTATGTCACCATAGTCTCTAGCAGCTCTCGGAGCTCTTCCGATTATCAGAGTAGTTACGTGGGAACGCTCCCTATTGGAAGGCTTCCTTGGGCTTAACGATGACGATAAGGGAGTGAGAGAGAGAAAATAACCTGAGAAATAAGTGGGACAATACTAAGGGGATAGCCAAGATAACTGTGATGGCCGTAGTCACGGGGATGGACTTCATCGTGTTCTTTAAGGCTGTTGACGATACAATATATACGGGGACGACCGCATCGGACTGCGCTGGTTCGCATTGATCACAGCTCGCTGCTAGTGAAAACTTATGGTAACTGTGCCACGCAGTTGCAGTAATTGTAGTCGCCCCCGACGGGCCATTTATCCGTGCTGTGGTAGCTGACAGGAGTGTAGATACATACGTCAGAGCGGATATGTGTAAAGAAAGACAAATTTTTCTTCACATTCAACTTTCCCAGTTAGCACAGCATTACAACAGACTTGGAGGGTAGGTTTACGATGGCTCTGTGTGTGGAGATCACATCAGAATTGCAGGCTGTCACAGAGTACAGGCTATGCAAAACGTGCACTTAAGCGGAACAATTATCACACATGCCGTCGAGGTGGCCCGCAGAGTTATGTCAGTGTTTTAATTCCTTCACTAGTGAACTGTATTAGAGCACACTTCCGGACATTTATTAATTAGTGGCAGTCGCATTTGCCTGAATTATTACTTTTTTCTGGGATTACCACGGTTCGGTGAGAGCAAAAAATATGACAGAAAAATTTCTCTGTGCGCTTAGGTATGACTTCATATATGTGAAGGCGAAAGCTAACTCATTTGGTAGTCGCACCCGGGACATTTGGCCGTCCCAGGTGCGGGTCCGCGTCATGGCACGTCACGTGATTGTGATTTTGCACACGCTGCAAAAGTTTACACTCAACTGTGTGTTTCTCATACTTGCATATCCCTGGCTCGTACTTGCATAGCCAATGCAGCTATGCGATTTCATTATCACCGGCCATGACGTAACTGACGTCAATGTTGTGTGATTGGTGTATGACGCGTCATCATGTTAGCCGTAAGTTCGCGAACTTGCCAGCCATTTTCGCTATACACCAAGTAAACTACAAGCGGGCTTTTGATAGCTTTACATAAATTCCTATACGTATTGGCAAATGAACTTTTTTCGCAGGCCCATCAGCATGAGGATGAAGATCGCCCTCGGAGTGGCCGTGTTTAGCGGGCTCCTCGTGTTCTTGGGTGGAACAGCAACGTCAATCATCCATATCGCACATAGGAGCCGCATGGAGGAGTCATCCTGCTTCTGGAACTTCTGGTACGACGCACAGTACAAGCTCGCGCAAACACCAAACATTTACTCTGATATTGTGAGTCAGTTTGCGCAGCCAGTGCTTCGATTTAACTGAATTAGTCAAGAAGGCGTACCGAATCATGTGTAAAGATGAAAGTAAATTATTCACAGTATTGCTTCTGAACGACTTCGCCTGTGAGCCTTGCCCTCGTGGGTTTACATTGAGAAACAGAACCGTTGTCATGATATCAGAAAACTCGCAAGTTTTCTAACGGCTCATTGTAACTCTATGCTAGAACTTCAGGGATTCCATTTCTTTTTCAGACATTTAAGACATAGTTCAGGAATTGTCCCTCATGGTGCATTCGGTTGGTCGCTCTGGTTGTCTGGCTCGACGCTGGCAGATGCGAGGACAGCTCGAAATCGGAGCGAGACGGACTGTTTACCAACCGAACGCTTCTGCGATCTTGAAACGGCCACCTGTAGCGCCTAAAGTCCCTAGATATTTTTTCCGTCTTTTAGTAGCGAAAAGATTTGATGTGCCGCTGGCGCATCTGATCGGTCGACGTTGCTTTTGGCAGCCATGTTCTTCCTAAAGCTGCTACTTGAACGCTTCTGCGATCTTGAAACGGCCACCTGTAGCGCCTAAAGTCCCTAGATATTTTTTCCGTCTTTTAGTAGCGAAAAGATTTGATGTGCCGCTGGCGCATCTGATCGGTCGACGTTGCTTTTGGCAGCCATGTTCTTCCTAAAGCTGCTACTTGAATGCTGCAGCGAGAGAACGTTAAAGAAAGTTGCGCGTTTAAGTAGGCGTTTCCTTACATATGGCACCCCCACTATCACATTTCATAGGAACGCGTATGTTGATGGCCGGACGCTATATGCGCGTGCGTGCTCAGCTCCACGGGTTCAGGAAGAACATGGCTGCCGACGCGGCCCGGGAGAGGAGGTAGCTGTCGCTACTTAGAAACGGAACAAATAACTAGGGACTTTAGTAGTGCCATGGCGCAGTCAACGCGCGATGCCACCGTGTAAACATTCGCGCGTAACATCGGCAAACGGTGTCGTCGAGCGACACGCTAGCTCCGAAATGTCTGGACGCAGCGACAGCCCTCTTTCGAAACTTGAAATAATTCACAACTGGGTAGAGTTGTGCTTCAATTGGGCCATATCTGCCCAGCAGAGCCCATTCCCAAAAACCTCGAGAGATCGTAAGCTGCAGTGGGAAAGGTGAAAGCGGAATTACACCGGCCGTGTCGCATAGGACCACCCTGCTTGATCTGCCCGACTGAACTTCAAGGCGACGAGAACGCGTACAGCATCTTTTGGCGTTTCGACAAGTCCACTTGTCAAAACGTTGGCTCCTGCGGCGACATTCCCTGTTCTAAATCGTGTATCTTGCGATTTTTTCATTGATTCAAGCATCCATCTTCCCCTGAGTTTCTCTTCCAGTTTGGACTGCATCTGCTGGCGTATGACATACGAGCGCAAATGGTAAGCACGTTGCTAGTAGCAAAATCGCGGGCTCAGTGACGAGATCGTGTTTTATCGCCAACGGCATCGGGAATGGCTTCCTCCTCGCTAAGGCTGACGCTCGGATTTTGGCAGTGACGTTGAGATGTTGCGATGTGTTTGTTGCTCACGAAGGCATAGGTACGTACACGGTGTTATTACAGAATGAACCAGGTAAGTGAAAAGTTCTTTTGTGCTCAAGGTTGACGATCCAACGTATTGCAGGCGTGCATGCCGATGCACCGGACATGAGCAGAGGATTCATCCTGATATCTTGTTCGTGCAATGTGTGTCGAATCGTCGTACGTCACACGTAGGATCAGACGGCAAATGATACCATATACACTCACGAAAGCTCCTTCGAACAGAATTGAGCAAACGTGAACGATGTTCCAAAACATCCGAGAGTGTCCGCTTGAGAAATATGCCGTCACCTGTGAAACTGCGGCGGCTAGTGTAACGTCACCAAACATCTAGGCCTGATGGCGCCAACGCGCTAACCTTGAAGTCATAGCACTCTTGAACGCTTCGAATTGTAGGCTGACGTTCCGAAAGAACCATCCGAACGTAGTTTGAGCGCTGGACTTTTACGACCCGAATGCATATCCACTTTTCCAGAATACTCTGGAACGCACAAGAACGACCATCTGAGTACGCCATGAGTGTCATGTGACGGCCAAAATTAAACGTTACCCACCACTTCCTACTTTAAATATATATAACATATCATAAAACAAACATAGTATTTTGCGATTTCCGACAAGCTGTAGTTTGAACAAGTTGGTTCGTGGTTAGTTGAGAAGAGGCAAGGCAAAGAGACACCGGCAAATTACAGATTGCACACAAAAAAAGAAACACTGGGCTAGTTTTGTGTGCCACGTATTCTTTGTCCCTGTCCACATGACTCGCACTATTTTTCGCACCATGAATTCGCCTCCGAAAAGAATGCAGAAGTCAGTGACATGGGCTGAAGAACAATCGGTGTGGTTCAAAGAAACGATGGGAGCGAACAGATGGAAACGCGTTCTGTATAAGGGATTTAACAGTGGGAGCAAGGATGACTGGCCGCCCGACGTTTCAAAAGAGGACTGAGTCTTTCGCAGAGTCATTTGACAAATGGTTGTCCACCTATGGAAACGTCCGGCGGCCAGTGTAAAGCGTATTACTACTGCTTTGCGAATGCCCTGTACAAGTCGGGGTAACTGGAGAAAGAAAAAAAGTAAAGTGAGCTGCACGCCTGCGAAACCAATTGAGCAGAAGGAGGGTGTTAAGTTCACTGTAAATATAACGTAGCACTACAGGTTTCACTCTCACGCCGCATTGAGCTGAGGGAGAGGGTATGTGAAGCTTGAGAAGGGCAAGTGTGGATCTTTTTCCTACTGCGGTACCCAGACCTTTCTCTTTCCTCTCCTTATTTATTTATTTATTTATTTATTTATTTATTTATTTATTATCCTTCGCATATTCACTACCATGCTGCAGTATGGGTGGTGGTTCACGGGCACGAGTGGTTCTGCTTCTTCTTTCTCGGTGACAGCTCCGCTGTTGCCGGCGAACGCTGACAACCACGGCTTGAGTGCGACGCGAAAGAGTTCGAGAGTTGAAAATGCAGCAGGGTTTACGATGAAGGACTTGATGAGCGGGTGAATAGAGAAGCGTAGCAATAGAGGAGAGACAACAGGGTAACCCCGTACAGTTTGGAGCACCAAATATAGTCATTGCGATAGAGGATTTCCCGTCGACTGAGCTGCGGGTGGCAGAGCTTGGGAAGCGCTTGTCACAGTTGTCTTCTCTTGGACTCCACTCTGTTAATGACCGTCGCTTATATTGCGATCCTATTTATTCTCCTTGATTTCCACAATGTTATCGGAAACATGCCCTTGTTTCGCGACTCACTCCGCTATCGTATTGTCTCTTAACGTTACGCCTTTTGTACTTCCTTTCATGGATCGCTGCTTGTTCCTCTATATGTAAGTTGAATCTTTTGCTGAACGTCCGTGTTTCCGCTCCGAAGAAGGAAGGCAAGACAAGCCTGGCAGACAAAATTGAGAAGGGTGGAGAGCAGGGCTAGGTAGTAGGTGTTCATGACAATATATGCGCAACAAACACAAGACAAAGACACGCAATACAAGCCGAGCAAACACAGAAGAGAGCAGACGAGCTCTCTTTGTCTTGTGTGTGTTTGCGCATGCATTGTCATGAAATCTAGAAGGTTGTAGCGACACTGGGATCTCTGTTCACCGCGCACATGGCGCGCATAGAAAACATAGAAGCACGACTCCCGCAAGCTGCGGGCAGACCGATTAGAACGATGAGCAAGCCGTACGCTAGGCAGCAACAGAATCAGCAGCAGCAAAACTTGCTGACAGACGCAGACACCCAGCTACAGCCGCACACAAGTCGCCTCGACGGCGATGGGTCATATTAAGCACTGGCATCACCATGGCTAGACACGCGCACAATCGCCTCAATACCAGCAAACAACAGTACACGATCTGGCAGTGGAACTGTCGGGGATATAGGAGGAAGCGGGGCAATTTCGAGCAATTCATTCGCAGCCGTGAGACGAAACCGGACGTTATCCTTTTACAGGAGACAAACCATCCGGCAAAATTGGCTGGTTACAAAGCCATAAACGCGGCACAGACGGAAAATAGGCAGAGGAAAAGACGGGTTGCGCCCTGCTCGGCACATGGTGGGACGCCAGGGGCGGTCGCGGGGACCCGGCGGCGGGGCGATGCGCTCTCATCGTCGGCGCCCCTGCGTTCGCTACCGTCTTCCTCGCAGCGTCCAGCGCCGGTCGCCGCCGTGCTCGTTCAACGTAACGTCACAGTGGCGCAGCGCGAGCTTGAATGCGTAGCAATACCGCACGTTTTCGTCGAATTAATTCCTAAGCGCGGCCGAGGACTATTTATCCTTAACGTATACAGCAAACCCACGCTACAGCACCGATTCAGGGAGCTGCTACGGAGAGCGAGCGCGGCCGCGAACGGCGAACCACTGCTAGTTGCAGGCGACTTCAACGCGCCCCACGGAGCCTGGGGATACACGCGAGAAACGCCCAAGGGCAAACGCCTTTGGGAAGACTCACAAGAGCAACGGCTTGAACTCATCGCGAACCCCGCCGATCCAACGCGCAGGGGAAACAGTGTGAGCGCAGATACGCTACCGGACCTTGCGTTCGTGTCAAATGTAACCGCAGCGTCTTGGCAAAACACGCAGGAGGATTTGGGGAGTGACCACTCACTAATAGAGATTACGGTAGACACGGGGCCGAGCATTTGTGGAACGCGTTCTGAAGGCAAAGGGCGTAAACTCAAAATAGTGCAGTGGGACGCGTTCCGCAAAAAACGAGCAGAGGGAGGGCGAGGCGACGAGCCGATCAAGGACATAGACGAATGGACGACGACGCTCAATAGAGATGTAGAAGCGGTAACGCGCGACATCCCTCCTGAGGCGAAGCTCGAGGTAATTGACAGCAGGCTCCTACATATGTGGGAAGCAAAACGAGCTCTCCTCAGGAGGTGGAAGCGCCAAAGACATAACCGGGCGTTGCGGAAACGCATAGCACAGTTAGACAGACAAATCGAGGAACACGCGTTTCAAGTATGTAGAGCACAGTGGGAAGACGTGTGCAACGGCCTCGAGAGGCAGATGAGCGGGGCGAGTGCTTGGCGCCTCTTTAGGCAGCTATTAGATCCGGAGGAGACGCGGGCTGCTCAAGGCCATAAAACTAGGAGACTTGTGAAAGATTGTAAAGGCGATGACTTCTTCGGCGAAATACGGGACCGCTACTTTAAGACGGGAGAGAGCGTCCAACACCCCGATTATGACGGCGTAGCCAATGAAAAACTAGACGCCGAATTCAGCGAAGCGGAAATTCGGGCTGTCCTTTTCGAACTAAACACCCGATCGGCGCCCGGCCCGGACCGAGTTACCAAGAAGGCACTGCGAAACTTGGACGATGAGTCAATCTCTCAACTCGTAACTTACGTCAACAAGTGCTGGCGAGATGGCTCCCTTCCCGAAGCGTGGAAAAAAGCTCGCGTCATCATGATCCCTAAACCGGGCAAGCCAGTTGCGCTCGATAATTTAAGGCCAATTTCGCTCACATCTTGTGTAGGAAAAGTCCTGGAGCACGCAGTTCTTACTCGCGTTACTGACTTTCTTGAAGACCACGACGTATTCCCGCACACCATGCTGGGATTCCGCCGCAATCTCTCCGCACAGGATGTGTTGCTTCAGCTAAAGCACCACATTACTGACGACAGTACCAGCTCCACCAAGGCGATTCTCGGCCTAGATATTAAAAAGTCATTTAATAACGTTAAGCACGAAGCGATTTTAAAACAAGTTCAAACGTTAGGACTAGATCAAAAAACATACAATTACATTCGTGATTTTCTTGAAGGTAGACGCGCGCGCGTCGTCGTCGGAGACGAGGAATCGCGTAAATTTGAGATGGGCTCGACGGGTACGCCTCAAGGCTCCGTAATTTCACCGTTACTCTTTAATTTAGTACTGTTGGGACTACCAGAGAAATTGATAAACATAAACGGCCTATATCATAGCCTTTACGCGGATGACATCACCCTCTGGGTTCCCGGAGGAGGTTGCGACGGTCACGTCGAGCGAACGCTACAGGCGGGAGTAGATGAGGTTCAGGAGTACTTGCGAGGAACGGGCCTCGAGTGCTCGGCAGCCAAGTCCGAACTTTTAATCTACAAACCCACAAGTAGAGGACGCAGAACCCCGCGTGGCGAGGAAAGAGAATGCTTCAAAATCCGAGTTCTATTGGCAGACGTACTCCCATACCACATGTAGACAATATTCGAATTCTAGGGTTACACCTGCAGGGCAACGGTCATAACGGTAAGATGGTGCGCAGACTCCGTCGTTCTGTAGACGACACGATCCGACTCTTGCGTCGCATCATGAATAGACGTAACGGTATGCGAGAACACTGCGCGCTCCGTCTCGTGCAGGCGTACGCAATAAGCCGTATAAAATACGTTGGCCCTTACCTCAAGTGGATGGGATCTGAAAAAAAGAAAATCGACTGCATGATACGAAAGGTTTTCAAAAGAGCGGTCGGCGTTCCGCTCAATGCGAGCACCGAAAAATTTGTAGCGCTCGGACTTCACAACTCACTTGATGAGTTAATTGAGGCCCATACCATTGCGCAGTACGAACGCTTATCGAAGTCAAAGGCCGGTCGACATATCCTCGAGTCGCTTGGCATCCGATACCACACTCAGCAGGGAGAAAAGGCGGATGTTCCTGCCTCGGTCCGCGAGCGCCTGATCGTTCCGCCGCTTCCCAAGAATATGCACCCGACGCACCACGTCGGGCGCCGTAACGAGCGAGCTAGAGACCTTCAAAAGAAGTACGGCAACAGCGATGAGGTCGTGTACGTAGATGCCGCGAGATATGGTGAAAGGAGAAGCGCACACGCAGTTGCGGTTGTTCACCGTACGGGCAAATGCCTCGCAAGCGCCACGGTGACCACGGGACACACGGAGGTGGCCGAAGAAGCCGCGATAGCCCTGGCACTCGCCGCAGTGCCGAGCGCTGCGACCGTGATCAGCGATTCGCAGGCGGCAGTGCGCAGCTTCGCGCGCGGTCGAGTATCACGGGAAGCGGCCCGCATTCTTCGTATGTGCGACGATCGCGACTCAGCGTCGCGCTCACAACCCCAAAATTCTACAGTCTTCCTCCTATGGAACCCGGCACACACCGACGTCCCGCTCACGGGCAACGAGGCGGCCCATGCTGTGGCTCGAGGTCTCACTCACCGAGCCGCGGCGCATTACATGGTCGCCGCCTCCGCTCCCGAGAGCGGGGCTTTGGGTCTGCCAGATCGAGACACTTCGACAGCCTCGCAGCAGGAACAAGGATCACAGTGGTCATGGGGTGATCGTCTGACAACGTTCCGAGACATTACACAAAACTATAGGCTCGAAAGACGTAAATTCCCGCCACCGCATGATAAATTAAACAGGCGCGATGCCGTAAGCTACCGCTTACTGCAGACGCACTCATTCCCTAGCCCGGCAGTATTACGCCACTGCTACCCGAACTTATACCCCACCGATAGGTGTAAAGTGTGCGGGCACAGAGCAACACTGAGCCACATGCTCTGGGAATGTGCCGGCAACAACGGTCAGACAACCGCCGCCGTTCGCGATGCGCCCTTAACGGCACTCTATTCTAGATCAAGGGAAGCCTCGAGCTCACTCGTTCCCGCCGCCGCCCCGGCTGCGGGGGCCGCGGGAGACCTTCTCCGTCGGCGCCGCCGCCGCTGGGAGGAGGCCCTCAAAAGCTCGGAGTTGAACGACCAGCTCTGGGCCGTCCGGCAAGCCGAAGATGCCGCCCGAGTCCAGGGACTCTGAGCTGCCACCTGAGGCCACCACGATCCAACTGCCGGCCCAATCTGTATAATAAAGTCTCTCTCTCTCTCTCTCTCTCTCTTTCTTTTTGCGAGAGAACGCAGGATAGATATAAACTCTCCCTAGTTGGGAACGCTATGCATGCACGTAGACTCACTTGAGCCCTTAACAAAATTTTTAATTAGCAAAACAAGAAAAAACAAAAGAAGACCGCAATTGTATTCCTGTGGGAAAAACTGAATCTCGTAATCAGAGTTATGGCTGCATCTTGGGACGAAGTGAGCAAGTTTAGGCATGCCTGCGACAAACTTCACTGTTTGAACGCAGATGTCCTACGCGGAATGTTTAAGTTTTAGTTTCAGTTTATTGGATATATAAGCATCAATTACATAATACTCGTATACAGATGAGGGGACCAGAGTATAAATACTGAAACGCGGCCCTCACTTGAAAACTACAACAAAAGTGAATTAAAAACAATTGTCAGAAGATGAGCAGGTGGTAATAATAATCATATACAAGGCAAAACAAACAGCAACATGTCAGAATAGTGGAAATACAAAATGAAATAATAGCAACACAATAAAATAAAAAGCAATATGCGACATAAAAGTAAGCGAACGTTCCCCAAATGAAAAACGAGGAACAAAACAACACCTACGCAATAGACTCCGAAGGAAAAGGAAATGCTGTCCAAGATATGGTGTGTCTGTAAATGTACACGCCTAGCAAACAGAAACGTGAGTACTGTGGGGACGTACGCCGTCAGAATCGCAGCAATACCTCCTAGAACTATCAGTACACACGTGGACACTTAACCTTCCCCAGTGCAGGGTAGCAAACCTAATATTTTCCTTTCCAGTTAACGTCCCTGGCTTCCGCGCAACATTTATCTCTCTGTCTCTCAAGCGGACACTCGCACGTTGAGTGCTAGACTCGTTGTCATGGCGAACCATGACGAAGCAGTCAGTCTGATAGAAGGAAGGAAAGGAAGTAAGGAATGAAAGGAAAAATGAAGAACATGCAGAAGGTTTACTCGGGCTGAGTCCAATCGGCTACTTGGCACCAGGAAGGGGAGAAAAAGTTAAAGAGGCGAGAGAGAAAAAGCAGTTTATTGCAGTGCAGCCAAAGTTACAAAGGAGCAGTTTTCATAGCTAGATATTCTCAATCAGTACGACGGTGTACAGAACCGCTATAGGGAAATTTTCAATGTGTGAAATTCGTGGCGCATGATCACAAGCGTCACAAGGGTAACTGCGCAGAGTACCCAAGCACTACACTCCTAGAGGCTTAGGAGAAATGGCATCTAGAACATGTGCCGCACAGATCTTCATAAAGAAGTATGTGCTCGCTTTAAGTTTAGCTCATAGTTTTAGTTAAATAAGAAATGATTTATTGTTAGATTATTTGAAAAGATTATCGAATGCTTTAAGAATACAAGTGCCGTGGCTACAAATTGAAATTTTGGTGGTTTTAAGGCGGTTGTGGCGGTTGATGTTGCGGGCATTTCTTAAAACTTTTTGACGAGGCAACACTCATTTTGGCCGCAGATACTCCTGGACTAGCTGAAGTGGGGAAACGTGAAAGACCTTTGCCTTGCAGTGGGCGCAGACAGCCTGTCGTAATGAAGCGCTGTCACAATGAAGGGCCACTGCTATAGTTTCGGTATTGCACGAGCTACTCGTTATCTGCAGCGGTCACTACTGTCCCGAGAGAACGCCGGCCACCACGTGAGCCTTTTGTCGCATTTCAATTACTGAACGCTGCACGCTGAACAGTTGCCAAAACGAACGTGGCTGACAATGCCGGGTTAGGCATTGTCAGCCATTGGCACGGATAGGAAATGGCCTAATGATCTTACGAAATCTTGTGCCGACCGTAGGGAAGCGTAAGAGGAGAGCGACAGTTAATTGACTGTCACGATAAAGCTGGGAAAGCGCGCACAAATTCGGTGAAATTGCCTGGCGCAGATCAGAGCTAACAGGAGATCACTTGGAGGAAAAATAGCCTTGCAACACCTATAAACAGCCCGCTGCTTCAATTGCACATTGCGATTATCGTTCTAATGAAAGCGAGATTATGCGATCTGCGGACTGCGAGATACTTGAGCTGCTCTATCTTTTGTCTGTGGGTGTGCTTGCGCTTCCACGAATATAATGTCACACCTCTTATCACTCCATCACACGTCCACCTTCACTATCTCTTCGGCTTCCCTCCAGCGTATACAATCTGGTTCAATGTTCGCGGCCCACGCCACACACCTTCCCTTTGCGTCCAGTCACAATTTCTAGGTCTCTCACGTCCACGTTTTCCGGTCCGGTAAATCGTTTTTATCTTCGTTGACCTTCATGTTTCAAGGGAAACGTATAATTGGTCAGTTCACAGAAGCACCGCCATACAACGCATGCTTTCGTTGCAGTAGAGATACAGATTAAAAGCTCACATCACCTAATGCGACTCCAGTCTTTTTCTCCAATCGATCTCCCGGCGATCGAGGAGAAAGTCTCCAGCTCAGTATCCTTGCGAGACCACCACAGCCATGGAAGGCACGATGAATTATCCGGCGAAAGGCCAGAATGGAATTCAGATGGATCAAGTGGCCCCGTACCGTAAGTAAATATGTTCCTGCATTTGACTCGGCGAGCGAATGCACACAAGTCATCGGTTGCTGTTTCACCTAAATGAACGTTTTATAGTTAGCGTACAGCGTCGTGAAAGCTATGCAAAAGGTCCTTTAGAGGAAATGTAAAACACCACGCGTATAATGGCGTGTCCTGACGTGGGATTTTGTCGTTCTAAGTGCTCCTGCGAGCCGGGCGCGACCCTGCACAGGATCCAATGCCACGGCCGTGAAAAAAGAAAAAAAAAATCCACGCATATCCACAGAGTGAATGATGATAAGTGGGCGAAGCTCCGGAGGTTCATCTTAGATCGTGCCGAGTTCCGGATTAGTTTAGTTAACGCGCACGCTACGAATCCATATAGTTCGACTACGCACAAGTGAAATCTCCCACCAGCACTTCTTTGCAAGTCAAGATCCAGTGCCTATATATATATATATATATATATATATATATATATATATATATAGGCCTTAAGGAGCTTCGCCCCTAAAATACCGACTGCTCGCGCTGGAGAACCGTTCACCGGCCACCCATATATATATATATATATATATATATATATATATATATATATATATATATATATATATATATATATATATATGTATATGGGTGGCCGGTGAACGGTTCTCCAGCGCGAGCAGTCGGTATTCTAGGGGCGAAGCTCCTTAAGGTTTGGGTCTGTCCGTCCGTTGATTGATTGATTGATTGTGGTTCGGTTAGGAAAGGACGCTAATTTCTGCAGCCCATGTAGGGAGCACGGGTAAGCGTCCGTGGGGGTAGGGGAAAGGGAGTGAAACAGATAGAGAGGAGAGAAAGGCCGTAGTGGAGGGCTCCGGAAATTTAGACCACCTGGGGTTCTTTAACGTGCACTGACAACGCACAGTACACAGGCCTCTGGCATTTTCGGTTCCATCTAAAATGCGACCGCCCCGGCCGGGATCGAACCCGCGTTTTTTTGGGTGGCAGCCGAGTACCGTAACCACTACACCACCGCGGCGGACCGTTGTAGTAGCGCGTTACCTACTAGGAACGCGCTACTAGGAGGGCGTGTATGGGAGGCGCGCCCTCGGCGCGTGCCTCCCGGCGCGCGAGCTCTCTCACTCTTCCACCTGCTGTCTTTTGAGAGAGAGAGAGAGAGAGAGAGACAGAGAGAGCAAAAGGCGCGCGTTGACTATGGAAACGCTCTTTCTTCGATGAACGCGCTACCAGCTCGCAAAGAAGGAGAACGCGCCCTCACCCGCGAGAGACAAGCTTGACGCAGGCAGTTCTAGCGAGTTTCTTGATTGAAAAATACCGACTGCTCGCGCTGGAGAACCGTTATATATATATATATATATGCACTGGATCTTGACTTGCAATGAAGTGCCGGTGGGAGATTTCACCTGTGCTTAGCTGAAACTAAAGGATTCGTAGCGTGCGCGTTAACTAAATTAATCCGGAACTCGGCACGATCTACGGTGAACATCCGTAGCTTCGCCCATTCATCATCATTCACTCCGTGGATATGCTGCGGATTTTTTTCAATCAAGAAACGAGCTAGAAGACGCTGCCTGTGTAACGTTGTCTCTCGCGGGTGAGGGCGCGTTCACCTTCTTTGCGAGCTGGTAGAGCGTTCATCGAAGAAAGAGCGTTTCCATAGTACAACGCACGCCTTTCGGTCTCTCTCACAAGACAGCAGATGGAAGAGTGAGAGAGCTCGCGCGCCAGGAGGCACGCGCCGAGGGCCAGCGCGAGCGTGGCTACGACGCGACAACCAAACAGCGAGCGCCGCAGCGCCATCTATTGATCAATTAACGTACTAGCTAAGCAGCACCGCAGCGCCATCTCGTGATCATTCTGAGATCATTCAAGAGCGAGCACGAGACCTAGCGGTCTCGTGCGCCATGCGCTTCCATACTACGCGTTCCCATACATCTGAATGAAGCGAGCACCGCAGCGCCATCACGCCATCTAGTGAGCACTTCACGAACTAGACGAGGTGGCTACGAGGGACAACTGCGAAGGATGCAACGAGCCACGGTGTAAGGAGCTTCGCCCTTAAAAGGCTAAAAGAAGCAATGCAATGGTAAGCCATTTAATGCAAGGTATTCTTCAGAGCAGTTTCTTTACTTCTATGTCAACAAGCATTTAAATTCATTACGCTGCCTTAGTAGTCCGCTGCGATGGTACAGGGACTTCAGACGTTTAGCCCGTGACTCGGGAAGACTCTTCGATTCTTGCAGCGGCGGTCGCATATTTATGGACGCGAAGATGGAGGCGCCTTCGGTACGGGTTATACCACCCCAGGGGGTCAAAATCTCCGGCATGCCTCATAATCACATCGTGGTTTTGGCCGGCAAAAGCCCAGCAACTATTATTATTGCAGTCAGCAGTGGAGAAAACAAATACGTTGTAGTTGTTGGCAAAGCAGTGAATTATTTATCGACATCCTCTACTCTTACTGATCAGTCGGTGAATCATCAGTCAATGAAGTCATGATCTGAGGAACTAACCACTATCAACTGAAGCGCCAAATATGACGAAGCACTTTAGACGAAGAGAGGTGCTTCTACTGAAAGCTTGCCTGGCAATTAAATACCTGTTGCTACAGTTTTAAGGCGCATGCTCCAAGTCTATGTAGAATTGCGGATTGATTAAAAGGACGAAATTCGCTGAAGGCCTTGCCAATAATAATAGTAATGATGATAATAATAATGATGATAATTGTAGTGGTGGTTAGCACTTCGCGGAGCACGGCTCATTGCCCGGGGCGCGTGGAGGGGTAGAGAAAATGTAATGCGAGAGTTTAAAGGAGGAGCACGTCGTAGTCGTAGGCTCTGGAAATTTTGACCACCTGGGGTTCTTTAACGTGCACTGACAATGAACAATCCATGGATCTCTGGTATTTTCGCTTCTTTCGAAAATGCGGGCAACCCTCCGGGATGGAATCCGCGTGTCTTAATTCTGTAGTCGAACCCGATAACCACGGCACCTCGGCAGCTACGTTGCGTCATGAGGTAGAGAAAAACCGGAGGCTAGCGGAGCCGCGTCCGCACAGGAATGCATCCGATGACGATGCAACTCTGAACGGCGTCGCATTCCAAAATTCCATAGAAACCTAAATTCACCTAAAGTCCATAGACATTTCTTCCAGAAAACATATAAGGGTGTTTATGTTCAGCAATGGGGGCCACTGGGTGCCATTGATCGTTCAATACTTGCTAGACAGATTTGATGATAGATTTATATGAGACCTAGAAAGTAAGAAAACACTTGTACACCTTGCGGCGCCGATGATCGTAAGCAAGGCACGTACTCGGTTCGTTTTCCCATGGCCTCCGAACCCACGCCACTCTCGGATGCCATGGTGGAAACTAAGATGACGTGAGCTGCAGAGTGAGGGGAACTTGCGCTGGCAAATCGAAACAACGTTTTTTTATCGCTCCAAAGCATGCGAGACGATGCGACGAATATATTATAGATGGAAGGGGCATGATTCTGAATACACGCATCGCACGAAATTTTCAGAAAACGTTTTATGACCTCTTTAATTCCGTGTCCGTACAAAGGACAGATAAGAGGGGCACAGTGAAAAGTACATAAATCGATCTCTGCAGGTTTGTGTCCCCTATTGGCCACTCGCCGCGAGGCTTGCAACACTACAGCACATTAACAGATGCACATGGAGCATGTTAGTGGTGAACTGTGGCACGTACTAGAGCTAGGCACACACAGGACCAAGTTGCACTTTGCTTGCATTTTTGCTTGTGCCTCTCTCTAGTAGGCGTCCCATTTGGCCAGTAGCGTGCTCTATAGTTATGAACGAAGCCAACCTGGCCAGCTGTCGACAATGAACGGATGCCTGTGCTAAGAAAGCAGCATGCATATTAGCTAAGTATCAAATGAGACGTGAGGCAAAGTGCCGATCCCCTGATTCTGTATGTGCACAACATAAGAAAGCCTTGAATCTTTTCGCCTGACAGGGTTCCATATACCTATAAAAAGGCACAATATCACAGGAAGAGCGAAGCAATCACAACAATAGCAGCAAATTTACCAAGAACACAAAGAAAAACCAGACGCTTTAGGGGCGACATGTTTTCCTTTTGTGCTCCTGAACTGCGGTATCACGTCGACAAACTTGCAGCTTTTGAAGGAGAGAGAGAGGAAAATGAGAGAAAGGATGTTTTTAACGTGCGCAGACACCGCTCAACACATGGCCCTCAACAATTCGCGTCCATCGAAACGCAACGTCCGCAGCAAAGATTTCATCCCGCGACCTTCGGGTCAGCAGCCGAGTGGCATAGCCGCAGGACCACCGTGGTGCCGCCGCGTCTAGATAATGCTCATGCCAGCGACCAAAATGCGCTTGGAATGTCTCTAATTAATATAGCAATTAAATTTGGCAGAATCGGCGTCATTCAAAGCAGTCCGCGAGTAAATTGCCTATGCTTGTTTGGCACAGAGCCAAATGTGCAGAGTACAACCAACGTCCTTGTGCGAAGTGCATGAGTAGGTGCCTGCTTAGCGTAGGTTAACCAAAAACATTGACAGCGCAGGAGATGCTGAATGGTAGATACGTCCTAACGTTGGCACTTACGTTAGGCCACAGCCTAGACGTCTGTTAGTTCAAAGAACACACACGCTAGGGGGCGCTGATGTGCACACCATAAGCGTTGTTCGTAGTAGTAATGGATCGAGCAAAGTTGGACGATGGCATGCCAAGTGACAGCAGAACATGTGTAAATTTGATTACATTGCTATAACAGCGCCTAACAGACATTAGAAGCGCAACTGTCGGTACATAAGCACCAGTACCAATTGAACTTATTGCTAGTGCAATAAGTTTAATTGCTACCTGCCGGGTGGTATAAGCGGCCATACTCCTGTAGTAGCGTGCTTGGTCGGCACCTCGGGGCCCCAAGTCCGTCATCACGTACCACAAAGTAGGTTGCGCGTCTCTGTGCGCTTGGTATGTTTGCATTTCAATCGGAAGTTGCGCCAAACTGCATGCCTCAGATGTTTGAACATGTTTTGTAATGATATGTTAAACGTATATTTAAGTCGGCCCTTGCCTGACAGACTCAAATTCAAGCACCAGTGGTCCATACCACGGGCCGAGCAGTACGGGTATGCGCTGCACGTGAATTCAGTGTCGTTAATCGTGATGCATGTGGAAAGTATATCATGTTAGTTGTAAAAATGTTGTTAAGTGGGGTTTGACGTCCCAAAACCACCTCTGATTATGAGAGACGCCGTAGTGGAGGGCTCTGGAAATTTAGACCACCTGGGGTTCTTTAACGTGCACTGACATCGCACAGCACACGGGTCTCAACACTTCGCCTCCATCGAAACGCAGCCTCTGCGGCGGGGATTCGATCCCACGACCCTCGGATCAGCAGCTGAGTACCATAGCCACTAGACAACCGTGGGGGGGGGGAGTTGTAAAGATCAATAACTCATATTCAGCGTACACTTATACCCTAACATACAAGATTTTAGGTATATCAGGTGAACGACCAGAAGAGCGCCGAGACATCGGGTGCAAGATAGATAGATAGATAGATAGATAGATAGATAGATAGATAGATAGATAGATAGATGCAGTCAAAGTTGCTGAGATTCGCCATGAAACGTTTCTCATTTGAAAGCGAACCCGTGCCATCTGAATGAGACACATTGCTCACGACATACATGCAGCAAATAGCTCCACGTGGGCGCCACCTTCGCATTACGGGCACGTCAGTCCGACCGCCACCCCTGCTCCGGCGCCGCCTGGTGTCATGGCGGCGACCCCTGCCGTGCAAGGAGGCTGGTGGGCGCGGACGAAGCTGCGCTACAAGCAGCACTGCAAGAAGACTGACCCTGACCTTCCTGCCGAACCGGCGTCACTAGGCCTCGCTGCGGCCTCAGCGTCCCTAGCTGGTAACATCACCGGCATCGGAATCATCGGCATCCCGTTTGCATTCGTCGGGATAGGTAACAAGTTCGGCTATCTCTCAAGTTTATGTTGCGTGTACGCTATGACGCACTTAAATTAAGACTCATTCATCCTTTGACTTTCAGAGATCGTAATGCACTGCGACAAATCGCAAAACTAGCAATACGCGAGGTTGCATACGGGGGAACAGGAGCTCTACTTATTTTACTGAGACAATTGTGCGAGCATGAATGAACAACGAGATATTTCGGTAGAGCTTGTCGCTGGGATAGTTGGTGAGACACAATGTTCAGAATCCTGAACGGCATTTCTGTGATTGGGTGTGGTCAAACGAGGTGAAAGTAGCATTCGCTGTAGCCCTTCAGCGAAATGATCAGGACTACTGCCATTTTTCGTATCGGGGCTACTCCGCTGTTCGCACTGCGAATTAAGCCTGCAAGCTAAAGTTGGAAGCGGAACGTAAGACTGCTGACATGTTGGTAACGCTGAATATGAAAGCGCCTGTTGTCAGCCGCATGGCTGCCACGTGCCCTGAAATATGCAGCAGAAACACGTTTGGCCAGCCAGACGAAAGGGCAACCGTGTATGTAGGGTTTCTTGGCACCCAGGGTGCATAGGTTTGGTATCAACAAAAACCACAAAATTTTCTTTCGAAGACCTTTGTTTTGGCTTTGTTCACAGGAACTTCCCTGAGAAACCTGACATGAAGCGGGACTTCTTTTAATGCCATTAAGGACGTTTGCAGTGACGCCATCGCGTACTTACATTGCGACGTCGTGGCCAAGGGGAACGTCAATCGTGCCGTCATTGTAACGTCATTGCGGCGTCACCATGACGTCAAGGAACGACTTCCCTGCTTGGTCACTAATGACTGTCGGCATACGGCGTTTGTGCAACGGCGCGCTTATGCGACTTCGTACTTTCTCGGCGAAGCCGAGTTTTCGAAAAGGCCACGGCGATCTCTTTCGAGATCACCTGAGCACGACACACGTAAGGTTTTTCGTTTTAATGAGAGTGGCTGGCTAGGTCGCACGATCTGTACGAGCTGCAACCTTTCATCATAAAGTGGTATTTATTGTGCTTGCAGGATGGGGCGCTATTGTCCTACTTCCACTGTTCGGCCTTCTCGCGGCCTTCAGCGCGAACCTGCTCAAGTCATGCTGTGAGATTTTGGAAGAGCGCTTCGAAGAGTACCGTAAGTTCCAGTGGTGTACCCAGTACTCGGACATCGCACACAAAGCCCTGGGACCGGGCCTCGGGTAAGAGTCGAGTACACAGGTAAACTCAGATACGCATTCAAAGATTGATGCAGCACTTCTTGAAGATAGCCCGGAAATGGTACCATTTAGTCATTGGGGCCCCCTGTTCCACAATTTGCTGTTTCATGATTTTTCATGGCTTCATCTCCCCCGGAATTTCCCTGTCTCACCTGACAGTCCGTGCCTTGCATTTTCAGTTTCAAGAGTGGGCAGCTTGCTCTCTTTTTTTGTGCCTACTACGAGACGCGGCAGAAGAGAGCCCTGGGATCGTTCAGGCAAATGATATAGACACTTCTCTCAATCACCTGCACAGGCAGAGGCGACGGAAGTCTACGTCCGAACTATATATGCTCTGAAAAGGGCCCGGCAACACTTAACGCAAAAGTGTTCTCGGCCGGAGTGAACCGAGATGTCGCTGACGTACTTCGGTCACGAATATGGATTACATAAAAATGCGCACAAAGGACGATGAGCAACTTGGAAAGAAGTAGAGGACAGTGGGATTGTAAGCCACAACTAGCCAGCATGAAACAATAGGAGCAAGGGCCCTCTACTTACCACACAAGCGAGGCATTTTTTTTTCATGCTAATTGTTATAATTCGCAATGACGAATTCCACAAATTGCGTAATTTGGTGTCACAATCCCTCATTAACGATACCCGCATGAACGCGACTAAACGGTGATACCACATACTTCACATTTACAGGGGAAGTTTTTCACAAGCTCTTGCATGACATAAGTAGTAAGCCCCGCCACGGTGGCCAGATGGCTCTGGCAGCCGACTGCTGATCCGAAGGTCGCGGGATTCAATGCCGGCCGTGGCGGATACATTTCCGTGGAGGAGAAATGTTGAGGCCTATGTGCTGTGCGATGTCCGGGCACGTTGAAGAACCCCACGCGGTCGAAATTTCAGGAGCCCCCCTACTACGGCGCCTCTCATAGTCAAAAAGTAGTGTTGGGATGTAAAACCGCAGAAAGCAATCATAGACGGTAAGGATGCGCACGTCGCAAACATTCTTCGCAAGTTCTTCGCGAACATTCTTTCGATGCACAGACATATGAAATGTGTTACTTCAACCGGTTACACATTTCAAATTTCACCGCCTCCCGATGACTCCCCTGACGTGGTGCCACACCACCGAGATACACGGGAAATGCAAAAAAAAAGAAAAAAAAAATCGGCCTTATATGTTCACTACACTGCTTTACAATCTGCATCCAATAGATGTCTGGTTTACACAAATCTGTTTAGCAAGCTATATTTCTCTTAAATTAGCATTGCCTTCCATTCATCGCACTTTCGCACAGGTGGTACCGCCATCTAGGAAAGGTGGAGCAAAACAATACAGCTTCGAGTCAATGTGCACCAACCGGAAGCGCTTGGGTGGCGTTAGCCCAGCGAAGGTTAGAATATACTATACCGGTGTTCGCGGAACATCGCTACTGTTTCGTCTTTCGCATTGGAGTACGTGCGTCGTTACGACTGTTCGCTAATATTGCAGTATTCCATGCACGGTGTTTCTACGCCGCCTTCTGCTTAGTGTAGGATTGCATCGACTAGACAACGGCTGCACTAAACTCCGCAGAAAGGCAACGACGTCGATGGGTGGTTGCCAGCAGATAAATGCTTTGGTGTAACAGGAGACACCTCAGTATTAAGGGGGACGCATTCGCGCGTTCGTGGTTTCAAGGGACATATAAAAGTTCACGGCTTGAAGTGAAAAACAAATTCTTTCGCATTAGTAGATTAGCTTTTCACAACAGAAAAAGCAAAAATCTCGCGAGAAGATTCGCGGTTAGCTAGAAAATGAGCAACAAGAAAGTACGGGTGGTGACGCTGCTTTGAAGTTTAAGCACTAATAGGGGTGATGTCATAGATGCTTGACGGGGTCTGCCCAGACCTACATAACTATTTAACGGTAAGAAAGACATACATTGCGCTCTAACGAAGCCAGAAACTTAACAAAGGGAGTTTCAGAATTTGGAGAATACGTAAAAAAATTGCCATTGTGACGTCACTAGAAAAAGTTCCCAAACGAACTTCAATACTATATTTTGACATTCACTTTGTCTTTTATTATTGAACACAAAATTGCCAAATTAACGGCAACAGAGTTCTTGAAATGTAAGTTTTCATTCGAAACCACTTTACGTTTTCACATCAGTGCGCCTTTAAACTCGGAACACCTAGTCTTGCGTTACTGGAGCAGAGTGCGTCACCACATACCTACATAACTGCCTACAATATACGCCACACAAGGCAAACAGTTGCACATTAGTAATCAAGCAACGCACAGTCAGGACTCCGTGATCCAAACACGCCAAAAAGACGACCACCGACAAGCAAAGCGCGCGCTTTTCGGTGCAGCGCAGTTTGTTCACAAAACGATGCACTAATAACCAGTTCAAAACTTTCACCGTTTGAAAACGATCCCGGTTTATAGCTAGCTTGCGCAGTGCTCCTGCACGTGCAATGCAGTCTGTCCTGGGAAATGTTGATTGATTGATTTGTGGCCTTCAGCGTTCCAAAACCAGTTCTGATTAGGAGAGATGCCGTAGTGGAGGTCTCCGGAAATTTCGACCACCTGGGGTTCTTTCACCTGCACCGACATCGCACTGCACACGGGCCTCGATATTTCGTCTCCATCGAAATGCAGCCGCCGTGGCCGGGATTCGATCCCGCGACCTTCGGATCTGGAGCTGAGTGCCATAGCCACTAGAACACCATGGCGGGCCTCCCGTGAAATGTAAGCCGTTCGACAACTTTTGCTTGAGTAGAATTGTCGAGGACCCGTGCAAGGCGAAGGCGTCGCTGGTGTCTACTTGCAACAGGTGGGCATGTCCACTGTACCCAAGCAATCACCCGCCATGCAATTCAACATATGGCCGCTGTGCATTCAGCAGCTTCCATGGAGACACATATCACTTACATATTGCACTGATGCCTATGACACAGCGATCAACCATATTTCAAGTGCGTAGCCCTTTAGGAGGATTGTCTTGTCAACGACCGTCGCCTCCTCCTGTCGCATGCTCACGCTTCCCACCTATACCGTGACGCGCCGGAGAGAGCGCCACCGTCTTACAGAGCGCGCGGTTTATCCTCCCACGACACTTCTCAGGAGCACATCGAGAATAGCTGGGCGGCCGTGCTATGCACGCTCTCAGGTTTCACACTGGAACTGTTTCAAATATGAGAATAGTCAACCTGAGCGGTGGACAGGTGACATATCGGAAACGGTGAGACGGAGGCCTAGAGATAAAAACGAACGTTTTATTCACTGACAACGGACCGTTCACTCACGTCGCCACGCCACCACAGGGGCAACAGTAACCAACGACAGAGTATGGCACCTGGATAGTATATTCACAGGAACACGAGTAGCAACAATCAAACGGGCAGATGCGGCAGCGTTCCAGCCTCCGGAGCGGCCAGAATGCGAGTCCCCCGAGCTGCCCGTTGGCTGCCGCTTATACAGCGTGCAAGTCGGGGCACGCGCATCGCCACTGCGCACTTCGTCGTGCTGTCGGCTGATAGCGGGCGCGCTTGATTTCTACAAGGTATATATTTTCCTTTTAGGGGCGAAGCTCCTTAGGGTGTGGGTCGTTCCCTCCTCCGTATGTATGTAGCCACCTCTAGTTTAGTTTATGAATGGCTCAATAGATGACGTTGTGTGTCCAGGCTGCTACCTCTAGTTTATGAACTGCAGCATAAACTTGACTCCCCGAGTGTGAGGTACATTTAAAACTCGATTGAACGAACTAATTTGGCCCCCAAATCAGTTAATAACGAAAATCAGTAGGATTGTAGTCCCCTTTCCTCCGACCGAGGACGAGGCCGAGAAGGCACATTGTCAGAAACTCAAGCAATGGTACGAAGAGATGCACGACGCTTTGGAGAGTGGATCGTTCGTCGCGTTGGAAGAGTTTCTCGCCACCTTCGACGTTTTCGACGTTTCTCGCCACCTTCGATGATTTCCCCTCAGGAGCTTCGCCCACTCATCATCATTCACCCCGTGGATACGCTGTGATTTTTTTCATATATTTTCCTTATATGCAGAACTCAAAGCGAATAAATAACACTGTCAGGATCTTTCCTTGACCATGTGATCAGCCAGTGCAATTTCTCTCTCAAGCAACTTAGTCGGGGACCGTACTGACGTAGTTTGTTTCGAGAAGGCTCTTTCCGGCTCTATTTGCAACCGAACCGCAAGTACCATGGGGCGCGAAGCGCAATATTCGGCTAACGTGTTTATAGGAGCCTCCAAGACTTATCGGCATCGTTTTCTAAGTAGGCTAAAAAATTAGCGCCACTTCCTCTAAGTGGTGCAAGGCTGGAAGCGACAGCAGAGGTGGTGGAAGGTGACGATGATTCCTGGGATTTAACGTCTCAAAACCGCGATATGACTGTGAGAGACGCCGTAGTGGAGGGCTGTGGAAATTTCCTACGCCTGGGTTTCTTTAGTGAGCGCGGACCTCAGCATTTGGCTTCCGTCGAAAATGCAGCTGCCGGGCCGGCAAGGGAAGCGAGGAGTGATGTGTGGATGAAAGGAAAGGAAGAGAGGAAGGGAGATAGTAAATAGTACATAGTAAATAGTACATTATAACTATTTATAACTAAGAGGGTAAGGGAGATAGTACATTATAGCTTATGCGTCACAGAAATCGGGCATGTGCCGTACACCTCGCCGCATAGGATAGCTGTTTGAGAAAGTTCTTGTTTTGCTGCGCTATAAACGAGAACAAGAGAGGGGAGAATTGCGCATGCTGCATCCTATGTTTTTTTGTGCTCTTCTCTTATTCTTGTTTCTAGCGCAGTTAAAAAAGTCCTGCAGATCTAACTCACTGTGGAAATTGGTGTCATGCGAAGCAGCCAACGGGAAAATTGCGTATGACGAATTGTTTGGCATTCAGTTCAACTGTTACGCGTAACATCAAGCTTTTTGTGCAAACCGCATGCACCCACTCATGAACGTGCTTAATGTGGGCTAACCAGGAATGTCCGACAGCACCCTGGCGACTGACTGGTAGCTCATGGTACGATGTAACGTTGGAAGTTATCTCCATCCAAAACGCACACATGTTTTGTCTAAGAAAATTGTACTAAACAGTGCGTTGATGTCTTCTAATAACCGTCGTTCGTTGAAGTATTACTATGGGATCGAGAAGCGTTGACAGACACATACCTAATGGTAGCAGAACATATGTGTTACTATGATTGTGCTTAATGAGCAAACAGAATGAAGCCTAGGAAAGCATAGGGGAAGTTACTTGTGGTATTGTAATTGTGGAGAAAGTAGAAAGGAATTAAAGTGGACGAAAACACAAACCTTGTCTTCGGTGGGAACCGAACCCACGACCTTCGGATGTCGCGTCCGATGCTCTACCAACTGAGCTACGAAGGCGGCCGTCCCCCCGTCCACTTTATTGTGTATTTATGTACGTATTATCCTGGGAGTGTTAGGCAGCGCCACTCATGGCCTAGGCGGCGTGCGTGGAACGCACTTTCTTGCCAGGAGGTGTCACGTAGAACGTGAACTTATCGTTCTACGTGACGCCTCCTGGCAAGAAAGTGCGTTCCACGCACGCCGCCTTGGCCATGAGTGGCGCTGCCTAACACTCCCAGGATAATAATGCTTGTTAGGATGACTTTTCTTTTGTGCATGTGTGCCTGCCTTCCGCACAGGAAAGCCGTGAGTGTTCTACGGGTCCTCTGCTTCGTGGGTCTCGAAGCCGTGCTAATAGTCATCACGGCGGACGCTACTGCTGTCGCGGTTTCCGCCTTCTTTCCACTGCCAGTCTCAAAGGGATACCTGTACTGCGGATTCGTCACCGGCATGGGATTGCTAGTTACACTGTTTTTCGGGCCCATGGCGCCCTACCATAGATACTGGCAAGTGTGAAGGCGAACACATCCTTTCTATATTATTGTGGGGTTACAGAAAAAAGTTGTCGCTTACGTAGTTTTAGCGCAAACGCTTAGTTTCAATTTTATCGCGACCTGAGAGCGTAGCGCATCAAAAAGTAATTCGGTCACCGTCACTTAGATATATTTCTTTTGTAGGTATGTCTGTCGGTGATTATTATTATTAATATTATTATTATTTGTGTTTGTTTATTTGTATTTTCTTTCTCAAGGCTGTCTTTATTGGTCGCTAATAGTTCAGTATACTTACATATTTATATTTTGCGTGCCTCAGCACAAGCACTTTCTTGAGACACGTTAAGTAAATGTTGATTGATTGACTAATTGACTAACTAGTAATAATTATTATTTATAAAACTACCATCGTTACCAAACTGCGAAATGAGGTGCAACCTCATGTGATAAATTTACCGAAATATGAACGAAACGTGCAACAAAGAAATACGCAGAAGATGAAGCATACAACAAAAAATCTAGTGACTAGTAATTGCAACGGTTTTACGTGCCAAAATTACGACAAGGTTATGAGGGACACCATAGTGGAGAACTCCCAATATTTTCACCGCTTGGAGCTCTACCATGCGCAGCGCAATCACGCAGTGCACGGGCCGCTGTGATTTCTCCCCACCGAAAAGGGAGCGCTGCTGCCCGGACAAACCCCGCGCCTCTCTGGTTCACTACCCAAACACCGTAACCACTACCATCGCGGAGGTTGAAGATAAACAGTTGTGAGGCTATCAGTAGAAAGGTGCGGGAGCCCGCTCTTGCGTGTCGCGGGTGTCGGCGGGAAGCGTGATCACGCGACAGGAGCAAACGGCGGTCGTCGACAAGGTGTGTCGATAAAGGGCTCCACACCTAAAAGGGGCAAGCTTAGCACGAATGGTTGCATAGCTGCTTCAAAATTGGAGGTATGAATTACAGAACTAGGTGTTGTGGTGGTCTTTAGCCGAATCTTGCGCTCAACTGTTCATCTGGAGGCTGCGAAGTCGTCAATCACAGCAGTCTTCTCAGAGAGACCATGCAGAGAGGAACGACATATCGCAAATCGGAGGATTTGCATGCATTAATGCGACCGAGGAATCCCTGAAAGCTTGAGGCTATTGTGAAGACGCCTGAATGTATGGGAGTTATGAACGAGTGGCCAGGTAGACGGCCTTAAAGCGGTGCTCACCATTAAATAGAATGTCTGGATTTTTCTCTAATGGAAGAGGACAGACGCATAGGTTTGCAGCCCCGCCAGGGTGGTCTACCGGCTATGGCACTCTGCTAGGTACTCCAGGTGGTCGAAATTTCCGGAACCGTACACTATACGGTGCCTCCCATGACCATATCATGGTTTTGGGACGTAAAACCTCAGAATGCAATCAATGAAAGCCTAGGTTTGCAGTAATGAAATGTGATTGGTAGTCGTGACGCTCTTCAATGCACTTGCGCAGTGCGCCGCCATTGCTTTTGCAGTCGCCTGCAATTAAGAGTACGAGCAATCTGAGACGTGCCAATTTGAGCACTCCTTTAATAGTGGACTGTACATCACCTATGTAGCGAGAGAGCTCCTCTAGACATGTTCACCCATATAGTCAATGAGCGCTTCTAAGGATGACAGATGTAAATGCACGCATGTATTGCTGCGAACTCCACTGATCGTAATTGTGTTGGGCACTTCTGGTGCAGGTGCGGCCTGTTCTACCTTCCGATCACTATGGTGCTGACAGTTGTCTTGCTCGCGGGCATCGCCAACGAAAAGTACTACCCCCAAATGCTAAGCAAAGGAATCACAGCTCTGTACCCTTTTGACCTGAGCAGTTTAGTGGGCGAGTTGAAGGTCTCCCAAAGCCCTCGCCACTCGTCTGGCGTTCTCTTCTTCGTTGGCCTGGGGATCATCGCCTTCAATTTCGCTGGCGTGTGCGGATTCACATACATACGGCGCGACATGAGGTCGCCCACTTGCTTCACCAAGGCTGCTGCCATTGGAGTTGCGGGTAAGCTATTGCGCAGTAGTGGCTGCAGGATTCACTGGGACTAGCTGACCGCGGTTTCTACACTGTTACGGCGCATCCTTCGGGTGTGTTCGTCTATATAGTTTGGATACGCAAAATATTGTGTGGTAGTACTAATAGAAGTAGGCCAGCGAAATGCAGCTGCCTTTCAAGGTTTTCTGTGATGATTACGTTGATGGCCCAGTGTTGCAAGGATTTCACTATGATGAATGTGTCACTTCGGGGAAGTTTAGGTATTCATAGACGGGAAGTTGAGCATACCTGACGACATTTCAGATAGGTGAACCGAAATGATGCATGGCAGTGAAACGAAACGCTAAATGTGTGCACGCAAATGCAGTTTGAGCTTTGTCGGTCGCAAAGATACAGTGTTTGGACAATGTCTCTTGCCACTGCGCTGACACGTAAAATTTTTGGCAGGAATAAGGCTCCATTTAAGCCTACGGCTACTTCTCTCCTAATCCGACGACTAACACTGTAGACCGTCCCCAGCTCTCCCAGCCTAAATAGTGGACGTAACACCTAGAAACAGCGTACAGTAAATGCCGCAACCGCTTTTGTTCACACGACGTACATGTGTAGCTTGTACGTCTGGTAGAGCTTCTGGCAAAACCGCGGGGTCCACTGCTTAGAACGGAAGAGCGCTCGTTGGTCGTTGGCCGCCTTGAGCGCAGGCGAGCGGCTTTGGGGAAAGCACGAGCACTTTGTTGCGGCGTGAGAAGTGTCCTCGTCATCCCGCTAACTTCTCACGCGCCTTCTCGTCCACTAGGGACTTCTACAGGAGGAATTCGATGGGCGCACTTCCAGAATGCCGTGTTACTGTCGCTGGTGCGTCCGTTGCTGGTGTAACATGCCTACTTTCATGATGCTCCCGCAGGCTTTGCTGTCTTTCTACGGCACTTTATCCAGCGGCACTTTTATGTGACGAAGATGGAAAGAATTAAAGCACAGGGTTCTGCGTAATCGCCTATGCCGAACGTTTCAGATGCATTAGGAGCGTCCAGGCGTTATATTTCGTGTTAGATTATCACGCAAGGAGTCCCCGCAGCCATATATATGGGGCTCCTAACCTGTTCGTTCCCTGGCTGCGCCTTCCTTGACTATTCGGCGAGCGTAGTTGCTGTCCTTTGACCAGGACAACGGCCGCAACTGATCATTTGCGAAAATATTGTGCCCATGCGGGAGCAAACGTGTACTCCATCCAAAATAACCATGAATACGGAATAGCAACAGGGGCCCATCGAATTCATCCCATGCACCACCCTTCCCTTCGTTTCCTTTATTTCGCTTCGGCCCCTCTATTTGTACATTGTCGAAGCCACTATGGGACGGCACACTACCGAGAATATTTTTAAAAAGCTCTTGTGGGTCTCGCGCACCTTCACCGGCATGGGCTGCTGAGAACGCGCTTTACGCAGAAAAGGAGACTTGGGACGAGGCCTTTTTGTCGCAAAACGTTCTCGCGGGGAAGCGAACTTAATGGCTTCCGCAAATGGTCACTTGCGCGGCGCAGAGCGGCTATGGAGATTTACGTCGTTGGAAGGCAACGCAAAAGCGCGTTATATGCGGACGCATTTGCACATTCCGCGCCACTAGCATTGGAGGAGACGACAGGCGTATGTCTTCGCTTCGACACTGAGCCGTGACTACGTGGGTGGGTGATGGATTATAACGCGGAAAATCAGTGTTTCCAGAGACAGCGGGACACTGGTAGAAGCAATGCGCGGCCGTAATCGCGGTAGCTGTGACGGTATAAAAGTTCGTGGCGGATGGAGAAATGTTTCTGCTATTTGTGGAACCCATGAAATGAGCAGGCTGGGTCTCAGTTGTGACAAGAAATTGGACACAGATACAAGTTGGGTCGTCATGAGTCCAGTCGAAAGTGAAGGTGCAAAAATAAATGTCGCCAGGGCAAGTACCATTACAGAGTTTTAGTTTGTTCATAAACTTCTTTACGTTTGAGGATACCGGTTTACCATGCGTGTTTACGGTGGAAGAACTGCTAGCGCCATCTATTCGCGGTTTGCTTAAGTACAATGCATTTGATTTTCTTTTTAGTAGCGTGAGCATTTTCTTCGAAAGAGAGTAATTAAAGCACTCAGAGTCAATTGTTCTCTCACGTCCAATGTTTTGCACTAGGAGTCAAGCAAAACGGGCAAGCAACAATAATATTAGCTTTTTGTGTGCCTGGTTAGGTTGCGCATCATCAAGTGTCACCACCAGCGCTGCTAGTCACGCACACTTTCCGGTTAAACCGGTATCCGTAAACGCGAAGAAGTTTACCGACAAGCTAAAACTCTCTATTGACGGCTTTGTTCCGTGGTTTTGTTTCAGCTTGCTGTTTGCTTTCCTCATTTGCTTATTTCCTTTAGGGTAACCTTTCTTGAGCTCTTGCGCGGCCCAATGCAGAAAAATGAAGTAGCCGATGCGACACATATGTAAACCTCTCCTCAGCAATGAAGTCAGAACAGAACAGAAAATCATGACAATCCACGGACCTTGTCTTACTACTTCGCGGCAATGTCCAAGGTAACTAACGTGAGTCGGCCGGAATCCATGTAGTGAAGCTGTGTTGTTAGTCCAGACCATCCAGAGCTGAAAACTCAGAAAATGGCAGATATAACGACACCTCGAGAGTATGCTAGAAAGCTATTATTGAATTCCCGCGGTGAAAATCCTGAAGCATAAAATGCCGTTGTCGTGGTGACGTCATCACGTCCGGGTACTTGATAACAAGAGTGTTGTTTTGCTGGCGTCATTTCGGTGACATGAAAGCACCCGAGTTCTTCGTGGAGCTAGTAACATGCGTAAAAGGTCCTAAACTGTGCGATGTGCTTGCTGCAGGTTGTACGCTGGCCTTGTTTATGGTTGGCGTAGCAGCATGCGCGGTTCTTGAAGTGGCCAGCGGAAACGTCGTGCTGAGCCTGAATGGACCAAAGTCTAGAATTGTGGCCGCCGTCTTCTCGGTATCCATCGCGGAAGCGACATTGGGCCTCGCCTTCTTGATAAAGGGAGAGTACGACAGCGTAGAGGCTTACGGAAAACGTAAGTGTGCTCCCCCAGATATTGAACTTTCATCGCTTTTTTATCAATGTGTATCTGGTCTTCACGTCCTTGGAGAAGAATCTCATTAGCTCCATGTCCTAAGCCTGGATATGCCGAAACACTGACAACGTTTGTGCCAATTTTCCAGGACGCTTTAGGCGCCGCAGCTGAGGAATTTCTGAAAATATCATCCCTGAGTTTATATTCAGCGAGATTTAGCGTTTTGTTCAATGCTAGAAAACATTACTTAGTTCCAATTCAACGTTGTATAAAGTCATGACGTCACACCCAGACAGAGGTATTGTGTCCAGTTGTTGTCATGGCCTACTTAGTTCCTTTTTTTGAGCGGTTATACAAAAAGAAAAAAAAATATCTGGGGTTACACGCATGAGGGTACTAGGACTAGTGATGCAGAACTATTGATAGCACTATCGATACTATCGATGGTTGAGTCACTATCGAACTATCGATGGTAGGAAGAACTATTGATAGCACTGTCGATGGCAATATTGATGGTATACTATCAGGGAACGGGTGTTTTCGAATCGAACCAACGCAGGATGCGCCAAAGCTAGTTTGATTGGTGAACTAGGTGAGCGATTGTCGACGAAGCCAGTTGGTCCTGCAGCTGAACCAACTAGACAACATGTGGTTCATGACGAAGTTGCGGCAGGAAGCCGAATTCTGCGGCTCCTTGAGAGGCAACAACTGGAGCCCTCAACTGCCACTTCAAACGCAGAACTAATGCTTCGCCAGTACTTGGAGTTACCTCCAGAGGAAAGGAAGAGCAATCCTTTAGAATTATGGCTCTCTTGGCAATGCTCTACAACGCCGCTCTCTCAAATGGCTATGGAGTACCTGTGCTTCCCAGCAACGTCAGTACCTGCAGAACGCGTGTTCTCCGCTGCTGGACAGGTCATTTCAGAAAGAAGGAGCAGGCTAAAGGAAGAGAAGGTTGACATGCTTGTGTTCCTTCACAAAAATGCTTGGCTTACAAATGATAATGGCCCCGCCACGGTGGTCTAGTGGCTATGGTACTCGGATGCGGATCCGAAGGTCGCGGGGTCGAATCCCGGCGGCGGCGGCTACATTTCGATGGAGGCGAAATGCTGAAGCCCGTGTGCTGTGCGATGTCAGTGCACGTTAAAGAACCCCAGGTGGTCGAAATTTCCGGAGCCCTCCACTACGGCGTCTCTCATAATCAGAGCTGGTTTTGGGACGTTAAACTCCACAAATCAATCAATCAATCAATCAATGAAATGATAATGAAATTGAACGGTTCAGCGGTAGCGGCAAGGGAAGCCGCTCATGTCACAGAACTGCAAGACCTCGAATTTATATTGCGTTTTGTGGTTTCAAATAAAAAAAATATCAGGAACTTACTTTTCGTTTGTAAGGTTTGACTGCTTGGTTTTGAGCATTAATTTCATAGTGGACATAGTCCGGCATTTTCACCTGAGGTAATTTCATTCGCAAAAGAATTGCTATAAATTAAACGAGCCGAGTACTGCGAATAGTAGCCTTGTTGTTTTGTGGGGTTTTACGTCCCAAAACCAGTTCTGATTATGAGAGACGCCGTAGTGGAGGGCTCCGGAAATTTCGACCACCTGGGGTTCTTTAACGTGCACTGACATCGCACAGCACACGGGCCTCAACATTTCGCCTCCATCGAAATGCAGCCGCCGCGGCCGGGATTCGATCCCGCGACACTCGGATCAGCAGCAGAGTACCTTAGCCACTAGACCACCGTGGCGGGGCTGCGAATAGTAGCCTATTGTGACTGTTAGAACTATCGGTATATGGACTATCGATAGTTATTCTTTAAACTATGGATACTATCGATAGTCCATTTAACGATAGTTCGGCATCACTAACTAGAACGCATTAGAAGGTAAAAGGTAACATTCACAACAGGGGAATTGAGGACCGGCATTCTGTTTTAGATACTCGAGCTCCTTTCTCTTTCTCTCCCCCCTCTCTTTTAGCGAAATACGGGAGCCAAGGTAGAGCTGGGACTTGAAGCGTGGAGCTAAGCATGGTACTGGCAGAACAACTGCGCAGCAGCAGGCGTCTAGCCTTGAGAACCGGCGTACGAGCCGCGTCATAAAAGAACGCAACTCAACGCCCTGCTATTCAGCTTGAGAGTACTATAAAAGACACAACTCTGCTGAACTAGGCTTGTGGTAAGCCAGCACCATGTCCGAGGTGTTTACGCTATTAATGTGAAGTCACTCTTCCCTTCCGTCCTAGTAGGCACGTTGAGATCTCCATTGCGGCATGACAGTCAACAGCACAAGGCTTACAATCCCACAATATAAATATCTGCCGTCCAGTGCTGCGTTACTCGTCGTTGCGGTGGATAAGCCACATTAGCGGAGATCTGGGTTGGCTTAGTGCACGCATGGAAGCGATATACAGGGTGTTTTTTTTTTTAGTTGCAACACGTTTTGAAAATTAGAAAAGCACAAATCGCGAGAATGTCTTGTGTACCATTCGAGTATACGGATTGGCGGCCTCTAGATAGAGAACAATTTCCGCAGTTGTATGCATAATTAGCGAAATTGTGCTAATTAACTGTTTAATTATCAATATTCGGTGGCTACAGCAAATGAGTACTTTGGAGCCCGTCCGCGACACTACCTATCCCAATGATCAAAATTTGAATAGCGGAGTGCATGTTGGAGCTACGCGAACAATTAGTTCCCCGTGGCAGGCTCCTTGAAACCGAAACTTGCCGGAAAAAGCGTCTGTGACGTCGATGTCGCCGCCTCCCCGGATTTCGTCACTCGCCCGCGGCGCCCGACGCCGCTGATAACAAGGAGATAACGCAAGCTGCTTGCGCGGTCGAAGCGGCGGTGACCACGGGCGAGTGGCGAGTGACGAAAGCCGTGGGGCGGCGACATCGACGTCACAGACGCTCATTTTCCGTCCAATTTATGTTTCAAGGAGCCTGCCACGGGGAACTAATTGTTCGCGTAGCTCCGACATGCACTCCGCTATTCAAAATGTGATCGCTGGGATAGGTAGTGTCAAAGGACGGGCTCCAAAGTATTCATTTGCTGTAGCCGCCAATTACTGATAATTAAAAAGTTAACTAGCGCAATTTCGCTAATTACGCATACAAGTGCGGAAATTGTTCTGTATCTAGAGGCCGTCAATCCCCATACTCGAATGGTACAGAAGACATTCCCCCAATTTATGTTTTTCTAATTTTAAAAATGTGTTGCAACTAAAAAATACACCCTGTATTTGTTAATATTAAGATTACGATGAGTATCTATGTCGTACTCATAGCGATGAACAAATCGCAAAACACGATTTCGAACAGGGAATGTCGCAGGAGCCAACGTTTCGACAAGGGGACTCATAGCGAAGAACATGAAGCAGCATTACATGCGACCGTGTGGTTCTGCCATGCTTTTTCAACTTGTAGTTTTGAGAAAAGATCTGTTTAGTTGAAGTAGAACGCAGACTATTCGCGATACATACCCGAGAGACGGAGGCAAGTGATATGAGGGAGCAACAGCTAAGCGGCTAAGCGGGCCAGCGGGTCCATGGAACGAGCGGACACGCCAAATGCGCATGTGCGGCACGTGGGGACAGCCACCGCCATTTACGGAGTGAGTCGCTCGCCCCGCTCGTTTCGTCTCTTCAGCGGAGCGTATATCGTTCCAGCGTGCTAGCGTTTTGCAAGATGGCAGCCCCCATCACAAGCGGTGGCGGCGTGTCGTCATGTCATGTAGCAAAAAACAGATGTGTTTCTACACAAAACCTGCTACCTAATGAAAAATTACTTTTGCAGTATCCTTTTCGCAGTAACTTCAATTTATTCGGCAAGTAAAACCGATTCTCGATTGACAGTAACTCCAACCTAGTTCAACAGGTGGCGCAGCAGTGCGTTCCGCTAAAAAAAGGAGGGCGTCGCTCAGCTACTATTACCCTTCCCTTTGTCATGCGCTCCACTGTCACCTCCGCTCCTTCGCTGGGCCTGCTGGACCGCTGAGGCGCTTTTATAATGCGCCGCTTCACTGAATTCTGCTCAGTGACTACTACAGTGAAACGCGAGTCCATTATTTTTTTGGAGACGCCCTCTAGTAAACGAAAAATAAATTCAGCACACGCAAGCGGCAACTGCTGCCCACACCGCAGGAGAGCAATTGTCCATCCTTAATACAAGTCGCAGAGGAAGCCGGCGTGGCCCACCGTAAGCTACACCGGATAACTGACTTCTTTCTAGTCTTTCGTGTTCCTCTTATTAATCATTCCTCTCCCTACGTATGGTTGCAAAGGGGATCTCTCTTACGGTCAACTTGTCCAGTCTTCATTTGCTTTAGATCTGTTTTAGCCGTAAAGACGCTCTGTTGTGATCAACCCCGAGTTTAATATAACGCCTTCAAGGCACTAAAGACCCATAGCGAGTTTGATAAGCATAAAAAAGAAAAATACCCACCCAGAGTGGGAAAAAAACTAAGTTTGGCGAAAGTGTGTTCTTACTTGGAAGTGCTAGTAGTTCGTGTGAACACCGCCATTCATACTGCACCGTATCGTATCATCCGGGTATTACGGCACTTACGCTTCCAATTTCCTTAGCATGACGCAGATCTGTTCTCGCAGGTTTCGCCTGCAGCCGCGTCAAGACATCGTCTCCGCTAACATTGTGCGCCGCTGTGCTAGCTGTGGCCGTACCGGACGCAGGTGCCTTGATGGGCCTCTTCGGGTCTGCGGTCCTATGCCCGGTGGCATTCATCTTGCCTTCCGTGTTCTACTACAAACTCTGCCAAGGATCGCAGCAGTGGCCACACAAGTAAGTCACCAGGGTCATGCGTACGACTTGCTTTTAATTGTTTCGCAGTGGTAGCAGCACACCTATTAATGACGATGACGAAGACATGTAAGAGGGAAATAATTGAAAAGAAATATAGAGGTTGCCTTCTCTAGGAAAACTTTGGACATTTTATGTGTGGCTGTTACGACAGAGTCAGCAGGGTTCTCGAATCTCAGCAGGGTTCTATTGGCTGTTCACAGTGATTTAACTTTCAATGTTCACCCCATAGAAGAAGATATATCCAATGAACATTCTGCAATGGCACTCAAGTGGGACAAGTTGACCTATACTGTGACTGCGGCGTACATACCACATAGAGCCACATTTAATGGCGGAGGCTGTAGGACATAATGGATGGAACACCGGGACTGCACGCACTAAATGGGGACTTTAGTGCGCACCACCCCGCCTGGGACGTAGGAGCGGTTCAGTTCGCTATAGACTTTTTGATATAGCCCATCGAAATAACCTGACGATTCTTAACGACGGACAGCCAACCTACCACTAGGAACATTTATCCAGTTAATTAGATACCCCGTGATCTCTGCGCACCTCATGTCTACGGCGACCTGGTTTGCAGGTATCGAAATTCATGGTAGTGACTACGCACCAGCCTGCATTTCTGTCTATCCTACGCGGTACACACAACGAAACGCGGTACGCTGCACTACCTGGGATGTATACACCGCCACAGTGGAATATTCAGATCCGTTCGTATTCACATATAAAGAGTTTGTTGTAACAAAGTGAGCAAAACAAAGCACCCTTTGTTCACATCTAAAAGCACCTCGAACTCACTCAGTGCTCGACATTGAGTACGAGAGACTCCGAGCAATGCGCCGCAGATATAAAAGACGTGCTCGTAGGACGTTGTCTGTAGATGACATTACAGACGCCAGGCGAGTGCGAAAATTCACTGTCACCTGAATAAGCTACATAAGAGGACATTTAGAAGGCCTTCTTTTCCAACGTTGACCACAGAAAACCGCTCTCAAGAATATGGGTATTGTTTGTAGCCTAAAACCCCTGCCGACCCACCTACATCCTTTCAGTACAGGTGCTTTATCTTGCATAGCAGCGAATTGCAAGATCACCACCGTAGTGGTGCTCGCAACCTTGCCTCGCGCAGCACAAAAGCTTCCAATGACAGCGAGCACTATGGAAGTGGAAGAACCATATTCAATCATAGAGCTACATGGAGCTTTGTCATTGATGAACAAGACACCACCTCCTGGTCTTGACTATGTTAGCGATGCCGAGTTAACACATTGAGTAGACATGGATAAAATGCCCCTTCTTGCCATATTGAATGCCAGCTGGGAGATGGGGCGTCTTGAACCTTGCTGGAAACGAGCTGGTGTCATGCCTATGCTTCCCACACCGCTTGAAGTCTGTCTACATGCAGATGCACTTGTTTACGGAGCTGTAGGTTGTAATAAACGCAACATGCGAACAAGATTACAGAAAGCCGTCCATTCAAATAAAAAAACTGCTGCTCGCACGAGGTCTAATGGTATCATCAGAAAAATGTGGCACAATAGAAATGTTAAAGGTTTCTCACTCGCCATTTGGTATGTGCCGCGTAGCATGATGAGATGGCTAGACAACCGATGGAGTAAGCGCTACCGTGGACGACACAGTAATATGCAGTGACGAAATTAAGAACTTCGCAGGCATCAAATAGAATCAGCTCGTACAGGACAGGAAAGGAATGAGAGCATTGGAAGAGGCCTTCGTCCTGCAGTGCACATAAGATGGGCTGATGATGGTGATGATGGCACAGCATCTTTCTGGGCTTGGCAGTCGACAGGCTAATGACATGGGCACCTCACGTTCGACTGTTAAAGGAAAAAAATCGTGTCATATGCGAGCATCTCCCGATTGTTATCAATTCACGTTGGGGGACTCTCCGTAATTGCCCTGCTGGGAACCCGTATACATGGATCTCTGCAAAGGTATTCTACAATACCTGCGATACAGCCTTCTTACCGCTAAACGGCACTTCCCAAACCAACATTAAAGCACTCACTAGTGCTCAAGCCAAAGCTCCGAGAGCACGTCTCGGCCCGCCAAAGAATATGTCAACAATTGGAACCCTCGCAGAATGCAGACGTTTGCCGGCTCCATTGCTTCTTCAGGAAGAGTTTCTTCGAGTCCACATGTGCTGTTCTACAGGAGTTCCAGATCATCCGCTCGCTCTAGGTAGCAGTCCTGATGCGAGGAATTTGCTCCCACCGCGTTATTGAAGCGCATCTATGCCAGCGAATCCACGATGCAAAATTATTTCGTAGTCAGTCGTCACTTCCGTATCTGAGTTCAAAAAGAGGAAACCTACACCCGGCCCAGCAATAAAATATGCTCTGGAACACGTCGAAAATAGCTAAAGGGCTCACCGTCATATGTACACTGACGGCTGTATTATGGCTACGACATATGGCATTGACACGTGGTGTCCTTCCGCGAATGTCACCATCCCTTCCACTTTCGGTCACGGTACTTCAATTACTTCAACTACGGCCATGGCACCCGCTGCACCGCGGATTGCTTTTCACTATATCGGCGACCGGACAACTGAGCCTCGGGCCACATTCATCGACTCAAGAGCCGTCCTGTAGTACCTGAAGTCCCCCACGCAGGAACTACTCGTAGGACCTATGCAACAGAGGCTGTGAACACAGCGTAGCGCTGCAATATTTACCTGCTTAGTGCGAAATAAAAGGCAACGTCTACGCTCATCACGCTGCCATACTTGGGCATGAAGCCTCAAGTGAAATTTTCGAGTTACCATTCCCGAAAAAATTATGTCACGACACTGATAACTGCAAGTGTTTGGCGTTTCCAGCGATCCCTCTTGACGGAAGCATGTTATAAACACATTTCACCGAAATGCAATAAATATACAATAACGAAAAATGTTAAGTAAGCCAATATACAAATAATAGCAGCATATCCTAGCAACAAGGAACATGGCTCAGGAAAAAATAAAGAAAAAAGGCAGGTATACAGACCCTTGTAACAAATTGGCCCACTGTGCGAATTCTAATACCTCGAGATATCAAGGGACAAGACAAAACATCTCTGCACCACACCAGACTAAACGTAGCTTATACCGACTCTTCCAAGAGCAGGATCAAACTATCTGACTAGCCACTATGCCTCCAATGCAAAGCCCCTGAAAACATAGAACAGGCTCTGTTTGCAGGCCTTACGCATCGTAGAAACATTCTCTGAATGCGGCACTACACCTTCCACGGGTCTTTAGACTAGATCTGCGCCATATTCTCGTCCCATGGCAAAGAATCAGCTGTGCATCAGGCGCCACGAAACCTCTATTGACATTCTTTCGGGCCACGAGCCTCAATTAAGGTTCTCAAATAGTGTAGTTTATGCGTTTGTTTAGCTGTATATCGTTTCCTGTCGCGCGTTTATCCGTGGACGAATGGATAAACAAAGTTCATTAACGTGTGTATACTATAGTGATCACGCAGAACCTGGGTTAGCATGTCAGGCCTATAACCAGTCAAACATCTCCAGCATTTCATTAAAGGTTTCCTGTCTGTCTTTTCCTCTCTCGCAGTGGTGCTCGATAAAAGCGAGATACTTTCTGAAGCATCCCGATTCAATTTGGTCCCCCTGTGATCACCGACGGCCTCCAGTAACACAAAATTCACCGCCCATCGCATGCTCCGACTATCGCGTTTCAATTCGCGAGCACTGCACATGCGCAAAGCATAAAAACTAGACGAAGGGACGAGTCAGTGCAGGCAAACGCAGCGTCCTTTTCCTCGTATGGACAACACTATCTGTTCGGTCTCATAAAGCGCGACACATGTTTGCCTAACGCGTCAATGCCTAGCCGCTCTGATGCCAAGAGCACCCATCTCACAGTTAACACGCCGTTTTGCGCTTGCTTCTGTCTGAGTTCCAGGTATCTGGAAAGTGCGGTTCACATAGACGAGAGCTCCAACGCGTAGACAGGTGGGCAGTCGCAATTTTCTTCAGTGTGCTGCCGTACTCGCTCATTTGATCGTTCTTGCGCGTCACATCTTTCTTGCAGGCTCCTGAGCACGAGAACAAAGGCGTTCCTCGCATTGGCCGTTCTGAGCGGCCTCCTGGTGTTCCTAGGTGGAACAGTGTCGTCGATCATTCAGATAGTGGAACAGAGCAAATGGACACGGCAGTCGTGCTTTACGCACTTCTGCTACGAAGTCAAGTTCAACTCTGCGATGCAACCTACTTTCTTCCCGCTTAGTATGTGGGATAAGCCGATAGAAGGGTTAGAAAAATGTCCTCTAGATTAAGTTCTAAATAACGATTGCAATAAAGTATTACCCATTCCTCCTTTCTGGACAAATCCGCACGAATACCTTGTTCGCCTAAGCGTGGCAGAGGAGGAGCAGGGACCATCGTGCCAACAGCGGCGAGTAGGAAAAATGGTAAAGATTTGCTTTGGGTGAAGATTACACAGTAAACTGAAGAGAAGCCTATATTCTTGTTTGTTCATTCATAATTACAATAACGACACTGTAGGGTGTTACAGATGATGTAGTGGGATCGCGGGGATTAAGCGACATGTTCATCAGTAATAATTCATTCGATACTTTATACAATTTATGAATTATATCAGCTGGTCTGTAATCGAGGATGTCTTTAGGGACGGTAACATTCTATATATATATATATATATATATATATATATATATATATATATATATAGACTGTATATGCAAAATAGCTTGGGTTGCCGCTAGTTTACAACAGAATTGACGATGCGCCGCTTAGAGAACGACGGTTTATTGAGTCAACGTTTCGGTCGGGCTCCGACAGAAATATATATATATATATATATATATATATATATATATATAAACTGTTGAATGTGCGACAGAAGGCAAAGGTAAGCTCTTCATAGAGCGCATTGACGACTGTCTTCGGACACAAGAGATCTCATTAGGAAAGCAAAGCTTGTCTCAATGGACGTTCTCTGAATGTCAGACTGCCAGAACACCGTGCGGAAATTGACGCGCAGGCGGCAGGGGGCATAACAGCCGACATAACAACATCAAGCGTGGAGCAAAATTGAGCGTGCTGTAAGGGAGGGAGGCAGCCAAAGGGTGGTGAGAAGACTGGACTTAGGTGAAAAAAATTACTGCATATCCATGAAGTGAATGCTGATCATCGGGCGAAACACAATGCATCGGATGGTGAATTATGAGTGAAACGATTATTTTAAACGATTATGATGTTTATTGTTGCTGATAAAGTCTCGGATTCCTGTTGCCCTTTAGTATAACGGCTCGGTGGTCGGTGAATACGAGGTCGAGCGGTTCTTCGTCAAGGAGTTGCAGAGAAAAGTTGGCAAAGACAAGGTCGATGCAGAACCCTCTGTTGGCTGGGGCATGTTTTCTCTGGGAAATGGGTCTCAGGTTATTTACGTATTGCCGTATTTCACGTTTAGTCGCCTGGATCGCTCGTTGTCGGCGTGGCCGTCGAGCCTCGACTTCCAGCGCTTTGAGATCCGGGTCTGCTTGTCGGCGTTGCTGCAGATCCTCGAGCTCCAAGATCGGGGTCGGAGTGGCGGTGTTTCCACTTTGTTGCTGCGAGTAGCGCCTTGCGTGCGCTCTCGTCCATGGCTGTGCTGAGACTGCGCGGATAGCTGGCTGTTATCAGAGTTATCAGTTTTCGAGCAGCTTTCGAGCGGCGCCGCTCCGAGTATGGTCTATTTTTAAATCATATGCGCGCTATACTCGCTCTGTAGACGGTTAATGCACAGCGGTTTTGCACCTGCGCTTCGACTGTAGACTACGGCGGACGGACGGACATCGTGAGCTCTTAAGGTGCTTCGCCCCTAAAGAACCCACGTACGTGGTAAAGGTCTTGGAAGACAATAAAAAAATGAATACGTGGAAAATAGTTAAAGCAAGCAACCATAGAATTAACAACAATTAATGGGGGTTTGCATGCCAAAGCTAGCGATGGTTATGAGGTTCTCTAACCTGCACATAAATCATCCAAGTACACGGGTGCTTCCACGCATTTAGCCCCCATCGAACTGCGGCCCCATGGCTGGAATTCGAACCCCCTACTTCGACCTTCGCAAGCCAACACCTAGCCGCTCATTTACCACGGCATGTTTCTTGTTAATGTAGCCGAAGAGTACCACCGATGTCTATATATAGTATCAAGATAAACAGGATCACGTGGAAGTGGGAGTGGCCAAAGTAGTCCACACGTACATGGCATCCCGCCAGTATGAAAGAAAGACATTTGCGAAAGGCAGCCGGTGAACATCGGAAAACAGGAGCTGCAGTGAAGGATGGTGGGGATATTGTACTGCAAATATTGGGAACACAGTATACTCATTGCCTGATGACCGTAAGTGTACCTGATTCCCGGGAAGAGGCTAGCATCATTGTATCCAGAAGAAGGGTGACGTCAAGGACATCAAGAATGATAGGCCTAGCAGCTCAATGACAGTTGCCCACAAGGTTCATTATGCAAAGGAAAAGAAGGGGATAACAGAGCACGAACTTGTTCGTGTTGTCTTCTTCTCAGCTCTTGTGTCCGTGTTTGCACGCTTTTCTTTTGCATAACGAAAACTCACCAACTAGCACAGCTTTCTGTCGTTCTTGTTTGCAAAGGTAACCGCCATTATATTTCGGTTTCCTTGGGATGTTAGCGAACCATATCACCGAGCAGGATTTCTAAAGTGGTGTTCGGTAGTAGACGACAATAACAGTACGGGTCTGGTAATAAATACGCGGAATGTCACCAAGTCCTACATATTGCAATCACAGAATACGATGAAGAATTTGGCTCAATGGAAAACATCAGAAAGCATACAGGCATTACGAAATCCGTGCGTACCCCAGTCACACGTAACGTAGGAAGACATGTACAGTGGTTCCGCAGACAGCGTGGTCGTCAGAAAATAAGTAATAAGCTTCTAGTAAAGAAGAGCGCGAGAAAAGGAGAATAAAGTGTCTGTCGCACTGTTCAAGTCTTGTATGCAGGTCTCGAAGGTGCCGGATCAGGGGCAATTGTGCATAATGCGCCAGTAACCTTCGAGGAGCATACCTAGTTAACAGAGACTACTCGGTAACCCGTTGTTGGCTGATTACACTGCGTAGAGCCGTAACCGAGGGGTAAAATGGCAAAGCATAATCACTGCATTAGAAAGGCAAAGCAGAATGCTAGGTGTAAACATTAACTTGAAGAAAACTAAAGCAATGTTACGTGTTCTCGGAAGGAATGAGCAGTTTGCAGGCGGTAGTGCGACACTGGAAAGGGACTGAGAGTGCTCATATATACGACATAAGTCACCGCAGGTACGAACCACGAGGGCTAGAAGCGGGGTCGATTTGCATTTAGCCGGGATTTCCAGAAGACGAAGGCCATTTTACCGTTGTGCCCCAAGAGGAAAGCGTATAATAGCTGCATCTTACCGGTGCTTAGAAGGCAGGAAACTGGAGGCCACAGAAGAGGGTAAAGAAAAGAGCGGAGTGGGTGAAGGAACAAATACAAATTGATGACATCTCAGTGGAAACAAAGGGGAAAGATGTCTGCAAGAACGTGCACTGAGAAGGCAAGATAATCGACGGGAAGGGCCCTGCAACACTTTTTTTGAACATGGCCAGAAAGAACTGCTGATCAGTCGTGGAAGCTACTGTTATTATTTATTTATTTTTATTTATTTATTTGTTTAGAGAAAGACTGCCAGTCGGAGTGCAAGACTTTGGGCAGGGGTGGGCGATACAATAGTGATAGTGTTGAACGAGAACGGGTAAATGATGCAAAAAGCAACATGAAATACGATCCACAATCGCAACAATGGCCGTGCCATACAAAACAATATACAAGCATCAAAAAAAAGAAAAAAAAGGAAGAAAAACACAGTGCGAACTAGGTTATTTTGTACGGGTGACAAGTGAAAAATAAAGTGGCACCAAATACTAACTGTAGCGGAATTCAAGTAAGCAACAATACAAAAGTATACAGAGGCGAGATAATAAACCTCAAGCAATAAGTCGGATTTATAGGAAATACTATTGGACTGCGCGCACCAGCGAATTCCCAGTTTGCTTTCAGAGAGAGGTGGACAGCGCCCTCTCTTCTTTCAACATGTGACGTCACACGTGGAGCCGACTAATTCGCTTGAGACCGAAATAGCGTCGAATGATTTCGTGACAGCGGAAAGATCATCTGCTACGCCTAATTTACTCGTTTTGGATTCAGTTAATAAAGAAAGAGTACGTATGCGGTTTAAATAGCAACGAAAGAAGCCAAGTGAGTTAGTCCGCACCGCATGTGACGTCACATGCTGAGAGAAGAGCGAGCGCTTACCAGCTGTGTTCGAAATCGAATTAAGAATTTTCTTGTACGTGCAGTCTTATATGGCTCACATGCTTACAGGAACCTCCACTGGCTGTGTTTCTGGCTGTGTTCACAAAGTGTTACAGGGCGCCCCTTTAATGGTAAAAAAGAGCATTTCAAGAGAAGGCAAGCAGAGGAGGGGGTAGAAGAAAGTAGGTGAGCGAATGCGATAAAAAAATTCGCGGCAGGGTAGCACAGCCGAAGTTCGCATAGGATCGGGTTACTTGGCGACGCATGGCAGAGGCCTATGCCGTCGGTGAGCGTAGACACGCTGCTACTGATGCTGATGACGACAACCAACCTACACTATCTTGCTAAAAGAACGGTAAAAAAATTGAGCTAGCAGCTGTTAACAGAATGGTAAAATTGGACATTCGTAGCAGAAAGGGCCAGGCCTGCGCGGAACCGCAGGACAGTGACAGCATAAGCTGGAGGAGCGACCTTCTTAGGGGCCATTTTAAACGCACGAAGAAACTAGTGCAAGTATAGGTAAGTACACCCGGCGCCAAGTAGGGAACCTACATATTTCGCCAAGTAGGGAACCTACACTACTTGCTACGCTATTTTCCTAAAGGAAAGGTAAAATAATGGAGCTTAGCAGCTGCTAACAGAACGACACAATTGGACATTCATAGAAAAAAAAAGTCATAAAGCCAGGCTTCACAAAAGACAGAGGATAGCCGCACAGTGGAAATCTCGAAGGTTGTTTACCGCAATGTTAGCCTATACGCTGGCTTTTATGTAGCGGGTTGAGCTGTTTCGCCTGAAAGAAAAAAAATGTGTATTCGAAATAACTCATAAACACACGAATGAAAAACGTTTCTGCATTACTGCCGTGTGCCTTACAAAGACTTCCATCAATCTCGTCTGATGATCGCGAACGGCAGCAGGAGAAAAGCGCCTGCTCAAACTTCGCGGTCGCCGACTCCGCGCTTCTCTGTGACATGCGTCCTGTTCTTGACAGCCTGTTGACAGTGTCCACTCAGATGACACACAAAAAAAGAGGAACTTCGGTTGCGCACATCCCTCCGAACTTTCTGTTCCCGCTCTTAAGAAAGTTTATCTCTCATCCTGACGCACAAATATTGAAACACGGAGACAAGATGGGAGTGGAGTGTTGTTCAATCACTTTAGCACACACTCACTCCGAGCTCGTGCTCTGGTCAACAAAGTTCGCTTTGTGGAGACATCGTCCGGTGGTGCCCAAAAAGACGGGCGTCTCTTTTTCACGTGGTACCGGAGGAAAAAAGGCAATATCTCATCCTGACAGCTGAAAGGCAGCAGAAAGGCTGGCGGTAAAGAGAACACATACACTGCTCGCAAGGCATCGCGGGAAGGGCAAACTGAAGAGGTAGTTTTGTAATACGGTGTCCACGCGGTGGGGCTGTGGTAACGTTGACAGTTGCAAGGGTAACTTTGGAAATAACGAACGGTTGCTTTCGTAACATGCACCCTCGATGCGGCGTAACGGCGCAAGCCTTGTACGTTAAAACATAGTTTCTTAACCCTGTACGACCAGTCCGATGAGTCGCAGCAGTGATACGACAGGAACTAACCCCCCCTCCCCCGCCCCCCCCCTGCCCCAGAAATAAAAAGAGAAACACATCTAGCGTAATAATTGCGGTGTAAGAGCCAAAGAATCTCTAGAAGGAACAAGTCAATGGAAGACGAAGTGAAACGTTTTCTTTGGTCGCCGGCTTTTTACGTCATGCACCCCGACCAACCTACTCCGCCTGCCGCACGTTTTCGTATTGCAAAGCGCCCGGTTGAATATTAAGAAGTGAACATTTAAGAAGATATAAGAACTATAGAGTCCAATCGTTATTTACGCCGCGCCATAGATTCGCGCGCTCTCACCCGCTGGCTTTCGCAAGAGAACTTCGTAAAATAGCTGGCCCGCATTACCTGGTAAAGACAGCTCAGTTTTATATTTGTACTTAGCTTAGAACCAGGATGTCGTCGACTACCTTCAAATCCACGGAACTGGCTTCCCATCTCAACGCTATGCCTAACAAGTTTTTGGAACACATTCTGCGGTCATATACATGTGCACAGTTCCAAGCAGTATGATATTTAAGTGATAACGGGTATAGGCCACGGTCGACACGAATACTGAATTTGATACCACAATCTGGGCACCCGTCGGCGGAAGAATGTATGGACGAACACTTTATTTTTTGTTGGTAGCTACCTCCCTGTATTGTTCCCCGTAACCTTAGGTTTCTTTAACAATAAAGGGCCTATGTTTATACTGTCAGCAACGTCAAATGGGCATGCAAAAAGCAGCACCACATTCGCGATTTCCTTAAGTGATATTGCAGTCTAAAGCACTCTGCAAAAAAGTAAAATCACTAAGGATACAAACGAAAAAAATGAAAACATTAGATAAAGCCCAACATATAAACTTTCTTTGCTATTGAGTACACATAACGATTGTTGCTAAGAGATAGACGTGACAATTTGACCATACGACACAAACACACACACACACACACACACACACACACACACACACACACACAAACGTACTTTAACTACCGCGTCTCAGGCGTCATTAAAACAGGTGATCGTGGCCTATCAGCAACGCACATACACCTCAGATTTAGCAAGGAAAGGCGCAGAAAAAAGAAGAAACAAATTTTCTTGGGCAAGCCGGTGGCACTTAAAAGGATATATTGAAGGTGGCTAAGGGCGGCGTAGGGGGGTTCTTCCTTTGAGTGTGCCCTTTGAACGCCCTTACAGCATGTTTCTCTCGCGCAAGGTTTTTGAACGCGCATGTGTGTCCTACCTTCCCTTCCATAAGCGTTTCTTCCAGTTGCAACGTTGTGCAAGCTAAACAAAAATCAATTTTATTATCGTGCTGCAGCAGGTGATTTTGTTTGTCGTTGAAGCAATCCAAACACACTAAGCTTCACGAAACGAGCACGCACCAAAGTATTCCGAACAATACTTCCTAGACAAGTCGGTGGGATTGAGGAAACAATTTGAGTGAGCTGAACAGTTCGTAACTTTGTTCCCACGTGTGTCTATTTATACGCCATTATGTGATGTTTTCTCTTGTGAGAAACTTAGGCCTCACCTTTTCTCCCTATTTTCCGTTCAATGCACCCTCGTGCCTGCCGCAATCCCCTGTAAGCAGCATAGAAATCAAAAGCAGTACGCCTGGGAAAGGGTCCGAACGTTTAACATAAAGAACACCCTACCTATTAAAGCTAGTTCCTCTTACTCCCACTGCAGGTAGTGCATGACAATGTTGGCGCGGTCGAACCACCCCCTGTGGTTCATTAAATCTCCCCCCAAATCTCTGCACAATGCCGACGTGGAAACGACGGTGGTCACGTGGGAGCAATCCGCGGAAATGGTGCTAACGGCAGCAACGTGCAAATGGAAATCCCCCGATCCGACGAACGGATGAATCTGGGCAACCCCGCCCATTAGAGCGCTGCAAAGGGAGACAAAACCGCGGGAGTAATGTACCTTTCCTCTCTCACGCAGCTTTGCCCATCTATGAGCGCCATCATGCGAGGAACACGACTGCGAGTTTTGTTTTTAGGGGGATATCAGAAAATCTTCGGAGAGGATTTCCTTTGTCGCCGTCCGTCCGGTGATTTTTTTCCTGCGCTCTGTGGCGTGGGATGTAAAGCCGTGATACTAGCGTGCTTTATTTTGCATAGGGTACGGGAACAGCGGGAAGCGTTTTATTATCGCTCTGCTGATGACTGTGAACACTGCGAACACAACGAAAGGACTCATTTCGTTCTTGGCAGCAACCATAGAAATGAAAAATAGAACAGAAAGGAAAGGCAGAATATAGAGGAACGTAACTCATTCACTCAATGGAAACTAGGAGTTGAACGAAGATTTCATGGCAGAAAGATTGATTCGTCTTCCTGAAACCAATGAAAGACCAAATAAATGTTTTTACCTTGAGAAAGTGGCTTGGTAGACACCTGCCTAATACAGAACGCCTTGAGCTCGGGAGGGGGTGTGAACCACTGTGACCAGCCGTAGCCGACCCTTTAGGTTCGAACTGACAAAGAATTTCTCCCAAAGTTCAAAGGTCTAGTAAGTGTTCGGTGTTGCGAAAGCTGGAACTGTCTGCCTATTTCAGCTACATAACGAAGGATCCCTGGCTCTCCGCTGAAACGGAATTGCGGGAGGAAGTGTGGCGGTACGCCTTTTCTTATTGCGAAATGGGCTTGAACTTAAAGCATAGGTCATAGCGTATATGCGTTATACATGTTCTGCAAGACCTGTGTTGTGTGTGAACTGAAGTGTTTTGTGAAATACGTTATCCAGTTATTACAACCGGTCGAGGCACTGTAGCGGACGCCGGATTGCTGTAGTAGGTGAGAACCTGCCGAATGTGGTCCTCCACATGTCCATATCAGGCGGTATGAAAATGCATCCATGATGGGAGGGATATTAAGGCGTAACGTTCAGATTAATCTCCCATGCTCTTTGGTTGGTGACTTGTGTACAGGAGGGTTATCTTCTGAGAGTTACATTATACATCTTTGCCACTCAGGGCAAAGGATTGGCTTGCAATAAAACACTTCTCGTCTAATCCACACAAGGTACAGTGGGCGGGCCTAGACATATCTAAGTCGCTACTCTACCGGAAAAGTTCGTTGCTTGCCCGTCGTCTGATGCCTTGGTACGAGAACAAAAAGTGTATGATGCTAGGACTCTGCTTCCAAGACTTCAGCTCGACAGGCCAAATCTCGAGCCACGAAGCTGGCGAACTTCGCTGTCAAAAATCCCTGCTGAATCTTGACACTACAGCATTCTAATCCACACTAGGACGTGGGTGTCAGAAAATGCAACAGAAACAAAATGTTAAGAGGCAGGATCTTGATATCAACGTGCACTCGACGGGAGCTCTACGTTCAGGTGGTTGGAGGAGTGAGTTCAACTACTTCAGCGCATAATTATGCGTACTCCAGCATTCCACTTTGGCGCCACCGAACGATGGCTAACGAGGCTGGCGAGAACCAAACAGGCCACCTTGGGTTTCACAAATCAAAGCGACGCTACGAGCCCTCGTTAGTATTCTTTTTCTTTTGCGTCAACCACCACAACGACTGCCCTATGTACTCATATTTTCACACTCCGTTCTCTTTCTGCATCTTAATGTCACACCCATTATTTCCACTTCCACCACACGCTGCGCTGCCCTTCAGTTCTTTTGCTCCAGGTGTTTGTACCATGCTTTATAAGTGGTAGAATGCTACGGTTAGATATTTTCTAAGCGGGAAATGAATGGTTACGACTTGGGTATTTCTGCCTTGTGCACTGTTTCAGCCCGTTCTTACTTTCGGCAAATTTTCTTTGTATAGTAAGTTCACCCACACAGTAAGTCAACTAAATGTACATTAGGTTCACCGAAATATCGGAGACATCCTTGAAACATATTAATGTAGCGAGAAAATCATTTCCAAAGTGCTCAATATGAGCCTAAAGTTATAAGCTTGCGCTGCAAGTGAGCACTAACATCTTATCTGAAATATCTTTACGAGCCGACATACAGTGAGTATCTTTTAAGAGAATTTCGATGAATATCCATCGCCGGGAACGTGTAGTCTTTATGCTTGATTTGCATAATGAAATAAAGTCGACACGGCGAACGACTGATACCTTCTCCAATGAAATTATCAGCACTTAAAATGTGAATGACACAAAAAAAGTCGAGGATATTTAACTGCCAGCCGCAGCATGAATGGAAACGGGGTTCTATTCTGAAATGGCTTACTGTTACTATTAATGACTCCAGTAATGCTGTAGCGCTATATAATATTGCACGAGTAGGAGAGCTTTGACGCCTTTTAGTCGCAAAAGGACGATCAATCGCGCATTCAGTCATGCAACGAAAAGACGCACCGCCACTTCGCATTCAACTCCCTCGCCCCCAGCCCTCCCCTCCATACGCCCCAACCTCGGTGACCGTGGCCTCCTCGACCATAGCGCTGCCTTTATCTGTGTAGAGTCGGCGCCGAAAAATCGTTACCATCGGCAACCTACCCACCTCTTTCCCGCACCCCACTGTCACCCGGGGCAACCGCTTGGTTTGCAAGAAAACACTCGCGTTTTTTTGTCTCCCCTCGACACGTGGTACGGGAACAGGGCCGGGACCTCCCGTGTACCACCACGCTTCCAGAAAAGTACGTCGTTCGCCCGTGCGTTGTCCGTGCCTTCGTGCTTTTTATTCATTTTTTTACCGCTTACTGAGAAACGGGAAACGCTCCGGGCACAACTCTTTCTTCGATCTGCACCGGTGACGCGAATCGTCACTCACGAAAGGTGCGTTCCTGTCTCCATAGTTGCAGCCGTTTGAAAAAAAAAATATGGGAATGGAAAGACGAGAGGGACACGGCGAGAACGGAAGTCAATTTGCAGCGCTGCCGTATTGACGTCGCATTGACGGTATGCTGGGTGTTGGCAAGAAGTTCTCGACAGGCGTTCGCCGAGGATATCGACTCGAACGACCACGAGTGAAAAAGCTTTTGTCAGCTGTGTGTGCTTCGAGGGGTACACGTCGCATTGGTATTCTCGATGTACGCTCTACCGAGTGACACAGAGTGACAGTAATATCACGTCGGTGGAGATTGTCGACGGCGTGCCGCGCACTGTGTGCAGAAGGAGTGAAGCTGTGACAACAAAACCTCCTTTCGTGACGAAAGTGTCGCGTAGTATCTGGACACTCACTCGCAGTGTTCTACAGCTATCGTCAATGACTAAGAGGCTTGTCGTCCTTCCGTGGACCATGATGCATGTGAAGAAGTTCGAAGCGAACGCTTTGTTCCGACTCCGGCAGCTTGGGAGAGTTCTTTGTTCGAAGTAGTGCGGCCTTGAAGAGCACCAAACGAGGTCGCACGCACAAGTCTCTCCGCCGTTCTTAAAGACGAGGACGACGAATTAGTTCAAGGTAAGAGCTTCATTTCCAGTTCCACTCGCAATCGATGCATGTGACGAGGTTTGCACTAGAGTGCACTGCGGTGTCTTGAGCGGTACGGTTGGACTCGCTATCCCACTGGCCCTGAAAGTACCCATTGGTACTCGGAAACTTGCGGTGACATTCACCAAGGGGTAAGTACATTTAAAAGGAAAAGTTGTAGGACAGGTGGGAAGCGATTAGAAATTTATGCTCATGAAATTGGTACCATGTAGAGCACGGAAACCTAGTTCTAAAGTTCAAGTGGAAACTGTGATCTTAATTAACAGACTTAACTAAGCTAACATGAACAGGACTAATAGACTCTACCACGTATTGAAAGTGTTGCACTGAGCAGGCTGTTCGGTTACCAATGAAGGCGCAGTTGAACACAGCTGCTCTTGAAGCAAGCATGACTAAGCTGAGATAGGAATAGGTGCCTAGTTGAAGTTTGGACACAAAGTGAAAATGTCGTTCTCGAAAGTAATGAACAGTGCAATTGCTTCCATTCGAATATACTTCGTCTTTCTGGAACAACCAGAATACTGCTAGACGTGCAAGGCACACCAGTAACCTTCAAGTGTATTGGATGCGAGCATATTAAGGTTGCGGTGGGGAAAACGGAGCCTTATGTAAGAACTGAATTTTCCTGTTCAACTTCACTAAGGAGGAAAGAAAAACGTCATCTGTCGAAGAGTCGCTAGAGTTTACCTACAAAACTTTTGGAACTAATCGTCCAAGGCACTAAAGTGAAATCGAGAGGTACTGCAAGTTCTGATCTGGAGGGCTGAAGTTAACTTGAAGGTGAAGTAGGGTGTAATGAAACTGGTAACTCCATGGTAGCAGGTTTCTCATACAGAAAAGAAGGAGACTCCGAAAATGTCGCCACCGTGCTCTCAAAAGTGCGACGTATTACCGAGACTTGTTTCTAATCGTGGAACTTCATACGATCTTGCACGTTCAACATGAATAATCACCCTAATCAGTTTGCCCGATTGCTTACAGGTGACCGCGCCCCGCTCTGCACAGACTTCAGAGGCCATGAGCAAAAACTGAAATCGGCAGTAACACCGACGACGTAGTGCGTCGCACAGAACTACCTACAGCAATGGTGACCCGCGGTGATCTACCGGTATGGTCAAGAGCTTTCAGCAGGTGAGCAGAGATTTTTACGAAATATGCTTTCCACATTGCAAGTGACTGCAATGGTTCCCGCAGAACAGCTGACCCTGTTTTTGTTCCAGGACTTAGACGCGATTAAATATAATGAAACGCTCCGCTCCTTATCAACAACACGGTGACCAGCGTACCACTCTGTCTTTCTCACGGGAGGTACGGCTGACTCTGGACTAAGCGCGCTCAGAGCTTGAATGTCTCTAGCTGAAAACGTTGCCAGGAATCACTATAGTTCTAAGGCGGCATGTTGGTATCAACGGCAAGGAACCAGCATATGCCCTGGCCAACAAAGCACTTTTAAGGCAACCGACGATAAGAGCTCCTGTTAATCAGATGTTAGCGAACAGAAAATTCGTTATCATTTCCGTTCTTTATGGAAGCCACCACGCCAGCCTTCTGTTACAAGAGGACGCAGCCGCCGCGAGTCAACTCTGCCGTACTGAATCAGAACGGGGTCAGCATGCACTCCCGCGTGGTCTTTCAAAATTAGGGGTGCTGCTTCGTCATCGTGCATGGAGCGCAACGAAGCGGAACACTGTGACCCGTACATCTAGTCCTGCAAACGCGTTTGCCCCGAAAGAAGCGCACTCATCGACAACATGAAAAAAAGAGGGCTTCCCACATGCGTGCACTGACATATTATATAGAGGGAAGGTACACGGACGGATCGCAAGGTGTCGGCCCTGCTTGTGACATTTCTCCAAGAGAGAGGATTGAGTGACACGTGGTGACGCATGTGACATGGGTAGATAAGCTCGGGCGGAGCAACTGCCGGCCAGGTCTGCCAGGCTAACGCCGCCTGTAGCCACAACATCACTATCACTATTATCTAAGGCGAACACTTTATCCAGGGATTCACGTTGGGCAATGAAATGCAGGCACTCAGTAGGTTGATTCGCCCATGACAACCTCGACGACCTCTGTGAGAGCAACTCAATACGGTAGTCGTCCGGCACTTGAAGTGTGGGCGTTTTAGAGAGTGCTGCATCTCAGTGTTTATTTAACATTTCCAGTCGTATACAGTGAGCTTAATGCTGTATTGCTATTATTGATGTGTATCCGCTGACCTGGGTAGCATACTTTCTCAATACCACGAGCCTATCCAGGGCTCTTCGATTCCATCATTCACTCTGCCGTTCTGACCCTGAACATGTCAGTCTTTTGAATCGAGAGTGATATAATACGGGAGGGTGCGGGATTCATGGCAGAGAGTTCCACAGACTTCGGCGCATTTGATGAGAGAAACTTCAGATCCTTGTTTGTCTGCCAAATGCTGAAGAACTTCCTGTGCTCTCGCGAGCGGAAGTGCCTCAGGGTAGCCATCGCCAAGAAAGAAGCAGGTAGACGCGTCTCACTTGTTGGCATTCGCTAACAGAGCGAAACGATACCGGCACATCTCAAAGGGATGGCTGTTCCAGCCTCGCCACATCAGTCTTTGTGTACAACCTTCCTTCGCAGTGCAATGCCATCAAGTCAAACATTGTGTGATCTGTGTGCGTACCTTGAGGGTTGTGGGGAGAGAAAAGAGTAAATATCCGAGAGGCAATCAGACGCTTCTAGGCTTTTTTTGATGTTTCACGAGGGTCGACATCTGGTGGCCTTTCAAAAGAAAAAAAAAAGGAATGTTCCGCTCATCGAGTCAGAGCACAGAGTTCTGGAATGTTCTTTTACTTTGCGAGCTGTTGAGATCTACCGTATCAACGTTCTTTCTGGAAGCGAATGCCTCCCACGAATGCAGGAAGAAGCTATCCTTTTTTTTGTTCATCGATTTGGGCTAGCAGGCACGTGGTTAGGACTTCGAAAGCTGGTAAGGCAAGACGGAGATTTTGTTTAACAAAAGTAGCTGCTGCACATGCGGTAACAATCGACGCTAGTGATTAGGGAGAGTAGTACTTTTTATATCATAGTGTGTAATATATTATATTGTGCATTAGTATGAATAGCTGATGCTGTGGGAAGGCCACTGACAATAACGATCCCAGCATTTCAACGTCAAAGTTATCAATCAATCAATGATCAGAATTATGAATCATTGCAAACAAAGTGGTATTATCTTATTACGCCCTCCTTTTTTCACAGTGCTAAGAGATAAAGTGAATCTGGTCCCGGATAACGTGAGTGCGGTCACTCGGACTGGGGCAGCAGCCGCAGAAAACTAAAAGCAAAGAGATTATGTGCAACGTCAGACGAGACATCATCATACCACAAACACCTACTTCTACTGAGGCTGGATATTTGGTCAGCTGATCTAGATTGAATATCATGTAAGCCGCGGTGGTGAACAGCTACAACTCCAACAGCAGCAGCCACTATGGTTAGCAACAACAAACAACAACAACAACAAGCTTACAGGAACCTTCCTATCAGATCAAGGAGGGATCGCCGTAGAAACTCCATGAATTCCCCCAGGGCAGCGCATTCGGGTGTCAGTTTCTGGTCCCGAGTCACGAGCTGTCTCTCTCTTTTGCTATCGCGATGAAGCAAGAAGTTCTTCTAAAGCAGTTGTCTGAGAAGAAAATGGTGTCAGTAAGCGTAGGCTAGGGTTTGGCGACATGGTATTCTGTGGCAGCACTAAATTTGAGAAAGGGAAAGTTGACACTCACTGAACATGTTCTTTAGATTTTTGTTCCTGCCGCACACTTGCAGGATCCGATAGATGGTTCTAACGTTCTTGCTTCTCCGAATAGCTTAACTTATTGCATTCTTGGATATCTACGACAATATCATAAAAGGAAAAAAAAGCTTAATTTCAGGGTTTTTTTAGCTGTGTGTAGTTGTTCGCAGTGCTTTTGAAACAACTACACCTGGAAGTACTACTGGAGGCATAACAAATGTCAACTAAACAAACCAAAAGGTCTATTACTTTGGCAGATCTTGAAAGCACACTTCGAAGTACAGTTGGACTGTGCGATGAGTGCAGAGACGGAAGATTAAGGTTTTTGCACTTGCACGCTTCAACAGCGAGAAAAATATCTATCTTCTGATTTCCAGCTTTCGCTCTTATAAAAGAACGTGCGCCGAGCAAAGGGGATTACGTGCCCTCTGCCGAGAAAATCGTGAAGGAAGCATCTCGCATTTGATTTTTCTTTATCCTTTCTTACCTATAGCTATTGCCAGACTGGTCCGCAGTCCTAAGTACGCTCGCAGTACGTCATGGGGGCCTGGATTTGATTACCACGAGCGCAGCCCGGCGAAGTGCATTACGGCACTGGCCAGGGGATAAACCTGTAACAGGAACAGGAGCTAAATAAACGCGCATCGTGCAGGAGTCGCGAAGTTTTTTGATCGAGCACCCCCTCTGGTCACGTGCGCGCGTCTCCGGGCAACGCCCCACATCGGCCGTTATACAACAGGGTCAGTGAAGCTTGGACGATGGCGAAAGGAAAGTGTTCGCTTCCTAGGCCACCGGTTGTGTGCTACACAAAAGTGTCGTCCGCACCCCGACGAAACTGTTGTCTGCCACCGAAAGCGTCGTCTGCTAAGTGGTTCCGCTCTTGCGCGTGAAGAATCAACCGGGCGCCCTCTACTGGGGAACTTCGTCTATTATGGGTAGTAGGATGGATAAAAAGCTGAGAACGTACAATCGTGCCATTATTGCAGGTGCGGGAGAAGTAAGGACAAACAGTAGTACGTAAAAGAAGTGGGCATGGCGATGTTGCAGGCCAACACCGATGTATCGGAGATTGCACGAGGACAGTCAATAATCCATTCTCTCCTGAGTGCGCCGCCGAAACCGCCAGCCTTTGCTCGCACTGCTGAGCAATAGGTTTAAGAGACTACGCTTCCTACAACCCGGTACTCCTTGTCTCGCAATCCTTTTTCTTCTGCCGCGTCAGGCAAAGTTCTGCGATCTCTTCCTCGAGAAAAAAAGAAAACAAATAGAAACGGATAAGCCAATTTCACAAAAATGCGAGGGAGCGTTGCTGGAAGTGTGCGTGGTAGTTGGAACATCAGGAAAAAAAAGAAAACAAAGAAAAACAAAAGAACGAAATGCACTTGCATTATTTTCAGTCTGACTGTTCTTGTACGATCGCGAGATGGTCGGAAAGGATGGTGCTTGCACTTTAGGCTCCACATTTGCATACGTCTATTTCTTTTCTATCTTTCTTTAATTGCTTTAACAGCATTGAATTTTTTTGGTGGTTCTTTGCTGAGTATCTTCAGTACCACGTCCTCGAAGGCGAAGTCCGTGGCATTTCAATCTCGTAAGAACGTTATCTGCTCAAGTTGTAAGACATTGCACGGCTTGTGCATGAAGTAGCAAGGGTACCTTCCTTTTCCGTAGTGGTTGCAAACGCACACATGCTTGCACGCACACACAAACACAAAGAAGAAAAACACATTCCTTGGATAGGAAGGCACGTTCATTGAAAGGATGGGAGTGACTAACGGTTTCAAGGGAAACAGCACAGCATAATACTTCTCGCGGTTTTCCAGGAGCTATTTCGAGAACAACATTGTAGGCGTGGTTGCTTCATTCACTTTCGCGGTCTGATCTGCTTCTTTCTTTGTTTTATCTCGAAAAAAAAAATGCTTTCACTCCAAGAAAATTAGTTTTTCCGCCGTAGTCGGCGGGATGCACAGAAGCACAACAAACAAGCTGCTACGCCAGTACAGTGTGTGTAGTTCTGTTTGCCCGGCAATATATTCTTGTTCTTTCATAGCTTTTGCTGTCAAAATACCTTTGCTAATAATTTCGTTTGGTGGAAAACGCTTTCGTTTCGGATCCAGCGCGCGAAGAGTGCGAACTCAAACTGGCACACACACACACACACACACACACACACACACACACACACACACACACACACACACACACACACACACACACACACACACACACAAACCAACAAAGAAACAATCAATCTTGCATTCGTATGTATCCCGGCCTTGCCGCGGCAAAACTTTAGGAGGTACCCGTACACAGGAAACCTCATGCTGACGACACGTTCTCGTGGAGATCTGCGCTGAGTGTGAGCACTCGTGGAAGGCCGCCTTGCTTTTGTGGTTGAAGTTGACAGTGATTCATTAGGCGGGCGAAAGTTGGAGTCTTCAGGCTTTCCTTCAGCCATCAAGTAATCTGTCGTAAGTGCTCGCGGGTGACGCGTTATTATTCGCACGAGACTGAGCTGGAAACCTGCTTATTATGCTCATCACCAACTTGAGTAATCCTGCGCCGCCCGCCTCTGTGTTAAAAACAACGGAGAGCAAATAACCGAGGGTGGCATAGTTGCCCGATTTTATGAAAACTTTAGAAAATACTTTCGGAAGACGTTATATGCTTCCTACTAGGGAGCTAGAGGTTCGAGTAAGCGGAGTCAACACGCACGAGGATTCTCTGAACACACTATTGAATTTTTTATTTAATTTCATTGACTACACCACCACGGACAAACCATATACCAGAGGAATTGGGCCACAAGGTATCAGAAAAGCGCGAAAGATAAGTCCTGACCTTGAAGATAGAAAAGCTAAGGGTGGACCGTACGTCAAAAAACAGACACCACAGGCAGGAACAAAAAAATCATAGAGCCACAAAGAAACAGAGAAAGCCAAAGGTGTAAATATTGGCTGTTAGCTGAGGTGCTTTGGAAAGTTGATGGCCTGTCTTCCGTGACATTTTGCGTACGCTTCTCTGGCATGCTGCTACTCTGCTCTCAGCTGCTAAGGTAATGCAGGCGGCTTAAATGTATGCATTGCATTACAGCACAGAATGGCCCGCTTCACCACCTGGGAGCGCAGACGAAGAAAAGGCCCCTACGTCACCGCCCACAAGTCAGCGCCAGAAGAAGCTAGAACGTCAGGTAAGAGCCATGTCGAACAACTTTCACTGCACAAACCAAGAGAGAGAGAAAAAAAGAGAGAAAGAGACATTATTGATACAACTACTGCCTGGCTAAATCTAAGTGCTCGGCCCTCCACCATTTCACGCGCACCGAATTGCGGCCCAGGACACGGCGGCCGTAGTTGGAGGAGGTCATAACGCCCCATATGCTCAGAGTTAGGTGAATGTTAGAGTACACCGGACGGCCAGGGGAAGCTATCACACGCTTATAATAATAATAATAATAATAATAATAATAATAATAATAATAATAATAATAATAATAATAATAATAATAATAATAATATGCTACAGCCTCTCCTAAGTTCATTCTTTTTCCTCCATGCGTCCCAAGAATGGCGTCGATGACGCATTTTCGGTTCACAATCACTTCACGAGCATTCATCGAACACTACGACGGCTTTCCAAGACAGCTTTCTTTTGCACCCAGATAAAGGATGATGATGATTGTGGTTGGGTTAAGGAAAGGACGCTAATTTCTGTAGCTCATGTTGGGAGCGCAGCCAAGTGTCCTTAGGGGTAAGCAAAAGGGAGTTACGTAGATAGAAAAGCAGAGAAAGGCCGTAGTGGCGGTGCTCCGGAAATGTTGACCACCTGGAGTTCTTTAACGTGCACTGACAACGAACAGTACACGGGCCTCTGGCATTTTCGCCTCCATCGAAAATGCGGCCGCCGCGGCCGCGATCGAACCCGCGTTCCTTTTGCGGCAGCCGAGCTCCATAACCATACACCTCCGCGGTGGGTGAGGCTTGTATGGAAGTACATATCTTCCCACCGTCTACGTGCATGTGGAATGAGGCCGTTGCAAGTGCTACTCCAGACCACAGGAATGTGGAGCTCCTTAAAGGACAGCCATCAAAGATGTACAACAGAGAGTTCCACTCGTTGGTGTCGCAATAATTATATTCATAATTATAACCAGTGCGCGGAATAGGACAAGGAGGAGGAAGAAAAAAGGAAAGAGGGCCTTCGCGGCACTATTTTTATTTTTCGGCACCATTCCGTCCTCCCTAGCCCCTGCGCCGTTAAAACTGGTGCGTTTTCTACACTTCACTGCCCTTTTTTTCTGTATCGTGTGTGTTATTCTTCTCGCAGCTTCGTCCCCTGCTACCTCTATCCTCGGATTCTCCCGCTCCAAGCCGTGTGATGTTTCTCCACACTTTTCTGATTTGTCCTGGTTTAATATTTTCTCCGCATTGGACTTAGTACGTTGTAATTTCTTTTTTTTGCCTTTTGTCAAATTTGACCAGTGTCATGGATCTTTCGCCACTTTGTCCAGTCTGTCCTATGTCGCATGTTTTCTCGACTTTGTCGGCTTCGTGTTTTGTCGTGCATTTACCTCATTTTGCTTGCTTTGCTCTGTGCCATGTGTTTCTCCACATTGCCCCGTTCCATGTCCTTCCCCACCCACGCGTTGTAAGTGTTAATATTGCCTTGATGCGTTGTCGCCGAAACAGCGTGCTTGATTTTTACGTATGAGCGCACAACCCACACGGCGCTTTCAAGCTTAGAAACACTTTTTTTGGGAGAGCCGAGCTGTAGGCCGAGTGTTAAGGGCTACGTTGGAGCCAAAAGCTATCATCCTCACGTAATACGTATGCGTGCACTTGTTCTACTTAATTCACGGTGTTTGTACGCGTACTTATCTTGCTGTCGTGCCCTCACCTCTCTACTACGTAAGCCCCGCCACGGTGGTCTAGTGGTTATGGCACTCGGCTGCTGACCCGAAGGTCGCGGGATCGAATCCCGGCCGAAGCAGCTGCATTTGGATGGAGTCGAAATGTTGGGGCCCGTGTGCTGTGCGATGTCAGCGCACGTTAAAGAACACCAGGTGGCCGAAATTTTCGGAGACCTCCACTACGGCGTCTCTCATAATCAGAGCTGGTTTTGGGACGTTAAACCCCACAAATCAAATCAAGTCAATCTCTACTACGTAAAATCAGATGCCTTTCACTGTATAGCGTGGACTGGTGTAGTATAGCAAAGGCGTGGGAAAGTTTAGTGAGGGTGACGTGGGGACAGAGTAAAGAATAGCACGGCCTTATATAGGGTTGTGAACAAAATATGTGGGAAAAGGGACGTTAACGTGAGGTGAGGAGAGAGTAAAGCAGCATAGCCTTGTAGAGTGTAGTATAAGAAGAGGGTGGGAAAATAAAGTGAGGCTGAGGAGGCAAAGGGGGTGAGAAGAGGGCGAATCATTGCCTAGGCATGTACAGTATAACATTCAAAGGGGTACGAAAGGAAAGTGAAGGTAAAGAGGAAGTACGTAAGTGCGAGTAGGGAGAGGATGAGGACGTCACAACCGGACGTTGCCCACCAAGCTAATTTGAACCTGGACACGTGATTCAAATCTCGTAACACGACATCGCAGCTAGTCACATGTTTCCGCCAAGAGCATGTCACAGCTTGTCACGTGACATAGTTGAGCTCGCAGAAGCCGGAAGAAGCTAGGTTGGCCACAGACTACGCTCTCGGTCCAGCCTTGCACCACTAGAGCAAGTGGCCCAGTTTTCTTTTCCGCTTGGAAATACGTAATTTATTAAGAACTCGCTCTGCGTCTACATTGTTGGGGAATATGTTACCAAAGTATTGCCCAAAGGTTGAAGCGTGGCGGTCCACTACGTAATACTTGTTATTAGACTGTTGCTTATATAACATTGCGTGCAGAGAGTTGAAACAGAAGCCAATCGATATTTAGGTCTTCCGTTGCTGAGGAAGCAAAGACAAAGTTTTTTTCTCGATTGATTTTCTGTAGGCAACCTTCCCAGAGCAAGGTGTACCGTAACAACAATCACAGAGCACCGAAGCGACTTAGCTTTCAGATGGTGACTTTTCGGCTGAAGAAAAACATCAAACAACATAACAGAAAAAAATACTTGCGCACCGATGAGCTTTGAAACCAATTTGTCCAAGTTGTCCTCCACGAATTAGATTGGGTCGTGCCTTCCAGGCACAGAATGGTTGTTTCTCCTCTGCTGGAACGTTTAAGACGAAAAGTTTGTTACGTTTCGTGTAGTCCTTAAAAAGCGGTGAACCTTTTAGCAACAACAAGAAATAAAGCTTGCTTCAGATGTAGTATGATGTTCGCATGCGTATTCCGAAAAACGTGGTTTTCGTGCGAACGTGCACCGCATTAAGCATTAGAGCTGACATCATTAAAACTTTTTAATATATTTAAATTCTGCCGCAAGGAAGAATAAATAGGAGGGAAGGCCGGGGGGGGGGGGGGGGGGCAGGCATCGACTACCGCATAAATTTGCTGGCCAATGACCTAACCTATTTGAATTCTATGTAAGTAGGGGGGCAAACGAAACAGCGCCGTTTCTTACGCTACGTGATGCGCGTGAAAGTAGGAATAGAGAAACTCGTTTCCATTACTGACACAACCAGTAAAAAAAAGCAAAAACGAAAGATAACGGACGCCAGATACCGAACGACACATTTTCTTATGCAGTGCTTTCCAGCAACTTTACCTCGTTACGAGCTTGAAAAGTTCGGCTTAGCGGTTCTTTTTTTCCTTCTTTCCTCTTTTCCTCCTTTTTTCCTTCAGCCCTTCCTTCCTTTCCTTCCATTCTTCCATCCTTGCTTCCATCATTCCATCCATCCATCTTCCTTCCTTCCTTCCTTCCTTCCTTCCTTCTTTTTTTGCGTAGCACATAAATTTGAAAGGCTTGCGGTGAAGACTTATTGACGGTGTCACACAATATGACGCTGGGATGGAGCGTGCCTCGTTCAGACACTTTCACTTAACCCTTATTTATTACGTTTTGCTTTTGCCGCCCACGGCGAAGTATATTTCGATTTCGCCCGTCGGTGAATTGCAGCGACGCGAGGCGTGAAAGCCACGCACATCGTAGGTAGTTGACAGTTTGGTCATGCGTTCGTCCATGCGGCAAACAATTTTCTGCGTTTCTCACGATACATTCCTCCACAGTTGCGCAAGAGAGTCCTGTCAAGTTTCCAAAGATCATAAGAAATGAGAACCGCTCAGGCAGAGCACTGCGCCTCAAACTTCATATATAGTGCAGTCTCGTCATGCAATCTTCACGGGAAACGAAGCAGAAACGTAAAATCCACAAATGGAAAATTGTATCAACCGTAGTTGGTCGGGGAAACGGCGCTTTATGCGGAAAGTGTAGTGTGCATATATATATATATATATATATATATATATATATATATTACACCCACTATCGATCAGCGAGCTGACTCAATTGCGGTATACATTTTTTTCGATAAGTGAGTTATAACCCAATAAGTCAGCTCTCGGTATGATGGCATGCGTAGTACCCGGGCGAAATATTCCGTCCTCCATTAATCATTGAGAGCACAGTTTTGCTTCTCGAATGTTTGTTTATTTCTGTTTTGTTGACCTCGCTACCTCTTAAACGCAGTTTGGGCTCTGACCTCGAGTTACTTGACCCGTACCACGCAACGAGGTCTTACATACACCTTTATACAATTCTTCACTGTCATATCGTCTTTCGATTTCACATTCGGGACACACAACATTTTCTTGCTACGAATTTAACTCAAGATTAAAGTAACACTTCTGCAGCATAACTCTTGGATAAAGAAGGTCTGATATCTTGTGAAATCCAACATGACGTTCTTCGCCTTCCTTTGCACCCCACCCTCAAATAATGGAAGAACAAACTCAATAGAAACATAAAAAAGACAGGCTGATAACGAGTTCTGGACGAACCACTAGAACACTGCATCCCTCCCCCCGCTCCTCGCCTCATCGACACTTTATCTCGAACACACTTTAACTACAAACTATACTAGTCTTGCCGCCGAATGGCTATTTGTGCTCAGAACGAAGATGGTGACAGGCAGTGGGTTGGGAGATGGCTCGGAGGCCTTTTTCAGCGAAATCTTCTTTTCTTACCAGATGTCTGCATTTTATTTTTCTGTTCATTTCGCATATTTTCGCGTCTGCAGAATGCGTCGCAGTTGATTATGCGGCAAATGGAGCCGCGTCATTTTCTCGGGCGTGCATTAGGATAGCAGAGTATGATGTAAGCCATGTACACCTTCTCATTGCTCACGAAACATTTGGAAAAGAAAAATAAAGAACAAGAAATAGACAGCAATGGAGTCAGATAGCGAGCGAAACTTATTTTCTCCCGAGCGTGCGTGATGGGTTACAGGAATGGTACACCGTTTCCTCTCACACCGCGGTTCTGACACGCTCAGTTATGAGGCATGCTACCGCACGAAGAATGATGGCCGAGGTCAGCGGAGCGTGGCCGGTATCTAAGACGCCGAGACACGTTCGAACCAGTGAACCACCGAATAATTCTGGAGCGTGAACAGTATATACGTTGTGTGGTTTTTTTAAAGAGTCCAAAAGTTGCGAAAGTAGAAAGATGCAATAAATTTGAGACAAGGCTAGGCTTGCATGAGCTAACGGTCGATCAAAAAAGAGGGAGTTGGATAAAAAAAAAAAGGGGGGGGGGATATTTTCAATTTCGACGTACGCCTCGAAAATGGCTGAGTGGTTTGGAGTAGCCGTGACGATGGAAAGTGCAGCCAGCCAAGCCTTGCCCGTAGCACAGGTGTCGTTCGCGAGTTTCCACGTGTCTGTCTGTCGTACAGTAACATGTTCGTTCTGAAAAAACTTTCAGTAAAGGGAAATCCGTTAGCGTGTGCGTGTTGTCATCAGCTGCGCTTGTGCTATGTATTGTTTATTTTTTGTAGTCGCTCTATGTTGATTTTGAGGAGGAGATAATAGATCTTCATTTACTTTTTTCGGCTCACATTCTTATCTTCGCTGGATTTCTCGCCCCAAATCTGCAGCTTATAGGCCAAGCTCGCTTGTAGATAAACATAGCTGGCTTTTATCTGTTGCTTCTTTTTCTCGATGAGAGTAACCCTAGCGTGGATCCCTGCCACCAGTGTGGTGCTGATTTCGCCCGGCATAATGTACTGGCTGTGATGTCTGTAATTAGTTTCGGCAGTTCGTGTGTAAGCTTTTGTCAGTACAGTTTTTTTTTTCACGTGATGAAACGTTTAAATGGGGCGGGAGGCAGCATACGGTTAAATGGGTTTACCAAAATGTCGTACCTCTATAATCGAACACCAACGCATATTTAAATGCGACTAAATATTAGTGCCACGTACTTACACACTTTCGAACAAAATATACGGACTAGGCACCGGAAGCAAAGGCTACATTCGTAGCTTAGAATGACTGAGAGAAATCAAGGTCTGTACTCGAATGCAGTTGGTGGCATTGTTTGATTATTCTTCAACGACAACTCAAAAAGGCTGCAGGATCGCTTAAGCTTCGCATTTAAGTGTGGAACACGATAGCGTCATCATGCCCCGTTCGCATCGCCTTCTCAATCGATTGTCACGCTGTTGAGCCACATAAGTACGTAAGTGCCACGGCACAACTTTCCTTCATTAGCTCGTACGCTTCCTCTATACTGCATGATAACCCTCGCGTTCGGGAACAAGTTGACGTAGATACCCTATCAGTACTAGACGATAAGGAACGCTCCACAGTTTGGCCGGCACCAGAACACGGTACCGAATCCATCACACGAATGTGAAGAGCGAGTGTGCTGGCGCGCATTTTGCCCTAGCGCTGACATCGAAGCGCCTTTAGACGGCATCTACGAGAAGTGGAAGCTTCGCAAGCCTATGTAAGTGCCATGCGCACTGGCGCAGCTTCGGCGCCTTCTCTACAAAGGGTGGAATTGTTTGAGTTCTTATAACATAATTAAGTTTAGTCGTAAGAGAAATAGCAGTTTCGTCGTAAAATAATTACAGCCCGAAGTATGATGTCTGTAGCTGTCAGTGAGAGCATATTTTACATTTTTTGACAGATTTTACATTGAGGAATTGAATCTTCTTCAGCGAAGTACCTGTGTCATGGCGGAGGGTGTGCTCCGGCCTGCTACGGCGGTAGCAGTAGCTCGAGATGATTAGTTCTGCCGGACGCCTGCGCGGACACCAGATTTTCTGCAAGCCCCACCACGGTGGTCTAGTGGATATGGCACTCGGCTGCGGATCCAAAATTCGCGGGATCGAATCCCGGCCGCGGCGGCTGCGTTTCGATGAAGGCGAAATGTTGAGGCCCGTGTGCTGTGCGATGTCAGTTGCATGCTAAAGAACCCCAGGTGGTCGAAATTTCCGGAGACCTCCACTACTCCACTCCACTAGCAGAGCTGGTTTTGGGACGTTAAACCCCATAAGTCCATCAATGATTTTCTGCAACACGAGCTCTGTATCATGTTAAGATCTGTGTCAAAGAAGAAAGTGTGGCTTCCGAGACTCTTCCCCGCACCAATTCGCTCAGAGAAAGGGATTTAAGGGATTTTTTAGGGGAGGAATTGGCCGCGTTCTGCAGCTCTTGCAGCAGCAGCGGTCCCACGTCTATCAGAGAAGCAGAAATATACGTATTCTATGGAAGAAACAAGTAGGTAAGGGGGGCTTTTACAAGACTGCTTAAGCTGTAGGAAAAGGGACAAGGTGGCACACGTCTGAAAGACGTTTGTTACTACTCGTTGTTTCGTGAGATGTGGACGTTGAAGAAGTTTTTAAGTGTCATCAATATTTCCATTCTGCCGGCCTGTAAGACGCTATGCGTCCGGCTACGTTGAAGTAAAAGAGCTTCGGTGTAGATCGGCAAACATTGAAGAGTTCGTCGTCCGCCAAGTAGAGGGCTCGCTTTGTCTTGACTTCGAGACCTCACGTCGCAAACGACATTCACCTAACTCGTCTGACAGCAGAGCTACGCCAATTTTTCTCCGACTAAGCGGGGACTCCCTCTATATTATGGTAAGGTCGCGGGTTCGAGCGCCATCGATTATCAAATCAGGTGTCTAAATATAGCGATGACTGAGCTATGACCATCATTCTGATAGTACCAGATGTATGTTGTTTTGTGGGGTTTAACGTCCCAAAACCGGCTCTGATTATGAGAGACGCCGTAGTGGAGGGCTCCGGAAATTTCGACCACCTGGAGTTCTTTAACGTGCACTGACATCGCACAGCACACGGGCCTCGACATTTCGCCTACATCGAAATGCAGCCGCCGCGGCCGGGATTCGATCCCGCGACCCTTGGATCAGCAGCCGAGTACCATAGCCACTAGACCACCGTGGTGGGGCTAGTACCAAATGGTTTTTGCCAATAATTACTTTTGATTAATTATTACCGTCGGTGACTAGACATTTTCATGCGGAACTTCATAACCTTGATTATCTACAAATATCAGCTAGAACCAATCTCGTCTGTTCATAAGCGTTGCATTCAATTCTGGACTTTTCTAGATTTTGCGTCATGGGATCTGAGCGGTCAACCACAGGACGCACTGATAGATAGCGAAAAAAAAAGAAAGCCGCCAACATTTCGTACACAAGCAACTCAACGAAACGAATTTCGTAGCCAAGGCCGTGTGGATGTGGCAGGATCGTAGGGCGGTGTCGGTGTCATAAAATATTTACACCCGAAGGGTTTACCCTCTTGATGCGAGAAAAATTTGCCTCTCTCTACATTTCCCGGTGTATCTTCGTACTTGACACATTTCTGACACTAATGTTTGGCTCTTCGATCGTCACCTGCTCCATTCGCCTGCCAGCCTCGTAACATACACAGCAGTTAGCTATATCGGGTTGAGCGCTGCGATGACACTTCCATTTCATATTGATAGGCAAACTTTCTCAAAGTGTCAGTGTGTTGAAACGGGCGCATTTTGTTACGTTTGCACTTTTTTATTTTCATATCTTTTAGAGGATGCCTTCGCCGCGTTCGCCCGGTCTACTCTTACATTTGCCCTGTGGTTACTTGGGTTTGAAGTTACTGATCATTTGATCACGAAGGCCCGAGGCAGTTTTGCCATGTATAGACACGTCATCTGTTGGCCTCTACAGTATATATTTCAAATTCAACCGCAGGCGATATCGCCAATGTCTGTTTCAGGCCTGACCACAGCGGCTTGGTTTCTCAAGCGAACATGTCCGCGTAGGCAAATAGAAAGACCTAAGAAAAAAATTCAAATTATTATAAATGCACTCGCGACGTAAATGTCGAAGTTTTCACGAAGCAAGCTGTCTGTGTTTTGCTTATGCTATGGTTCTTGCGATACGTACTCGTTCATTTTTTTTTGTTAGTAGGATGCCCTGTGCAAATGACGAGTTTATATCTCAGCATATCTTTCTGTCGCTCCTTGTTTGCGGTGAAGAACTCGATGACAGGTCGAGCGTGTGAGGGTTATCGTACGCAATTCCCTGTCGGGCCTCTGCTTTAAGGTGACCGTCGGAGGTGTCTGACCACGCGATGCATCACGGGTTCTCTGTCCTGTATTTCTGTGTTGTGCTTACACTTCGTCACTCGCTGAGATGGAAAACTTCGGGACATTTCGAAAGCCCGAAAACCAAATATTTCATGTCCATAAGGACTTTTGAAAAATTTGTTGAGCTTTTACACTGATGTATTTTTATTAGAGCGAAAGCCCTTTTTTTTCCCGCTAGATGCCGTAATGCGGGCGATTTACGCTTCAGTGCAGTAAAGGTTAGTTGTGTAATTAAATGTCTGCCATAAAATTAGTGTTAATGTAATTCTGAACGAAATCAGCTCATCTCGCTGTGCAGTTATTCTCGCTTGAGCCAGGACATGCGAAACAGTATATTCAAACGAAGTATGCCTCCTTGTATCACACATACTGCACTGCTTACTGTTGAAACGGATAACAAAAAAAAGATTCATAGTACGTATTCAACTAACAAACCTTACGAGTGCTAAAAAAGTACGCTGGTAAGCGCTACATAAAATTAGGCGCAAGCTACATTTTCTTGCTAGCCGGGCTAAGGCTGCTGAAAAGAAAGATTGCCGGAAGAGCCAAGCACTTGCTTAAAATTCTCGTCTTCGGGAGTGATCTACAACCTCATACTCCATGAAGTATCGGTGCAGGGGAGCGAGCAATTTTTATTCGCCGAACGTCGAACATCGGTGTTTCGTCCAGCCAGTCGCTTTCGCATGAATGTAATTTTTCCCACGGACAGGCTATACAAAAGATAGATGTCCCCACTTTTTGTGAGAGGTGAAAGTTCAGTGCAGCTTTCTTTGTTTTTTAGCATTCGAAGATTTTTGATTGCCCAGCAGTCTACCACTGGGGAAATTTATGAATCAAGTAAGTAGCTTATAGAACATAAAAAAGAAAAACGACGCGTCAATGTGAAGCATTTTGCGTCCCTACAGGCCGTAAAAAACGGGGTGTTACCGTGGACTATGCACCTTCTAAAGAATCAATTTGTTCTCTATAATTGATGTATGACGCTAACTTTGCTAACAGTGGCAAGACAGGCAAGCTGAAGAGCCTAAAAACAACACATATTTTTCAATTTAAAGCAGCATCGGGTCCAGGAGTGCTTCATGGATGGTATAATGCGTGATATATGAGAAATGTGAAGTCCTCACAGTTTGAAATACGACACGCCAACACTGGATCACAAGACCTGGTAACTGCGACTTCACGGGAGAACTATGTGGCATCGCCACAAATCTTCCATAAGTAATTACGTGGGCTCTGACGCGAGTGTGGGAGCGAATGTTTCGCCGGTGGAACACAAACTGAAGGTGAGAAAAGCGATAGTATACTTGTATTACTTATTCAAAAATTTTCGCGTTTCTTTTGCCGCGCACTGTACTTAATGATGCGTTACTGTAATCACCAGGAGAACACGAATTCTCTCCCGATTCTGCTGTCGGTGCTGCTCTCCGAAAGCTGTCAGCTGTTCGGGAGTTAGTACGATCCGTAGCCTCGCCATGTGGAAGTTGTAAGTTGAAACTGCTGCGCGCGGGCTCGGCGGCACGGCTGCGACGCGATGAACGACGTCACTGACGGCGCACGGGCGCGTTAGGTGCGAGCACAGGAAACGCGGTCGGTGTCAGCAGCAGCTGTACGCGTCCCACTATGGCTTGCTTCACTGCTCTCTACCTCGCTTCTGCTAAGCTTCGCGACGCTATACTGATGGCGCAGCCAATGGGGCGCGTGCTTGAGTACGACGCAGAGAATGACGTCACTGGACAGTGCAGCCAATGGAGAAGGTTGTGTGCACTAAAGTCCCTAAATTTCTCGGTTTTTAAATGCGAAGCATTTCTTAGCGAACTTCGGCGAGTTTGAGCGTATCTATCTATCTATCTATCTATCTATCTATCTATCTATCTATCTATCTATCTATCTATCTATCTATCTATCTATCTATCTATCTATCTATCTATCGAGCCGCCTACGATTTTGTGCTCTCCTGGCCGTTTCGATAATCGGATGTTTGCGAAAATTGGTATGGCACAACATGACTGCCCGACGAATATAAATGGCAGGTCATAACATGAAAATCATGATATGCATGTCATGAGTGACATGATTTACATGCCACGGTCTTAGTGCTCTCCTGGCCGTTTCGCTAATGGGATGTATGCTAAAATTGGTATGGCAGAACATGACTGGCTGACGAACATAAATGGCAGGTAATAACATGAAAATCATGACATGCATGTCATGAATGACATAATTTACATGCCACGCGTTTCGTTAATGGGATGTATACACGAATTGGCATGCCACAACATGACTGCATCACAAACATAAATGATATATCATAACACGAAAATCATGATATGCATGTCATGAGTGACATGATTTACATGCGACGGTCTTGGTGCTCTCCTGGCCGTTTCGTTAATGGGATGTATACGAAAATTGGTATGCCACATGACTGCATAGCGAACATGACTGACAGGTCACAACATGAAAATGATGATATGCATGCCATGGGCGACATGATTTACATGCCACGCGTTTCGTTAACGGGATGTATACGAAAATTGGCATGTCACAAGATGACTGCACCACGAACGTAAATGACAGGTCGTAACATGAAAATCAGGACATGCATGTCATGAGCGACATGATTTACATGCCACGGTCTTGGTGCTCTCTTGGCCGTTTCGTTAGTGGGATGTGTAGGTAAACTAGTGCGCAACAATATGACTGCATGACGGACATAAATGACAGGTCATAACATGAAAAGCAGAACATGCATGTCATGGGCGGCATGATTTACATGCCCGGCGTTTCGTTAATGGGATGTATACCAAATTTGCTATGGCAGATCATGGCAGCGTGACAAACGTAAATGACAAGTCATAACGTTAGAATCATGGCATGCGTGTATGAGCGGCATGGTTCACATGCTACAGTCTTGGTGCTCTTGCGGACGTATTGTTAATGGGATGTATGGGCTCCGTCCACTGACCAGAGGGCGTTACGTAGCTCTCGTCGGACGGCTCAGTATCGCTGACATTGGCCGCTTCGGTCGCACGTATGAGACGCGCGCGCGTTCGCCCATAGCGCGCGTACGGTGGAAACCGAGGCGACAGCAACGGGCGCGTTTCTTCGCTGCTTTCCAGGCGTGCTGCGAAACACACGAACGCTCGCGGCGTCGCCCTTTGGAACAGTTTGTGCCGGTTTGGAGCGCGCGTCTCAAAGGAACATCAAATCAGAAGCTCTCTGCACTGGGAGTCTTCAACTCTATACAGGAGCTCATAGAAGCACATCTCACAAGTCAGTATACGCGTCTTAAGCAGACGGCCCCCGGACGCCGCCTACTGGACCGCCTATCGATCAGACACGAATGCGAAACTGAACACACGGAGCGTATCACTGAACTTTGGAGAACCAAACTCTGGGTATCACCGCTTCCCCGTAATATGACTAGGGAGGCGCACGAGGGTAGAAGGCAGGCGCGCGCTGAGGCGCTCGAAAAACGGCTTGGCTCCCGTAATGGGGTCTATTACGTCGATGTGGCCGGACCGTCGCCTAGGGGTTACTACACGGCGGCGGTGGTCCATCAAGGAACACAGGTGGACGGCCTCACTTTCAAAGCCACAAACTCGAACCAGGCGGAGGAGGTAGCCATCGCATTGGCGGTGTCCCATCCTAGATCAGAACAAATTGTGACAGACTCTCGAAGAGCCTGCGAGAGCTATCTGGCAGGGGAAATCTCTCCGCTAGCTAACAGACTATTGAAGTTGAGTATCAGGGACCGCGATCCCACCCCAAAACGTCTTATATGGACTCCAGGACATCAGGGTCTACGGGGTAACGAGGCTGCACATGCAGCGGCCCGCGCGCTTACCTCCCGGGAGACTCCCCGTCGCCCTGATAGGCCTGAACGTCCCACACCTTTAACACGGTTTCCGAGAAATCAGAGACTACTACAGTGAACAACGCCGCTTATATCCCGCACCAGTGAAGGGACTCTCGAAAACGGAGGAGCGCGTCCTGCGGCGCCTACAGACAAACACGCTGCTCTGTCAGCCGTACTCAAACATTACGACCCGAAAATAAGTGGGCAGTGCCAGTACTGTGGTGAAGTGGCCGACACTTACCATATGGTCTGGGCCTGCCAACTGAACCCAAAATTAACCCCCATCCCCAACCCAACCAACAGGACTGGGAGGCGACCCTGCTCAATAGCTCAGAACTAGAGGCACAGCGAACTCTGGTCCAGCGGGCTCGGGCGGCGGCTTCGACTAATGACGTCCCGGACTAGGGATGTATGCGAAAATTGGTACGGCACAACATGACTGGCTGACGAACATAAATGGCAGGTCATAACATGAAAATCATGATATGCATGTCATGAGTGGCATGATTTACATGCCACGGTCTTAGTGCTCTCCTGGCCGTTTCCCTAATGGGATGTATGCGAAAATTGGTATGGCACAACATGACTGGCTGACGAACATAAATGGCAGGTCATAACATGAAAATCATGACATGCATGTCATGAATGACATGATTTACATGCCACGCGTTTCGTTAATGGGATGTATACGCGAATTGGCATGCCACAACATGACTGCATCACAAACATAAATGATATATCATAACACGAAAATCATGATATGCAGTCATGAGTGACATGATTTACATGCGACGGTCTTGGTGCTCTCCTGGCCGTTTCGTTAATGGGATGTATACGAAAATTGGTATGCCAACATGACTGCATAGCGAACATGACTGACAGGTCACAACATGAAAATGATGTATGCATGCCATGGGCGTCATGATTTACATGCCACGCGTTTCGTTAACGGGATGTATACGAAAATTGGCATGTCACAAGATGACTGCACCACGAACGTAAATGACAGGTCGTAACATGAAATCAGGATATGCATGTCATGAGCGACATGATTTACATGCCACGGTCTCTGGTGCTCTCTTGGCCGTTTCGTTAGTGGGATGTGTAGGTAAACTAGTGCGCAACAATATGACTGCATGACGGACATAAATGACAGGTCATAACATGAAAAGCAGAACATGCATGTCATGGGCGGCATGATTTACATGCCCGGCGTTTCGTTAATGGGATGTATACCAAATTTGCTATGGCAGATCAAGGCAGCGTGACAAACGTAAATGACAAGTCATAACGTTAGAATCATGACATGCGTGTATGAGCGGCATGGTTCACATGCTACAGTCTTGGTGCTCTTGCGGACGTATTGTTAATGGGATGTATGGGCTCCGTCTACTGACCAGCTCTCGTCGGACGGCTCAGTATCGCTGACATTGGCCGCTTCGGTCGCACGTATGAGACGCGCGCGCGTTCGCCCATAGCGCGCGTACGGTGGAAACCGAGGCGACAGCAACGGGCGCGTTTCTTCGCTGCTTTCCAGGCGTGCTGCGAAACACACGAACGCTCGCGGCGTCGCCCTTTGGAACAGTTTGTGCCGGTTTGGAGCGCGCGTCTCAAAGGAAATAAAACGAAAGAAGGTGGGACGGGCGGTCGCTGCTGCTATAGAGCTGGAGACGCGCATCGCGTTCGCGTATTTCCCTGTCACAGTCCGCCCGATTTTGCTTCTTCTCTCCGCCAATCAGTGCATTCTGGCGCTGATGTCGCACATGGAAAACTCGACTGCACGGAGCCTATACGAAAATTGGTTTGGCACAACATGACTGCATGATGATCATAAATGACAGGTCATAACATGAAAATCGTGACATGCATGTCATTAGTGGCATGATCTACATGCCACTCGTTTCCTTAAAGGGATGTATACCAAAATTGCTATGGCACAACACGACTGCATGACGAACGTAAATGACAAGTCATAAAGTTAGAATCATGATATGCGTGTATGAGCGGCATGGTTTACATGCCACAGTTTTGGTGCTCTTGTAGCCGTTTCGTTCACTTCATATGTACCAAATTCGGTATAGCGAGACTACAACGCAAATCCATTTTACGTTCCTTGTGCGTGCTTCGCATTTCCTTGATTCCCACTGCACGTGGGATCTGCCAATTTTGTATTTTCCGCGCTCATGTGTTTGGGAGATCTAGCAGCGTATGTTTATTTCTAATGCCGTGTGGGTTCATAGGTGTAGGTTCGAAGCGTTTTAGACGACGTAGAAAGCATCTTTTAATTGGCAACTTCTGTTAAGGCACTGCGGTAGCGTCGGTGTGTTTCTGAAGATTGACAGGTTCAAAGAATTGTGGGGATATTGATCACTTCGCCCTTGTGATAAGTTGACAGTCCAATGCTTTTTTTTTCTAAAACAAATATCTAGGGACTTTACTCTGCACAGGAGACGAACGGATTTTCGTTTCGCCTATACATATACAGCTTTCGCTGTAAAAATATCTGTTTTTTTTTCGATCATGTGCCCAGGATAGGTGGTGCTTATGCGGTGGCACATGGGAAGGCGTGTGCGGTGGCCAAAGAGACGTAGGACTACAACTTAACTCAGACATAAAACATGCGCTGTTCATAGACCCCGGGTATGCCGCCGCGGCTTGCAATGCGTCAGTGTGTTCCTGGGCTCGCAATGTTCCGCAGCACCGTGTGATAACGACCGACCGACCGACCGACCGACCGACCAACCTGCCTGCCTTCTTACGTGCCTGCCTGCCTGCATAAATTAAATCCATCTATCCACCCACCTATCCATCCATTCATCCATCCATCCATCCATCCATCCATCCATCCATCCACCTACCTATCCATCCACCCACCTACCTATCCATCCACCCACCTATCCATCCATCCACCCACCATCCATCCATTCACCCGTCCATCCATCCATCCATCCATCCACCGTCCATCCACCCACCCACCCATGCACCCATCCATCCACCCACCCATCCACCCACCCATCCACCCTTCAACCCACCCATCCATCCATCCACCCATCCATCCACCCATCCATCCACCCACCCATCCACCCTGCAACCCATCCATCATGCTGGTTACCTATACGGAAAGAACAACAGACAGAAAGCAGGCGCGCGACGCATAATCAAGTAGGTGATTGGGACCCTCACCTGTATACATGTATTATGTAACTGATGCTTTATAACCAATAAACTGAAACTGAAACCGAACGGAGGATTCATAGCCTAATAGGGCACAGCCCCGCAAAAGGATGGAATTCGATAATGTACTGATCCGCTTCCGGCGCGATGACTATTTAGATCGGCACTTAAGCATTGCCTCCTTAAGGCAATCCTTAAGTGCCGGGAAACACAGCCGCTAGTTACGACCTGTGCGCTCTGTGGCGAGGGCAGCGGCAGAAAACGTTCTGGGTAGTAGCCTAGCCGCCGTTGTGCTCGCAAGCAGTACTGTCCTTCATACCTACGCGAGATGGGAAAAAAATTAGCGAAAAGGACACCCAGCCATACTTGAGTACTGTTTTCTCGGATAGATCACAGAATACTATATTACAGTTATGGATGGCTCAGCGCATATTATCTGAAAATGTATAGCTGTTGGAACCTAATATGTTAAACTATCGCCGGTGCTTTTGCTGAATGCAGCTTACAATCTGCAATCTAGAGACTCGATGTGTCGCATTGAAAGAGACCTATAAAACTTCAGGAACCTATTAAGAAGACGACGTCGACAGGCATGGAGGCTGGTGTGATCATAAGAGCCAAATACTTTCTCACAGCCGGTACCATAGAATTTGAAATTTGGTGTCAAGCACGGCTGGGACGATCTTCCTCTTTTTTCAACAAATGATGCCCCTGGTTGTATCGACCACGCTGCTTCAGGCAGAAATAACGTTTCTTAGTGTCAATATCATGGTAGACACTCGTCAATACCTTATTTGTACGTTTGGGTTCAAGAAATAAAAACAACGTGTGTATCTATGTTTAAGAGGACAGAGAATTCAAGCGACCTAGACTGTACTGCCGGTGACGTCATTTGTTGAAAGATGAGCAGGCGATTTGTAGCTGTATTTGAAATAAAATTGAAAGTTATTTCACGGGGTGCGCAGAGCAATGATATCTGGCTCACATGTTCACAGCAGCCTCCGGGAATGACTGGGGATGACTGGGGCTGTCTTCTGGCTATGTTCAAGAAGTGTTGCAGTGACCATTTAAGAGCATGTGGTATGCGCGTAGAGCATAGAGCAACCTAGCTTATGTTTGTGAAAGTAATGGAAAGAACCTCCCATATCACTTTCCTGAAGGTCCCCAGGGCTCTTTTATGTCGCGTTTCATAGAAGGCACGATGCAGCCAGCTGCCAACTCTTGCAAATGCAGGCACCGAATTTCAGACAAGACAGAGAAATTCGATGGAAGATGAAGTGATGAAAAATCGTGGAATAGCTTTTGTCGCGGGATCTCACGTTTGCAAACACGGGCTATTCTGTTGTGGCCATTTGACCGACATCTGACCATTTCTACTAGACAATTGATTACTATTCGTCGCAGAGATATCAGACTTTGAAAATACCTGAACAGTTTACTTACTTTTCGGTCCTGACAGGCGGTTACACCATAGACTCAAGCAGGCACAAAGCGAGACTCCCCTGACGAGTCTATATAACAAAATAAACTTTTCACGCTCGTAGAAATTAGAAAAATAACACCCACACATTAATAAAGACGTGTATATCAAGCAGGAACAAAGCGCCTTAATTTATTTAACATTAACGAATCCATGCGCTAACGACTTCAGTTCTTAACTTTTTATGCGTACGTTGGAGAGATGTATAGTGCTTGGTATCTCCAGAGTAAGCGTTCTATAAATATTTATTGACATGCATTGCGAGAGGAAATACATTACACCAAACGCGGAATTCATATTACTGAAAACTGCGAACTATATATTCTAACCTACAAAAAGGCCACTGTTTATCGGTCATGGAAATTTAGTGTTTTCGCCAAGCCCATCTGATCAGTTTTAGAAGGAATCAAATAAGGACACCAATTTAATACCACTGGAGAGATGCGTTATTTTCTCAAATTTAAATTTATGAGACGTCACCGTATTACGATGTGCTTGAAACCCAATTAGTTTTCGGTATGTGTGTAGAGTCAATGTATGCTGGAAAGTCCCGAAAATATTGCCTTACAGATAATGGAAGGGAGATCTGAATAACTTATTCAGTTCCAAGTACTTAAGCGCGGGGATTCGCCAGGAATATACATATATCTAAATTAGCGTAGCGAAAGAGTGCGGAGATAATCTTTCTTCCTCAAATCCGCATTTATAAACGAACCACCCCTGAAAAAAACTTTCCCACTGTTCTTGCGAAGAGCGAATCCCGCACCGAGAAAATTTTCCAGAGAGGGCGTCCTTGTAGTTTATTTGTGAATTTGTTTTTTTCAAAAACGAGAAAAGTAGGACTTTATAGTTGAGGGCTTCTGCGAGTGGTTCGTTTCCGCATTATGTTCTCGCAAGAAGGAATTGAAGGAACAAAAAAAAAGGCAACTTTGTGAACTAGGAGGGCCGACATTTCCTTTGGTGTGACTGCTTTTGTGTAGTCACGCGGAAATAACGGGTGAAAAATATTTCTTCCTGTATTCACGTGAAATCACGTTGTCCCATTTTCTGGGCGCACAATTTCCACACCTGAATGGCGATGTGACTGTTCCTTGATTTATTTCCTTACTTGTTTTTTGCAGAGCCAGTCCTGTATAAATAACTTGTTTGTCAAGAAAGCATTCGCAGGCATCGCGTAGATTTCACGTCAGTAGTGCTGGTGGCATTTTGTTGAAGCACTGGGCACTTACGTTCCTTGTCCCGACAAAAAAAAAAAAGAGGGAAGAACAACATAGGAAAGACTGGGACATCCGCTACAAAAAGTTACAAAACACGCTCTGAGGAGTACATTGTGTGAGAAGCCGTGTCAGCCAGTCAATTCCATGTTTCGGTTATTTGAGTTCTCTTTCTTCGATGTCTAGTTACACTTTCTTCCATAAAAGCTGTCGTTTGGTGAACTATGCTTCGCATTTTGCTTTGTCGAAAGAGCTTTGCCACTCGTGTTCGTTAGCTATCAGTTCCAGCTCCAAGCAGTCAGACGCACTCCATACTGCTTTCCGTGTACCAGAAAGAAAGGTGGCAACTAACTTCAGAGAGCAGCGATGCGTTATAACATGCTTGAATTCATGAACAATAGAGAAAAAGGTAACCCCACTGAAGGCGCAGTAGGGGTACAACAGCAGTGGAACGAGTCGCTAAATATGCAAATAAGCGTTGTCACGGAGGATGCGTCGCTGCATACAAGAGAGAGCAAACGCGAAATGTTGGGCGTGAAAATTGTACAGAGGCGTACCGAACGATACGAGTTGGCACTTCGGGAGCAAAAAAAAAAAAGAAAAAGACGACAGCAGTTATCCGCAGTCGACTTCTGAATTGGAGTCACAAGGGAACGCTGCAAAAAATGGCTGATGCGTACGAGCATCGTGGGCCGAATATTTCCAAATGTGGTACCTTTTATGAGGCGCACTGCGTGTCGAAGGATGGGTATGTGGCGTGGTTGTAGTTTACGTTTGTGAATACACCGGAAAAGTTATCTTCATTCTTTCATTTGTTATAGCTCGACAAAAAAAAAACTGGCTTGAAAGTATAAATGTGGTAAGTGACGACACGCTTTTGCTCTAAATAGCCGTGTGCGATGTTATGCATACGGAGGTTAGGTTTAGTACGTCATGGTTAGCGCCTGGGGGCTTTTGAAGCATGCTTGCTTCGCACACCATAAAATGCGACATTACCATTGCAACGTGTCGCGTGGTCCTTATGGGGGGTTTGTTTAGAGCATGTTGCCTTCTTGTTCTCTTTTTTTTTTCGCTGGGAAACCGTGCTGTGGGTATGGGCGAAGGTGTAGGCACAAAAGAAAATGACGACTCATAAACACAGGATCCATAGCCAAGCACCATTTCACTCTTCCCTAAACGCGTAGAGTCCATGATATGGCTCTTTCTACGCAGTTTTACTAATTGAGATAGGTCATTATCAAATATCAAATCATTCACAGAAGAGATTAGGCCAAGTACCTTTCACAAAGCATCAAGAAAGAAAAGAAAGAAAGAAAGAAAGAAAGAAGGAAAGAAAGAAAGAAAGAAAGAAAGAAAGAAAGAAAGAAAGAAAGAAAGAAAACATAGTCTCGGGTTGCCCAGAAGGAAAAAGCGGACCCTCGACGAAACACCCACATTGCCTCTGCCCACTGCTACATGATATAGTGATAGTGATAATGCCACGTGATATTGAACTTGACACTCTTGGCCCAGCACCGCGGTTTACTCAGATTTCACCGGTGTCGAATAGCCTTTTCGCCGCCTTGTACGTTTGTCGGTGTTCGTTTAACTTTCTCTTTCGGTCTATCGCGGCTCAACGATTAGGGTTGACGAGTGTGGATATCGCCTATGGCGGATATGTTTGGACAATGGTCATCTATGTTCCAAGAGTAACAGGGTGGTGGCTTAGCGGAAATAATTAATTTAAGCAATGTCAGCAGAGTGACTTACAAGACATTCCAGCTAGACCAGCTTACCGCTAGGGCTTGGAGGAAGCACAGCCGCAGTCATTTCGTTTGACATTTAAGCATGCCCAGTATAAGGGTGGATTGGGGGAGAGGGGGGCGGAGAGGGAGATGAGAGAAAATTCTAAAGTGCATTTGCAAGCAAGAATCGAATTAGTAAGCTTATTCCACCTGGAAAGTTGCCGGAGCATTGCTTATGCGTGCAAACTATTCATGAACCAACGCTAGAAGTCATGCGGCCCGTGGTGCGCAAAGAACGTGCGTGATGAAGCAATAGCGCATACCGGAACTCCCGTGAAGTTATCTAAATGAGAAAACTACAATTTGCCTACATTGCAAGGAGTTTCGCGAATAACGCGGAATTGCACAAGGGCACATTCCCGAGGACGCGTCTCGCGCAAAAACGAAGCAACATTTATGGCCCTTACAGCAGCGCGATCGCAAATATATCCGTAGAAGTTAGGACTCAGCAAAGGACTGCATGCGACGGGAGCGTAATTTATATACGCATTGCGAGACTGGTAAACTAAGAATATTAAAGAGTGAAGCTTAGGTAGACTTGGCTACGACTCGTGCAGTGATGGGATACTGTACGTGCTTTGCCGCAAGACGGGTCATAATGCGGTGGTGCACCCTTTACAGGCTGACGCTCGCCCGATGAGCAGCAAATTTGCCTCGTCATGATAAGCTCCTTTCTGGGGATCAGTGTTCAGACCGAGGACAGTGGTTTTACATTTCTCATACCTAATTAGTAACTCCAAGCTTTAGCGTGGGCTGCAGTCTAGATGTGCTGTGGGTTTGTGAAACAAGTCAAGCCGAGCGCCAATTAAACCATTCATGTCATGCAATACGATTCGTACGAAAGAGGAGAGCGCTGCGGTGCGTAACCTTCCTTCCCTGATGATTGCTCTTCCTCTCGCAGCACTGCATACCGAAGCGCTTTCTGTGCAAAGCTTACCGGATTTCGTTACCTCCTACAGCAGTTAACTTTAGGATGGCATTCGTCATGTCTTAATCTTCCTAGAAGGTTTAGGAAGGCTTCATGCGTTTAAGTAGCAACGGCGTCGTACCGGAAGAGGCGGTTAGTTCTGCGAACTTTCAGGAAACGTAGCCCAGTGTTAAACGAAAAGAAAACTGGAGAATGGAAGATCAGTGAAAGAGTGCGGATCACGAACTATGGTTGAGGGTCTTTGGAGATTTGACTGCAACTACTCTGGAGGAAAAGAAGAGTTTCTGCAGGAACTTACGAAACTCTGGTTTGTGCTGTAGTTTAGCATGATATTTCTCATGTAGTCAGTCCTTTCTGGAAATGTCTGGAATACTCGAGGCGTTCATGAATTAGAGTTGGTTAGTGATTTAGTTATGCGTTATAGCTTAACTAGAGTATAGAAGTTGCAGTGGGTGCCGGCTAGGAGGATCACAAAGATGAAAAGTTTAGCAGTAGAGCGGCTTATGCACTGCTGCAAAACGAGTCTCATTTAACCAGTTTGCGACGTCCATGCACCGTCATGCATTAAGAATAACTACAAAAAATGCGTCATAAAGAATCAGTCATCCTATTCGAGGTGCCCTCATGAGCTGCGACGCAAGCATCGTTTTCCTTGCAGCCAGCTATGAAGCAAAGAAATGTGCATACTGTCCCAGTTATAGGGACACCAGGCCGACACTCAATTGAAAAATAGAGAGGGCAGTAACTAGCTGGTGAAGGTGTACGTAGGAGTTCCAGCACGAAAAATGAGCAGCCGAAAGAACTACGAGCGACGGATAATTAACAGCACATGAGGGACAGGTGCAGTATCTCAATGAAGTAGAAGTGGACATATGTACTCTTAATTTCCCGTATAATTTACTCTGCGGCACGGCGAAAGAGTGAAAAAACAATTTTAATTAGTCTAAGCCATCATATTTGCTCCTCACCTGTGAAGTTCACCTGTCGATCCCGCATCCACACTGCCAGTTCAAACAGCAAGTGTTCACGGGAAGGTGGATGCTCGAAGTGATGAAACGAACGTTGTTGAACAGGGAAACAGTGTTTTGGAAGCCCTTTTATGATGTAATAGGTCCTGTGGTGTACGAAATGGCAAGCACAAAAAGGATGTGACGCTCACAAAACACCTGTGTGTACCACGCCTTTGTTTCAGCAACGAAGTTGTTTAAGCTTGGCGAAACTCCGGGATCTTCCGTACGAAACTCGGCAGGTATGCGCCGCAGAAGGCGGGTATGCGCCGAGCAGCTCCTAAGATAGCGTAGTCATGCATACTATAGGAGGTGGGAGAGGGAAGTGACGCAAGGAGGAGGGTAGAGGGTAGAGCATCACATACCCTCCTAGGGTACAGTCACTCTTGGGCAGTAACTAGTTACTAGTAACGCGTTACCGGTAACTAGTTACTTTTTTCAGTAACTTATAACTGTAACTAGTTACTTTTAATTTAGAGGAACTTGTAACTGTAACTATGTTACTTTTTACACGGTAACTGTAACTGTAAATACCGTTACAGTTACTTCCTTTAAAAAAATATCCAGCAGCAACACTTTTTAAAAGCAGGGCTCGGAAGTATCGCGACACAAGACTATCCCAATGTTTCTCTTAATTATTTATGACTATGTGTACCTCTGCATCTAGATAAATTTGCAAAATATATTTGCATCTGACTAGTAGAATGCTTTTACGGTGCATCGTTTACCGCGATGTTGTGCAGGACACGGACATCTCTCGGCCTTTCTTTTTTTTTTAGATGTGCCTGACGTGTTCCCAGATCGGAAATGACTTTATTTCTCTACGAAGGCAAGCAAAGCGCCGCCCGCTCGGCGACAAAAAAGGGCGGGGAAGGGTTCTTTTCCCGCCTCCATGCACAGAAACGTGCGCGACACCGCAGTATGGTCGGCCTAAGTGACCAAAGTCACTGTTTTCAGAGACCAGTGCAGCATCCTTAATTTTTTTTGCGTGCCCAGCCATTTCCTTTATGACCACCCGCGCGGAAACCACCTAGAAACAGACGCTTTTCAATGCCTTGCACACGTTCAGACCGGTGCGGCGGCACTTCCAAAAAGCACTTCCCAAAATGCCGGCAGCAATGGCTCGAAGGGGCCTATCCTCTTTGTCGCGTCTCAGGTTGAGCTCCCATTTCATTTACGAGCATACAGCAGTGCCTCGTGGCGTCAGGGTGTCCCAACGTACTAAATGCGAAGCATTTCTTAGCAAACTTCGGCGACTTTGAGCATATCTATCGATCTAGCAGCCTACGACTTGGTGCTCTCCTGGCCGTTTCGTTAATAGGATGTATACGAAAATTGGTATGCAAGAACATGACTGCATGACGAACATAAATAACAGGTCATAACATGAAAATCATGATGTGCATGTCATGAGCGGTATGATTTACGTGCCACGGTCTTGGTGCTCTCCTGGCCTTTTTGTTAATGGGATGTATGCTAAAATTGGTATGGCACAAAATAACTGCATTACGAACATAAATGACACGTCATAACAAAAAATCATGACACGCATGTCATAAGCGGCATGACTGACGCGCCACGGTCTTGGTGATCTTGCAGTCGTTTCGTTAACTTGATAAAAACCAAAATTGATATGCGAGACAACAGTGTATGACGACCATGGGTGACACGTTCTAAGAACATGAACACCGTGACGTATTGCATGAGCGGCATGATTTACATGCCACGCGTTTCGTTAATGGGTGTATACCAAAATTTCTATGGCACAACACGACTGCATGACGAATGTAAACGACAGGTCATAACATTACAATCATGACATGAGTGTCATGAGCGGCGTGGTTTGCATGTCACAGTCTTGGTGCTCTTGCGGCCGTTTCGTTAACTTCATGTACCCAAAATCGGTATAGCGAGACCACAATGCAGATCCATTTTACGTTCCTGATGCATCCTTCGCATTTCCTTGATTCCAACTGCACGTAGGATATGCCTTTTATATTTGTAAATAACTTCCCGACAATCAATAAAAAAAAGTTGTTGCAGAAAATGAGGCGTACGCAATGATTGCTAGTATTGGACTGAGCCCATTCAAGTCCTTTTATCTGGCTCTTTGCTACGAGCAACTTCAATTAACCGCACGCCCTTCATACATTTCCGTTCAAAGAACTGCATAATTTCGTTTGCGGTGTAACAATCTTGTACAGTAACGGAAAAGTAACGACGTTACTTTTTAACAGTAACTGTAACTGTAACAAGTTACTTTTGGAAGCTGAGTAACTGTAACTGTAACATAGTTACTTTTCTGGCTTAAGTAACTGTAACTGTAACACTGTTACTTTTTACTGGTAACGTGCCCATGACTGGGTACAGTTTATACGTCACAGAAAGTGTGTATGTGCCAAGCAGCCCTTAGGATAGCATAGCCATGCATAGTGTAGTAATAAAAGGAAATGGGAAATAGAAGAGAAGACGAATTAAGGAGAGGAGGAGAGACAGTGTGGACTAAAGCGTAGGCATGTGCAGTAAGTATAGCAATGGCTGGGGAAGAGGATTGAGGGTGAGGAGGATGAAAAACAAAACACGATGCAATATAGAAAGACAAAGAATGTTGATGGAAAACCGAAAGAAAAAGATGAAGAGACAAAATGATGAAAGGAAGAAAGAACTAAATCTGCTTTCGCCAGGTGGTAGCGATTGCTTGCCACCTCCGCTGTTTACTGAGAATTCACAGGCGTAGCGCTGGAATTGTGATTTTCCCCTCCATTTCCTGCCCTGTGAGACCTTTATGCTGAACAGGTGAAGTCGCTAGGGGCAAATTTTTGAAAAATGGATTTGTCTACCTCACATTCCTGAAGAAAAATGTACATTTGTCAGAACTTTAGCTCCGGCGACGTTCCACGTGTAGCGATTACTTTCACCAGTAGTGTTCAGTTACTCAGCGGCCCCACCATGGTCGTCTAGTGGTTATGGCACTCGGCAGCTGATTCGAAGGTCGTGGCATTGAATCCCAGCTGCGGCGGCAGCGTTTCGATGGAGTCAAAATGTTGAGACCCGTGTACTGTGCGATGTCAATGCACGGTAAAGAACCCCAGGTGGCCGAAATTTCTGGAGACCTCCACTACGGCGTCTCTCATAATCATAGCTGATTTTGGGACTTTAAACCCCACAAAAGAATCAGTTACTCAGCCTTGAGGAGCACCAAAAGAGACAGCGCTCTCAAGTTGAAAACAGTCAATGGCTTAAATTCTGCGTTATGTTCGCAGGGCTAAAATTGGAAGTAGCTCGTATATTCAGATGTGTTGCTCCTTGTCCGAGAATGGAGCGTTGTTGGAGGACCCTATTATAAAAAAAGACACAATTTACGTATTTCGGCGCCATTCCTGAAAAAGGCAGTGCCGCAAAGTAAACCAAACAGAACAAAGAAAAGGCAACTTCAGAAAACTTTTACTATGTGCCGATAGAAGACTAGAGAAGTTTTTAAGTTGCATGTAGAGCATGAATGTATCCGAGACTACAGACGCCACTAGGGAAATGGCGTATGAAGAGACAGAGACACAGCTTTTGGTTGGTTAGCTATTATGTTTTATCGCTGATGTTTACACACGCATAGTCATAGACTAGCGTAAATGCGCATCTTTTCAAGATTGGCGCATAATGTCCGGTTACGCACCAAACACGCACAAAGACACCCCCCCCCACAAACACACACAAAATGCGTGCGCGTGCCCTTTTGTCTTGCAATTATAGTTTTTATACGAATATAATCTTCAACAGAGACTTAACCCGTTTGTCACACTGTTCGTGGGTTGTTCTTGCCAAAGCTAGCGCGCTGCTCTAAGGAATTTGGAAGCAGTATGACCTAGGCCATTTTACGTTGTTTTGCATTTTTTCAGCGACGCTGAAAGTTTCTAGCTGATTCATGTGGGCAGTCGTCTGTAATCTAGGCGGGCAGATTTCTTCGGTATCTGTGCACCTTGATTGCACGTTTGTGTGTCCGTGCGTGCGCGCGCTTGTGGTAGCCGAGTTCAGTCAAAAGCGTTAGAAAGTCTCCGGGCTTCATCATTTCACACGCTTGCTCTATCTTATTCCTGAGTGTTAGTCATTTAAGGGTAGCCCTTGAAAGGATAGAGCTGGCGCAAGCTTTAGATTACGGTCAACTTCGATACCATGGTCCTGGTAGGCTTAAGACAAAAAGATATTGACACGTGCCTTTGTTGTTTTTTTGTCACGTGGTCGTCACGACCACGTGAAATGTCATTGTGACATCCGTTGAAACTGTGGGAACACACGTTACCGCCTCTTATTTCTTGTTCCATTCAAATGAAGAAGTACATGCCATGCGGCTAAAATACAGGAGGAAAAACGCAAACATTATAACGAACACTATGTAGTGAAGAAAACTTACCAGATTTAGAAGTTCGATTTTGTACAAGCACTAAAAATAGTAAAGTAATACGGAACGCACACACCCATCATTCCCACACCTTAAGGCATTGTCATGTGAACTGAATTAGGGTATTTCTGAGTGTACAGGAGGAATAGGCAGTAAGATGTCAAGAATTCTTTGTCGACAAGTGGGAAGAGGGAGTCAGTTGCGCTTTCTCCCACATGAAATGTTCGAGAAACGGTGCGCGAAGGTTGTATTAAAAATCGGTAGAAACATTATACGCATGTTATCATTAGAAACTTCTTACCGACACTCGCGAAAATTCACAGTTTCTGGATACAGGTAGATATTTAAGAACTTGTAACTTATTTTCGCCTCTCAAGCGAAACGCAACCGCGAAATGAACAGCACTCCTAAAGGTTATTTTGCGGTGAAACTTGCTGCTACATATACTGCCAACACCTTACGGTACACAGATTGCTTTGGCCACGCTTCTAATCCAAAATGTGGGTTATGCGCTGGAAGAATACCAATAATACCCGTCTATCGAGAAGATTATTATATTGTTTTCATATCTCCACGCGCCGTCTGAACATTTTAAGGGCCCGTAACAAAAAATAGTGTTACGATCAAAACGTTCGTAACAGATTATTTCAGCCAATCCCTACGGTGGAAGATTGTTAGGAGAAATTGCTAACCAACCAGAAAAACCGCTTACTGAAGAGAAGTTTTGTGAATGTGTCTTCAGTTTGCTAGCTAACTGTAAGGAAACGACATAGAAAAATATAAATGCGTCAGAATTAAATACTAAATATTAGCCGCTTTATTGAAAGGTTATGAAAGGTGCAGTGGTCGATAATAAAGCCGACTTCACCCATGACACATGTTTAGACAAAAGCCAACCTTCCGCTTTCTAACACAAGTCTGGAAAGAAACGAAGGGGCTGTTAGCGACAACATTGAGTTAGTAAATAAATTGCACAGAAGGAACGCAGCGCTTTGTTCGCTCACCCAATGCAGCCGTCGCCATGTCGTAGGGACTCGGGCGTGCTTCGATGAATCAAAGTTCGAGTCGTTATCCTCGTTATAAAGCTTTTAGGGCTTCCCGAGGGACTAAAAAACTCGGGGCAAGACGACTCTGTTTACACTGGACGGGAAGAAACAGTTGTAGAAGCTGTTCAAGTGAAAGGACGCCAGCTGAACTTACAAGACCCTTTTTTTTTCTGTACCAGTTCTCCCTTTTAGCATTTACTCACTGCGGTTCTTGTTCTTTCCTAGTATTTACCCACTGTTCCCGTTTAGGCCTGGGAACCCCTGAGCAACGTTGAGTACTGGAAGAAGAAGAGCAAACTTTGCTACGGCAGCAAGGTGGGCCGTTCCATTTAGACGTCGTAAAGAGTGGATTAGTTCTGTTGTCAAAAGCTTGTCAGTATTCTACTTGAGTTTGTTCCGACAGCACTCAGAATCCGAGTAACGAGCTTGATGCTTGAAGTGTAAAAGATGCCCCGCCAGAAAGTACAGAATGATTCTGCGCGGTACGCGTCTCCTCAGAAACTGAGCGACCGGCTTGGCAGGTAAAGAGTAAAGATGTCTCGCCAGTAAATACAAAACGACCCTGCTTCACACACACCTGTTCCCGGAATTCAAGTGGCAAGGTGGATAAGTGAAGTGTAACGACGCCTCGTAAGCATAAGAAATCATTCGTCTTGGCCCGTGGGTTCCTATGTCCGAAGGACACAGTCGTCTTGAAAGTTAACTTCAAAATTCTTGATCGGGTCTTGGAGGAAGTCTTTGACAAATGTTATTCCGGCGCGCCATATAGAATACATTGCGGGACATGGTTTCATTGTCCCCGCACATCCTAACTTAAATTGTAGATCAGCTACCCACGACGACAACCTTAAGTGGCCACCCCACCCATTCCTCAAGTAGAATAAGGTTTCTACATAGAGCAGTTCTGGTAATTAGGTGCGTTTTTATAGAGGTAACCTCAAATTGCTTTTTAGGGGCGAAGCTCCTTAAGGTTTGGGTCTGTCCGTCCGTTGTAGTAGCGCGTTACCTACTAGGAACGCGCTACCAGGAGGGCGCGTGTGGGAGGCCCGCCCTCGGCGCGTGCCTCACGGCGCGCGAGCTCTCTCACTCTTCCATCGGCTGTCTTGTGAGAGAGAGAGAGAGACGAAAGGCGCGCGTTGACTATGGAAATGCTCTTTCTTCGATGAAGGCGCTACCAGCTCGCAAAGAAGGAGAACGCACCCTCACCCGCGAGAGACAAGCTTGACGCAGGCAGCGTCTTCTAGCGAGTTTCTTGATTGAAAAATACCGAATGCTCGCGCTGTAGAACCGTTCACCGGCCACCCATATATATATATATATATATATATATATATAGGCACTGGATCTTGAGTTGCAATGAAGTGCCGGTGGGAGATTTCACTTGTGCGTAGTTGAACCATAAGGATTCGTAGCATGAGCGTTAACTAAAATAATCCGGAACTCGGCAAGATCCACGATGAACTTTCGGAGCTTCGCCCACTCATCATCATTCACTCCGTGGATATGCTGTGAATTTTTTTTAAGATGAATCCACTGTGTGTCTCACAGAGCAGTGGCATTCAGCGAAAGACGAGAGGGTAAAGAAAAAGTAAGCCCGGAAAATTACCTGCACTGCCCCTCACGTGAAGATAGAGGGAAGCCGGGCACGTCCATGCGTTCACCTGACCATCTCTTTAGAATTCCTAGATCGTTAACTTTCCATCCCTTTACATTTAACTTCACTTTTCCCTGACGTTTCGTTTTGCTGTTGCCTTTCTGCCCCGAAATAACGTAACGTGGATGCTGTCTGGAATTTCGGCTCTGCCAATCCGTTAAGGAAGCCTGTAAACGAAGCTGCGTAATGTTTCTGTTAAACGTTACTTTGATGTCCATTTAGTATAGTACCTCTTTGATGGTGACTATGCGAAGCTTGCGGGAATACATACTCGTAGACGTAAAGAAGAAAGAGGCGCTCGAGTGCTTCTTTCATGATGAGGAACGCTGTTTCTCTGCTATGGTGTCCGCGGACATACATAATCGAAATAGTTAAGAAATGAGCGAGGGCGAACTTTTAAGCGTGGAGTACTTTAGAGGTCCACGATGTCGACGTCCACTGTGTCATGGTGCGCTACGTCAAGCAAGAAGGAAGAGATCTAGACTTGCTAGTCGGAATCTTGGACCCGGAACACTACGACACTAGGGCGGTTATGCGGAAGGGGACACGAAAAGAAAGAAAGAAAGAAAGAAAGAAAGAAAGAAAGAAAGAAAGAAAGAAAGAAAGAAAAATTTTCATTGTCCGTGTTCTGTTTCAAGTTACTAAGAAAGGAAAAGCGGACCCTGTGTTGCACTCAACCGAATACAAGCATCATTCTGCTCAGCCCACCGCTATATTTTAGACCAGATACTTACAAGAGAACGAATAAACACGAGACAGGGGTAGCTAAACACGAGATGAACCCCACTAACAATGTTTACAAGACAAAGCAACTGACAATTAACGTAACTAGATCAATCCGCATCTGGACATCGAAAAGCACACACCGCACAAAACGTGGCGGAAACCACCGCTCCGCACTACCTACAGCTCCCACGTTGAGTGGAACTCGTTTACTACTAGGTTTACCGCACAGTTTACCAGCAGGTTTACGACTGGATTCATGCTGTATTTTCATGAGGTGTTATGGCGAACGACGCGGCCGACGTACGAGAGGGCACACATAAGAAGGTGCGGACGGGTCTGAACCTTTACTTGCACAGAGCCGGTCTACAGACATCTCCACTATGTCTGTTTTGCAATGAAATCGAATCAATTGACCAGTTCTTTTTAGATTGTCGCCGATACTCTCTCCAGAGAAAAATGTTCCTCGAAACTCCACATCGAAAGAGGGGGCTAGAAATGAAAATTCCTGCAATTTTATCCTTTGGGGCCACGGTATTCGGGTACTGTTACCGGGATGTTTGCTCCGCTGTCTTCGACTTCTCAAATGAAACAAAAAGAATTCCTTGCTAATTCTATTTGTACTTCCAATCCCGTTTTGTGCCAAAATCAATCCTCGTTGCCTTCATATCGAAAAGTTTCATTAATCTTGCATCCCTTCCATTCCATCTGTTAGTCTGAATACTGGACCGCTCAGTTTTGTTTGTCTTTCTTTTTTTTCTTCCTGCACTTCCTTTTCTTTCTTTTCGCTTGTTCTTATTCGTATTGGCCCAGTCCCTCTTCACACAGCCCTAGATTTACTGACTACTCCCGCCCGATTCTTGGCCTATCCCCCTCAGTGGATGAGCGCCATAATAGAGGCTCATCATGATGATCATCATCATCATCAAGAAGGTTCTCCTGAAGATAGAAATGCACAAAAAATGCCTCCACTCGATCCCGTGTGACGCATGCTAGTACTCCCTCTCAGGGAATATGCGGGTGTGCACCATTCTCCGCAAGCAATTCTCATTAATCGAAAGCCTACGGTGAATTTGGTTATGCATTGAAAAAAGCATTCCGTCTTGCACATGTTTGTTACAATGTCGACCTACATGCCAACACGTGCACTTCAGCGCAGAGGCCGAGGCCTTGCTAACGTATCGTCCCAACATGTATGTTCCAAAATTGTAACCCAATACATGACTTAGTACATTACCACATGTGCACCAGGCTTCTTTTTTCTTTGATGTGTTGTAGAAGACAGAAGCCGAACACTCTTATTGAGCTGTGAAAGAGGAGAACATCTGGCTTAGAAGTGTGTTGCCTTGTATAGTATTGCCTTCAGGAGCAATAATTTGTCAGAATGTTAATCATGACGGTATAAACTTACGGCAGCTAGATGTTAGGTTGATAGAAACATAAGACGGCCCCTCTGTACGTGACGATTCGACGGGGCAGTCATTGTAACTGGAGCTTAGTTAAATCGACCCCTGCGACACACTCGTCTGTCATGTGTTAGTACGTGTGAGAACTATGTTTTTTTTCTGTCACATTTATCTATCGACTTGTTACTACACTGCGCAGCTCGGCTGGGATGTCGACAGGATATCTTGTTCTAGTGGCCAGCCTGAATCAGCGAGTGTCACAGATGACAACTTTTTAAGGTAACGTTTAACAAACTGCGTGGTTGCACTTGACACAGAAAAACTTGGCGGTGCGATATCAGCTAACACTTATTCCTTATCGCCTAATGTAATACTAAAACGTCACTGAGAAAAGTAAGTCGTACCATATGCGCTCTTAACGTTCGACAACATAGGAAGTAGACTTTCGTACCTTAAGAGGAAGTTTTATGAGAACAAGAAAAAATGTACACAATAAACGAAACTGGCGTGGCGAAAGCCCTTCTACCAAAAGCAGCAGATGCGGCGCCACCACTACCATCTTGTTTTATTTCCGCTGCATAACCCAAGGCCTCTCCTAGAGATCTTCAATTTACTCCGTGCTACACGAGTTCATTCCATTTTACGCCTGGGTACTTCTTAATTTCATCGTTTCATCTGCCTCGGCTACATTTTCCACCTCTTGGCAAACATACCGCTGCTGTCACTTCCCACCGGCTATCTTTCCCGCCCACTGCGTGACCTCTCCAGGTGCAAGTTTTCTCTCTCTCTTGATGGCAACGACAATGCCAGTTACTCCTGCTTGTTCTCTTATCCGCTTCTCTCTCTTTCCATCTCTTACTTTCCATGGTAGACTGCATTATTGTTAACCTCTTGTGAAGCTTCTTTGTCATCGTCCATGTTTCGGAGCCGTATGTAAAAGCTGGAAAAATGCGATGGTTATACACTTTTTGCTGACCGCTGGAACATAATTTTTCTTAGCCGATAAACGATACTAACTAATATTCAGAATGGGCTAAGTTTCCAGAGTCCTGGCAAGCTTCAGAAACATTACAACACCGCAGCGACAGAAACACTAAAGGTTACCTTAAAATATCTGACTGCTGCTGACAATAGCAAAAAAAAAACGAAGAAAGAAAGAAAGAGAATGGCGTCAAAAGAGCGAAGTATAAGCTCCATTTAATCTCGTGCTATGCAACTTCTTATCGTGAACCTTGGGAATATAGGTGCGCGAAAATTATGTTTTGGCATAGCGGTAATTTAGCGTTCAGATTTATATTTCTTCGCAGGTGTGGCGCAAAAGGTGTGCGGCTGAAAAGAGGCGCGTTTCGTGAGAAACAAATATAATCTCCACAGCGGCGAAAGAACAGCTCCGTATAGAAGCCCGGCTTCGGACGAAGGGCGAATTTTGGCCAGACAATGGTGGGGAATATTAATCAGAGCACGCTAGCAGAAACGTTCCTAGGATAGTGCCTGCAAGTCGGAGGCTTATTCTAGAAAAAAAAAAGCAAACAAAAGAGAGGTGAAAAAAAGAAAAGGGAGTTTAAGGAGAGCCGAGAAATTAACCTTCCACTAATCACTCGCTGTTTTGCAACGTAATTGAAAGGACGGAAGACAACAAAGAGAGCTGACCCCCGGGGGCCCTTTGTAAAGGCTGTCACCGACATAGTAACAATGAAAGCTATATTTGAGAGTAAAAATGTGCGCATTCAGAGCAGTCTACATCCCGAAAAAGTTTGAAGGTAAGACGTTCTCAAATCAAATAGCTTTTCTTTCTTTTTGAAAGATCCATTTGTTTTACGCTACAATGGAGCCTTATAATTTATTCAGTTAGCGTATCTGCTGCTATAAATATACGCGTAAACATTGTGCTCCTATTTTGTTTTATTAATCATTACACACTACTTGGAAATCATTGCTTTTAGGGTAGGTTGCTTGATATTTGTTATTGGGATTTTGCCTCCCACTTCAATATTCTTAATACAACTTTACCAATTAGACTAGGCTAAGCCAGTGACACATCAAAGCATCTCTCTTGCCGTACGAAGCATCTTGCTGTGAAACGAGGCACCTTAGCAAAAGGTAATAGATAACAGCCCAGTGGAAAAGTACCGACAGTTTACATAGTGAAGTCCTCCGGAAGTCAGAGCTGCGACCCTTTCGAAGAGCCAACTAAGACCACACAGGCCTTTCAGATTTCGGTTTTCGAACAAAAGAAACAGTTGCGTTGGCAAAAGAAACAACAAAGAAGTATCAGCGCAAGGTTTCGCAAACTTGTGTTTGTGTGTAGCATAGTAGTTACTACACTTAACTGCATTAGGAACATAGGGACCCTGGTTCGAACCATGGGACCTGTATAAAATTTCCTTTCTTCCTGCCGTCCTTCCTTTGCTAGAAAGTCTGAGGAGTTCGTATGGTATGAAAGGTAAGTTTGCCACCAGAATTCAACGCGAACGCTTACATCTGATTGCTCAAAGCGGGATCACGTGCCCTACTGGCTAAGCCAATGAACCGAAGAATAACCTCCGCACTATTGCTGCTACAACGTCGACAAAGAAACAGTGTCGAATGAGGCAGCTATGCTGTAAAAACGCCGTTGGCGCCAATACTGATTGATAAATTATGACTAATTAGAGGCCTTTTGCCTTACAAAACTATAATCTGATTCTGACAGACGACGTAGTGGAGGGCTCCGGAAATTTCAACCACCTGGGACTTTTTAACGTCGCGCAGTACACGGGCCTCAACATTCCGTATTTATCGAAATGCCGACGCCACGGCCGGTATTCGATCCCGCGACCCTCGGATCAGCAGCCGAGTACCATAGCCACTAGATCACCGTAGGAGGCTGTTGGATGCCTACGCTCCGGCAGTTGGTTCATCCCCAGCTTTATTCGAGCAGTGCATTGGCCTGACGCGAGGAAGTCGTGGGTTCAACTTCCAACTGCGCAGCATCTAGACGGGAGCAATGTGAAGAAAGAAAGCAAATGTGCGCTTGTATCTAGGTGAATGGGAAATAGCCCGTGGTTGTCAGCGCTGTCACATTATGTCCCACCACGGTGTGCCTCACAATGATGTGATGTCGGCATGTGAGTTCCCATAACGCAATTCCCTAACAGAAACTGCTTGTTTTAGAAGCGCTTATGCAAGTGCAGTTCGCTCGCTCTAAATGAGCGTCGCATTCCTTGCTGCCCCATTTTGAAACATTCGAACCTGCACATATCACTGCGAAGAATGCACTGCTAACCACTTTCGTTTTAAACACATTGGAGTTAACGTGTAGCTTAGCTTCTTCACCGAGTTTACAATTCTTTCAGGTCACTCTAGAAAGCTTCAGTAACATTCCTTGTCCGAAACAGCTACCGCGGACACCTTTACCAGAAAAACAAACAAGCAGAAAAAAGAACGTTTTCGTCCCCCTTAGAGTGGGTCCTATAAACTTTGTTTCGAATCTCGTAATGAGAGGACACTGAGAAAGGAGGAGGAGATGAATGGGGGAAGGGGGCGGGAGAAGATGAAGGTGCCTGCAGCTTTAAACTGCAGAAGAAAGAAAACAGCATAGCATTTTGACGGGCAAACTGAGGCACATGCACACTCCATGCCGCAAACAAAGATTTTTGTTGTTCTTTTCATTCCAAGCACAAACAACGTCAAAAGATGTTTAACTTTAGAGCGATGCGCCAGTGTGACGCAAGAGCAGAACCAAAAAAAAATTACGATGCCTCTCATGCGTTCGAGTGCACTTGACTGAAAAAAAGGGACCGACATGATTAAATGAACCCTGAGAACACATTTTTACGACCACACAGTATAAAGTGCGGAGTTGACAAAAGCCTTTATTCATCGGGGAAAGTGCCCTGCCCGGGGTCATGCTTGCACTTTGAAGAACCTTACTTTTCTTTGCCTACTCGTCTCCCTTTAAACTTTTTTTCTTATCTCGTCTCCGAAAGGTCCCAGTCCACTAGCTATGAGGTAACACGGAGTTCATATCAAGCGTACGTCTAGTCTTCTCAGGCAGCCTAGGCTTTGTATGCACCCAGCATAACTTAGGTGTACCGGGGTAATCTTTGTTTGCCCCCAGGCCATATTTGTTTTAAGGCTCAGCAGTCCTTCGTAAAGTAAATGTTCGGCCGTAAAACCCACCCTTTTTTTTAGTACTTTACCTCGCCGTCTTCCACCATTTTTGGTTCTCGGACGCGGTTCCCTCATGTTGCCACATCCACCGCGTACATTGTTACCGCTGAAATTGCGACAGCTTAGACGAATACGGGATTTTTTTCTTTTGGTTTCGTCGTGCCTATATGGTCGTCTGATTCCTTCGAAGACGCGTTTCATAATGACGCCGGTCCGCCGGGAGGCATATTTAAAGAAAAAGGGGGAGGGAAGCATTCAACTTTTCCCGCCGTTTCGTGGTGATTGGATTCGCCGTATCAGCCCTTTCGCAACAGTAAACGCATGGATTGCATAATAACGCCTCCGGCCGGTTGGAGTTATTGCCTGTGCATCTGGCCACGACGCGTCCGTGCTCCGCTGTAAAAACAACCGGCCGGAAAAGGGCATAATACACTGAAGGCTCTTGCGTAAGCACGACAGCGCTGGCTGCAACTGAGAATATTTAAAAAGGGGGGCGGGAGGGGGGGTGGTGGCGGTGATATTTGAACTATGACATTACAATTTAGCTTGGGTGTGTGCTTACAGAAGGGCACTAAGACGCTTATAAAAAGTCGTTATTCGACCGTACGTTGCTCCTTGTATCGATTTCTCGTCGCTTTCAACGAACTGTCGTTTCGGAATCGCAGATGCATATCGAGCGTTATAGAATAATGACGAAACGAATGTGCATGGTGTCTCGCTCTCTTCGTGAGCGCAGTCGCCTGAAAAAAGGCGGATAAATAAAAATCAGGGGAAAGGAACAAGTGAAGCGAATTTTACGCTTAAAAATTGAGATTATATTCACATGACAAAAATTATCTGGAAACCACAGAGGGGACAGCTCGTCGCAGGCGGTGACCTCTGCTGCATCCTTTTCATGGCGAATGTGGTGTTTTATTGTTGTGTGGTATTTTATTATTAAGTACGGGGCAAGTTCTGAAGCGCCGCTGATAGAAACAGCATGGCAGAAACGACTAGCCAAACCGAGCTCTTTATTGGACAAGTTGAAATAGACTCAAGTGGTGTGTTACCTTTACTGCAGGCGGCTACGAGAATAAGGCATGGTAACCTCATGGAGAGGACATGGCGACATGTTATTATGCCAAAGTATATACTTCCTTTTTTTTTCATTTACACGGGGTCCGCAGCTAATGTGACGGTCTAAGTGCAGACACCCACGAATATATGGTCTTCTACACGATAAAGCGATAATGATACTGAGGGGAACACCATGCTGATGAACTGAAGATTCTTTGTGATAAGGAATTCTGTAGCCACGCACAGTTAATAGGGAAGAAGAGCTTGTACTTTGCTCAAACGTGGAGTTAAGCAGCGCCGCAGTATATTAAAGTAGCTACTGCTGCTGATTGTTTGAGTTAAGTATCTTAGCTTTCTTGATATGTTGAACTGCATCTAATGCCTTGAGAGTGTCACCCAGCGCCCCTCACTTAATTAACGCTAAACTGAAAGGAAAATTAACTGCCTGTTATATGCTATGAATTCGTGAAAATATGGAACATGAGAAAAAAAACAATTTTCGTAAACGGACAACTTGTTTCCGACAACTTTTCATAGGATAGAAGATGCCATTGTAATCAGAAATGGAAGACACGCACTCATTTTTATGTGCATGGAGGTTTCCACGTGAAAAAAATTGGAAAGTTTGTATAATAGAACCAACCCTGAATAATGCAGTAATGCGTTAGCGCTTCTGAGATGAAACAGATGCGCAAAAGCTACAAATTCTACAATGAATCCGCGGTATTAAAATCGAGAGGAATGTAGAAGCAGGAAGGAGCACCGTTGATTCTTGAACGCTCCGAGTCCCGTAAACGAAATTTAATTTCAACGCTGTCATTGGAACAGGCAATAAGAATGGCAAAGACATTCGATTCCCTTCGGAGTTCTATCTCGTTCTTTCAAAGCAGTCGTCGTTCTGTTATTTCTTTTTTGCTCCTGACGAGGCTGCATGACGTAAGATACCCTTGACAGCCAGTATTTATCAGGCAAATGAGAAGCAAAGAAGAAAAAATAATCAAATAAGCCGAGCCCCGAGAACGGCACTCCGCGTCACTGACCTCAAGAAACAAAGCACCATACATTCGTACACGGACTCTTGACTCGCAAACCAAGCGTACGACAGTCACTGACATCGGCCTCTGCTTTCTTTTTATGTGATCTCAAGGCCAGCCAATGCTGCCTGTGATCAGGCATTCCCTTTTGTCAGTTGTCGTGGCAACTCGCAATCCTGTCTTGAGTGCTTTGTTCGGAGAGCTGGAAGACCTCAACTTTCCTTCAGGAAACGCCAAGCTATGAATCGACAGCACAAAAAAAAAGAACGAAGAGGAAAAAGTATTAGCAATAGAGGGCTCGGGGAAGCATGGTGTCTAGAGTGATGATCGGCAAGCAAAAAGGAATAAACCTGGAGAGAAAAGAATATGAGTCGCGTTAAACGAAGTCGCGAGACTTTTGTTATACGTCGACGCACACAAAAGGGGGCTACAGTTGACGGCCCCGGCACACGAGGCCGTTCATAAATTTTGCACGAACGCCGAGGGTCCCAAATGAGGTGGATTATTGACCGCTCCGGAGGGCCCTTCTGCCTTAAATTGATCTCGACGCTCTTTTCCTTTTTTTGGTTTGTTCTTTTCTTCATCTTCTCCTTGTTTCAGCCCTGGCCGCTATAAAACGTGAGTGGCGCTAGTTTCTTACAAGTATGGCCTGTCCCGGGACTCGACTCGACTTTCTCAAAGAAAACGCGCCTGTAGACGCCGAAGTGGCAATTCTCGCGCCGTTTTTACTCTTCTACATTTTCTGTTTCTTTTGTGTCTTTGCTGTCTTCAAGAGAACAGGCGCTATAGGAGCTTGCGAGTAAAAGGGAACAGAGAGAGACAGTATGCAGCGGAGAAGAAAAACAGTGCGAGAAGGGAAGGGCCCAGGGCACACTGGACCAAGGGCGGCCCTCCACCCAACTTTCGATTGACTTCGCCATTTTGAAGCCAGGTGGCGCGAGAGTGTCCCGGACGCTCGCGCATGCGCGGAGCTGGTCGAGCGCGCCGTGGGCCGCCAGACGATGGGTTCCATTGAGCAGACGACGCTTCTATGGGGAGCACGTTCCTGCCGGACATGGGCTCCAGGGGTTAGGCCAGCTGGACGGTTCCGGAAAGTTCGAATTAAGGAACGTGTGAACTTCGAGGTGCCACCGATCTTGCGAATGTTCGTCGAGTGACTGCTCCGTGCGAGTGCCAATTGCCGAGCGTCATGGTTCCGTTGATGTTCTTCGTCATGGTGAGTTTCAAATCTCCACGCTTCCCGGCCGAAGCACTTAGTACTACTCCCTAAGACGTTCCACGCCAACGTGGCTGTGGATATTGGTCACACAGTTTTGTCAACTCTATCTTTATGATCTGTGCTAGAGTAGATTTCGAAGGTAAGCTCCGTAGTTTTATCTGAACTTACTTTCGCAAGTGATACATCTCTGTCCGACATAGCTAGTCACGGGAATGAATGAAAAAAGGTGGTTAAGGATAGCGGTGACTTGCCCAACTGTAGTTTCGGAAAGATAAGCAAGCAATTCGTGAAAACTATTGGCCCCTCATTATTCAGTAACGTTATTTGAAACTTGACTTGCAGGATTAGTTGGCAACGTTTTTGAAAAGAAAGCAAAGTCAGTAGGCCAGCACAGTCATGGAAATAAGTCAAAAGCAAAGCTCCAAGATGAGCTATAAACCGAATTTGTCGAGGATCTGGTAATTATTTTGAGAGAAGAGCTGTCACAGTTGCCATGTCATACAAATTATTAGATATTCAATCGAAGAGGGAGAATTCCGTAGAACCTGCGCATATTTTTTAGGAAGCAGTGCTTCGGAGGACTGGGAAAGTTATGGAAACGGCACACTGCACAAACGATCAAAAAAAAAAAAAGAACCACACAATGTATGACCAGCAATGCGAATGGGAGGAGGGATCTTTACATTGGAACAGTCCCCAAAAACCGGAATGTATATGTACAGTCAACAACAAAAGTTTACAGGGTCCGAAACTTCGGGGAAACCTGTATTACCGCTTAGCTTCGCAACGTAGCCTCAATTTGAAAGTTTCAGTGGGTAGAGGTTTTTGCGATGTATAGGCTGTCACATTTATTTCGAGGCTATGTTCATAGGCCAAATGGTAATATATATTTTTCCGAAGTTGTGGATCCCGCAAACGTTTGCTGTTGACTGTACCTAGAATTTCGAAAGTGAGGGTGCTTTTTACAACAGGGGTCAGGCAGACCAGGTTCAGATTCTTTTTTTGCACAAGCATTATTGATCGGAAACTCCCAAACATTCAGCGCACTTATTACAGCAGAATATATAAGAAAACGTGCCTGAATACTTTAGGACGTTTTTTGAGTATCACGTTTGTGGTGCTTTCGCCGTCGAACACTAATCTTCCGCCCTTTTTGAAGTGAATGCACTCAGGCGCTTTTTGAAAACGGCCTGCCCTAGCGACACTTAAGTCTGTATGGTGCGCTGTAGGCACGTGTAAAAGCTTGCTGTTTTCCGAGCTCTCTCTCTCTTTATGATTCACTTTCCTTTTTTCCTTAGGGTATCCCAACGCACGCGTTTCTTGTTAAGATGTCTTTCTTCTTCAATCCATTTTTTTATCGCCACGTTATCGAGTCACCGTGGTATCTAAGGGGCCACCATGTGACGCTACTTAGCTGATATATGGGGGTTCAATTAACGCGATCGCGTTTCGACGATGCGATTTGCAATAATTCCCGTGCACTCAGGTTAAGGTAGATGGTAGTGCAAACCAGGTGGATTACAATTAGCACCATGTGATGTCGTGCATCATATTATATTGTCAACCACGAACACGAAACCCCAGAAGTACAGTTTTGAAGACATTCACGTGACTAATGGACCTTTGTGACGTGTTCAATTCAATACCGCAAATAATTCATGTATTTCTTTTTCTTTTGTTTTGGGGGGGGGGGGGTTGACTTATTGTGTTTCTTTCCTTAATATACGCAATGTTTTGCTACACGTTCCGCACATGAGTGTCCATGTTTCTTTTTAATTACCTAGGAATCCCAAAGTTGCCAACTCCTGTTGCAAGACGAGTCAGTAGTGCGGTAAAACCGAGATTTGTAAAAGGTAACATTTCCAGAGCCACTGAAGACAACTGTAAAATGAAAAGTTTCACACAGGCTTTTTGAACGAGAAAGAAGGTAGAGGATTGTGAAGTGAAAGTTTCAATAGGCCCTATAAATTGCGAGATCTTTCCTTTATTTGTTCTAGAAATCTGTTTAGTTTGAAAATTGGAACACTACCAACAGTACAGATAAAAAAAGCTTGCGCGTTTCAACAAAATAAACACTAACAATAGAAAGTCGAAGATGAAAGACCTGATGATTCTTTTTGTGTCTTTCTCAAAAATTTATTTTTTGGCGAATTCTCTGGGCATTACGGCGAATTTTTGTTGACGTCACAATTGGACCATTGAGCATATCTCCACGTTATTGTCAACGCATTCGACGATTTATCGCTTTCAATGCAGCAACAAATCTAATCTATATATAAACGGTAACAACTAGCACACACTCTGCGCACAATTGCAGAGCTCGAAAAATATCTCAGCGGATCAAATGGAAATTTTTCCGAATAAATACTTCGCATTATATGACTCACACTTTTCGTTCTTTTCCCTCAGTCTTTCTATCGCGATCTCTGTGAACAAAAGAAGAATACGTGAATTCTAATTAATCTTCGTACTCTGGCGATGGAGATCCATCTTTCAACAAGGGGAGTAGCTCAGATTGCTTTTAGCAAGGACTACATCTCCGCAAAGACCGCCATTTGCAGAAATGGCCCTCTTGAGTTCTGCGACGAACAAAGCGAAGTCCCGGGAAGCTCCAGAGCATTAAAAAGACAGCTTTCTTCTTGCAAAGTCATTGATACAGCAGTAATGACGTGCACGTCTCCTTAGGAGAGCACTTAGGAGTGATGTCGAAGACCGTTTGTCGACGCGTGTATGATGACTACGTTGATGATGATTGCAGTTCATTTCGTTTTTAAACCAGGACGACGGAAAAAACAGATAGCTTTCTTCTTATCAAACACATTTATATAGTTAGCAGCGATTTGTATCTCTCCTTGAAAGAGTTCTTGACTGATGTCAAGGTCCATTTCTTGATAATGATAATGATGATCATGATGATGACCCCTTTTGGCGTCTCCTTGAAGCCGGGCTGGAGACAACCAGTTATCTGGCCCCTTTACGGTAATCAAGTGTCATCCCATTAGGGTTCTACTATCGTGGCTTTATCTCTTAAACAGCTTACTTCCTCGTACTGGCCTGTACTCATACAGCGTGGCCCAGCTTACTACCGCCAATCGCGCTCTCTCATCTTGTTCTGGCCAAGTACAAAAAGAAATGTAAAACTAGTTACAAAGGTTGGATGCACAGCATTTCCTGTGGTTTTGCCTGTTCTGTGATTACAGAACAGGCAAATGGCCCAAGATTATAGTGAACAACCAGCTTAGGGAACACGAGTTCAAAGCTAGCAGTCGGCCTTTAGAGTAATATTGTTTGCAACTATGGCGATTAGAAACAGGGAAGCCTGATCACGAAAATGACATCCATCCAAAGAGTCCTTTCTGTCTGAAAACAAGTTAAAGACGTGTGGGCGCGCTTATCTCACGCATACCGAAATTATCACAGGAAATCTACCACTGTCCGAGAAGCGGAACGTCTGCAACCCTAAACAACTAAGGGATTGAAATCATAGATCGCGTAAAGGCCCATAAAAAAACAGGAATGATGGGCGTAACATTGAGACGCAAGAACAAGGCAGAGTGGACAAGGAAGGAAACAGGGCTAAGTGAAAGAAAAAAAGAAAGTTCAGAAGCCCTTCCCCTATCGGGCAAAAAGGGGCTAGCGAGGCCTGAAGGTTGCGTGCCTGACACATTTCTGTACTTCTTTCCTTTTCTTTCTTTCTTTTCTTTCCTTTACTTTCTTTCTCTTTCTTTCAGTCTTTCTTTCTTCAAATCTCCCAAGCGTGGGTCTGCAGTCTGGTGGTTAAGACACATGACTTTGGAGTGGGGGGACCTAGGTCGAAAGCCCAGAACCGGGAGATCTTTCTGGCTTCCTTTCTCGCTTGAAGTGACATGTTTTCTTTTTTCGCACAACAACGCCGCTGATATATGTAGCTCGTAACACGCTTCGCTTGAAAACATTGACGTAGGCAGGTCACGTAATGCGGATGACAGATAAACCGATGGACAGTGGGAGCGATGGAATGGATGCGGATGGTTAGAAAAAGGCAGTCCTGGCGGGAAGAAGTTAGATGGGGAGATGAAATTAAGTAGTTTTGAGAAATAAAACGGAGAATTAGTTCGCGCAGGACAGCGGCAAATTGAGGACTGTAGTAGGATTTTATTGATTGATTCCTGGGGTCTCACGTCCCAAAATCAAGATACTATTATTAGTGACACCGTAGTGGAGGGCTCCTGAAATTTCAACCACCTGGAGTTGTTTTATATGCACGGGCGTCGCACTCTACACGGGCCTCAACGTTTCACCTCCATCGAAATACCGCCGCCATTACCGGGACTCGATCCCGAGACCTTCAGATCAGCAGCCGAGTCTGCAGCCACTGGACCACGGGGCTGGGAAACCAATGTGCTAGGACTTCCTACAGCAGCTGAGGGTGGTGTTGGTGGGGGTGGTGGCGGGGAAGGTGACACGATGATTATGCGTAATGTAGTTCTACGTATGCCACAGCTAGACACCCTCTTGATTCAACCTTTTCTCGCTAGATATTTAATAGAAATTACGCCTTACCAGTACCTGCTATCCAGTCGTCATCCGAGCTTTTTACGTATAGAGTGAAGTTGGTGTTCTATCATGTTTCCACCCTTCCTTGAGAAATGCAGAAAAGATAATCTCTCGCTTTTTTACCATGCACACATAAAATCCTTGCATTTACAAAGCGGAATGCATCGTCCATTTTCCATAGTTCGCTTCTTAATGTGAATATAATGGAGCCTTGAACGCCAATAATTTGGACCACCTGGAAATAGCTTTTCTTTATGGTGCCCCTGTTGTTAATCTTAATCCTTGCTTTATTTGTGTTTCGTCAACGCAATTTATTTTTACGTTCCTGCGTTACCACATGTATACCCAACAACAGTGCGCCTGCATTAGAGCCTGCTTAGGCAACATATATCCGCGACAGAAAGGTGCACAGAACTTGAGGTTCAGAAAAATGCGTTGCTGGACTGGCAATGTCAAAGCTAAGGAATACATAGTAACTCTTCAAAGTTTGGTAGCAGCGATTGCCATGAAGAAAAGTGAGACCTAATGGCATTCTCAATAACTATAAGAAGTTTTCATTTTATCCGTGCTGGTTAGTTATCGTTTCACGTTTTACCAAAAAAAAAAAAAACAAATCCACGCGTATCCACGGAGTGAATGATGATGAGTGGGCGAAGCTCCGGATGTTCATCGTAAATCGTGCCGAGTTCCGGATTAATTTAGCCATGCTTCGTGCTGTGTGGACAGAAAACTGATTTCTCTAGAACACTGTGGTATTCGTTTCGCATCTTCTACCCTCCAGAAAAGTTGTGAACAACTACTTAAAACTGGGGCTATTTGCGATGTAATACGAAACGAAACCGAAACTGAGTGATGCCGGAGTAGACGAAGAGGAACCGGCGTGAACGCGTGACACAAGAGCGCGTGCCAGCATTCGAAGCAGCTCAGCGTTCGATGAAGACGAAGTGGCTACGACGGACAACTATGGCAGAGAAGCCTACGCCTTAAGGAGCTTCGCCCCTGAAAGCATATCGTTGGAATGAAACGGCGCTTGCTAGGTGAAAAAAGGAGCAAAAAGAAAATGTCGATAGCAATGCGGCCTTCACGCTCCCGTGCGACGTCACTGGGACTGTATCAGTTTCGACTGTGCCATAACTGCACATAGTTGAGGTTGGTAATATTAATTATATCACTATTATTTGGTAATTGCAACATAGGATTTATAGTAAACAATTATTTTCTGTTGTCAATAATTAAACTTTGTTCCAAGGGAGCCGGAAACTTGTCCTATGAAGTTTCGGGAACCGTTATTGAGCCAATGAGTCTGAATTTTGACACATACGGCTCTGACATCCAGAACGTCACAAAATGATGCGGAAGCTCAGAATCAAAACTCAGAAATCAATCTTTGCCCTTCGTTTTCTCCCCTTTATTAAAGAAAAAAAAACATTCTACAGCGTAATCAGGAACAGATTTGTGAAGAAACAACTCGCCAGTGCAGACTAATTTAGTGTGTCACATTAGTGTCAGTTTTTTGTTCACCGTTTCGTCATTTTTCCCCAAGACAGGATTACTGCGTATGAAAAATGTCACCGCTGTCTCGACATCATGAGGCCTTAAATATGTGGAAAGTTTTCGACTGAAAATTAAGGCAGGGGTCCACGTTAGGCGAATCAGTGGACGAGGTAATAACTGTGCTACAGTTTGACAAATTACGAGCTTAAATATGCGGACGTTGCTGCCAAGGAAAGCTGATGGACCTGTCCGGCCTCAGAATGGCGAGTCGGTTCACCATAATGAACAAGAACAAGAACAAAGTTGAAGTCTTAGTAGAAACATGCACAAATGCAAGCACGCTTTAATTTCTTGGGACTAAAATGCTCATATTTCACGTGCGAAAATTTCGAAATTTTAGGAGTGACTTGGCGTAAGCTTTAATTATCCGTGCCTTTTTTACAGCGCACGTGAATTAAATTACGCGATCGCTCTTGAAGGGGAAATCATTATATCTGCGACGAAAGCATCACTTAGGAAAAACGGTACAGAATATTACGACGAAACAAAAGATGGAGTACAAGAAAGTGAAAACTTGCCTCTCGTTCATTTGCTATTTACCGAAATAGCCATAGAAGGGTAGAATGCATGAGTAAGGTGATTGACAGGCAAGGACACAACATGACATGCTCGTCAGTTATATAGCAATTAAGGATCGTGAAATCAGTTCCGGCTCATACCCACAATGAATATTCGGGTACGAGCGACGCTTTCTTGAGTGATAAACTTTACAGCCCTAGCCAAAGTGCACATACGTGATGTCCGAATGCCAAAGGTTCCGGGTTAGAGCACGTCGTTCCAGGGTTCGATTACCATAGGCCTTCGCTTTTGCGTCTCTTAGGCGATAGCTAAGGACTCCTGGAGTATTAACCGGTGACCTGCTTATAGGGTCCATGTCTATACGTACGTAGCGATGTTCGCAGTCAACAGCGGAGCTGCTATGTTTAAGGGAAAACCGGACACTGTCTTGCCATTGACCAACTACCCGCAGTGCTACGGGTAGTGATTGTGCGAAAGAAAGAAAGAAAGAAAGAAAGAAGAAAGAAAGAAAGAAAGAAAGAAAGAAAGAAAGAAAGAAAGAAAGAAAGAAAGAAAGAAAGTGATGTCTCGGGTTCCCACAAGGGAAAAGCGGATCCACGTTTGTACTCGACCTGCTACCCACAGCATTGCCATCAGCCAACTCTTGCGTGATGGCGATACTGATAGTGCTACATCACAATGCTGATAGGCCTAGTGGCTTTAGCCCTGACAATCTTGTATGCTCGTGTCTTACGCACGAATGTCTTGGATGAAGGCAAAATGCTGCCAGTGTTTTGCAGGCGTTGCCAAACAGTGCTTGAATAAAGCCTGTGGTTATTTCACACGTCATACTTTACCACTGCCACAGCGGTACAAATATGTATTATTAGCGAACGCATTATGTGCACTTCTTGGAAAATATGAATTCGGCGTGCTTCCTGTGTTATCCCCAAGCTCGCTGTATCCACCCTGTTACGGCCATGATGGCCATAGGTGTTCAGAAATAAATACAATAAAAGACGAGCGCAGAATATATCCGTACGGCAAAGCAGAAGAGGTCGTCAAATGTGTTAGTTATGATAATACGGCCCTGACAAATCCGCCAAGTTTAACGCCTTTATTATGCATGCTGCCAAAATTCCATGACGAAAGCCTTTACCGAAGAAACCAGTAAAAGCTATGAACGGACACATCGACAAAGCGTGCTTAAAATGGCGTTCATAAAGACGGGAAAAAAAGGGTGCAAACAGGATGTGGACGTCCTTCATGAATCTTTTGTCTCACCCGATATAAGCGTAGATTAAACCGTATTCCACCGCAGCCGATAACAGACCAAGGCCTCTCAGTATCTTAACAAATACACTGAATTTGCACTCGAGCTGTTAGGTTATGCGTACCTGATTAATTAGGCAAATCTTTAAGCTCGTTAGCATGAGCTACGCAGGAGGTCGTCGAGAAAAAAAGCCTAGTTTTACCTTTAACTCTCTGAAAGCCTGCATCGTCAGTGTGTAGTTGAAGAACGACCAGCACGCTCTGGTTATTATAGGGGGCATCATGTCGAAGCGCTGCTGGCGTTTTTATCTCCTGAGCGATGCCTTTTAATTGATTACTGGACCGTATCCAACTACATCGAGGTACCCTTGAATTACTGTTTCCGTCGGAGGTGCCATCGCGAATCGCTCACACATCATTCTCACCGCATGAGCGAATGGTCGAGTCGGCAGGTACGTAATTAAACGTTAGCTCATTGTTCATCGTCAGCGAAAGTATCGCGCATCGGACGTTTCGTTCACGAGAACGAGCTTGACGTTTGCAAGTGGTACTGAAGGCCTGACGTGCGACTATCAAGTTGTGAGGTATTACAAGAAGGTAGGGAAGAAAATGGACCGAACAATAGGCGTTAAGGTTTCTACGTCATGATTGCCGGTCTGCATGCGATTTTATTTCTTATTCCTGTAGAAATCTTCGTGTAGTGACACAGATCAAATCTCTGTGCGTGATAAAACTTAGTCATGCTATCGTTTGGTTCCTTACGGCTTCTCCATTTTATATATTTTTTACGAATGTTGCAAAACATTCCGCGATAACAAAATGTTGAGCTCGGCGCGATTCTTGTCCAATTCCACGGTGCAGATACCAGTCATGTGTTCTTGGGACGAGGACGACGATAAGAACAAGAAGAATAACGATTACCAGAGAGCGGTGCGAAAAGTACTTGACATGATGTTTTGCTCCAACGACCTCCTAAATGTCGACCTTGAGTTCACCACCGGAGAGGCTAATGAAACCTTTACTGTGACGTAGTCATTAAGTCATTCTGCGTTACGTAGCATCGAAAATGACATAATACCTAAGCGCCCAGTCATGGCGAGATGATCAGATTAGCAACGCAGTGATATGCGACGAGGTCACATGGAAGCCGAGTATCTAAGGTTAAATCACATTCTTGAGCTAATTCCTGTGGAAAATCGGCGTGTTCTCTCTTTCTGTGACGTAAGGGGAAGTGGACGTTTGCTTGCTTTCTGGGGTTTAACGTCCCAAAACCGCGGCATGATTGTGAGAGATGCCGTAGTGGAGGGCTTCATAAATTTCTACCTCCTGAGATTTGAATTTGAATTTGAATTTGAATTTGAACTTTATTGAGACAATCAATTGTCTGGGATGAGGGGGCTAGAGGCAGATGCAACTGCCTGACAAAGGGCCCCCTACCCATACATTGCTCAGGGGTGGAAAGCCGCGGTACATATTCAAATACAGGTAACAAGACAAGGTCAAAACACAGGCATACAGGAGATCAAACACAATGAGTAAAATAGTTACTTTCGGTACACACTAATAATAATGCGTGACATGATAATGTTTATACGAGCCCTGATGATGATCAATGTAACAAAACAGTATAAAAAAGATAAGAGGAAAAAAATCAAGAGACGGCAAATACACAATATAATAGGAATACTAGGAGATAAACAAAAGGTAATCTAACTTTTTTCTGGAGGCTGTATGTCGAATAGTTGTCCTGAATCATATTGGCGATTTCTCGATTATTATTTAGAAAATGTGGCATTAAATTCTGACAAAGTGGAAGAAGACAGATCTCAGAAGCACAAAGAGGCGTGAGCACATGTGGCACAAATGATTTCGTCTATAGAGAGAGCCGCTTCTGCAAGAAGCAGTTGTACGTATTAGGCGATGCAAAAAATAAAAATAAAAGGAAAGCAGGACCGTAAAGATGCCGCCATAAGTGACTATAGCAGGTGCGTGAGCATATCTTGATTTCGGCTAGTGCTGGCGAATATCGACTAAGTAATGCTAATGTAGTATAGTGTTGAACATTGTTGGCCGATGCCTTACAGTGCTACTAAATATACCCGAATTGTAGTTAGTGTCGATGTACGTCGGTAATAGTATGCACTCAAGGTAGCGCTTCTGCGCACAATAGCACAATTTCCTATGAAGAAGTTCCTGCCAAAATATTCTTTACTATCGATTGTGACAACAAAGGAACGTACACATCTTCAGTGGACTGCATTTGGTTCAAGTAGATAGAGTATCGTAGCCAATCAATAAATGTGCTCCAGGTGCCCACTGACCCGACAAACTGTTTCTCGTCTTTCCGGGACGAATTTGTCGATAAGGCACATCCGCGCCGTGATAGTTACTGGGTAAACCATGTTAGCCCGAAAGAGCCCGAGGCTACATTAGTAGTGCCGAGTGAAGTTTCGGTCGATTTTTGCAACAGCCGCTGGGGGTGTCTCATCTCTGTCTACTATTACTTTTTTTGCTGGTAGTAGTAGTACTACCAGTAGTAGTTGGCCTGAACACACTAGTACAATAGACAAGGGTCCACATATGAGTACGAGTGGGAAAACAATATCCACCAAAAAGGGCCACAACATTTGCTGCCGCTTTAGGAAGGAGAATGCAGAAGCAGATATTGAAAACAGGCAATATGGTAGTAATGGAGATAAGGATAAACAAGCTTGCACAGAGAATATATAAAGGAAGACCACGAGAAGGGTTCGAAAAATATAAACAAGGAAATTGATCGCAGGTCGCGCGAACTACCGGAGACTGGCTACAGGGTAATGGAAATAACAGGAATGTCATTGTCAGCCGTAAAGAAAACATGTGATATGAGCGGAAAGGCTATTGAGATTACTTCTTCTGATGTTATAATGAAGAAAACACGTGATGTGAACGGAAAGTCTATTGAGATTGCATCTTCTTATGTTTGAATAAAGAAAACACGTGGTGCGAACTGAAAGTCTATTGAGATTTCTTCCTCTTATGTTAGACTAAAGAAAACTCGTGATGTGAACGGAAAGTCTATTGAGATTTCTTCCTCTTATGTGAGGAAAGTAATGCGAGTACAAACTTCACTTTTCGCCAGATCTTCGTGTTGTAAAACTAACGGGAAAATCGTCTCTTGTGGAGGGATCAGACGAGCACTTTGTGGCACACAATTTGAAAAACTTGCATTGGTCAGAGCCTGAAGAAGCTACTTTGGCTGAGAAGCAGAAAAAAAAAGAATGCTGTATTCGCTTTGTCAATATCGCAAGGAAGGAGAAATGAACACTACACGTAGGAATTTCCATCAAGATTTTGGTGAAGGAAAACTGAAATAAAAGACAAAAATAAATTTTTTTCTTAAAGGGGATATGACAACGTTGAGCTTGCACTCATGCCGAAAGCAATGTCCTCGTTGGAACTTTGAAAAATGAATACGAGGTCAGATGATTTAAGGGACTATTCTTCCTTGCCATGAAAATGAAAAGTTAGGAGAAATGTTTTGATTGACGTAGACCTCGTCGCTGAATGCTGATCATCACTTCGTCTTCATCTTCTGGTGGTCCCTCCGGCTCGTAAATGCGTACGTGTATTTTTACTGTGAGATTTAAAGCAACGTTATCAAAACACTGCAAGGCGAACCGTGTACACCTTGCACTAGCAGGCCAGTTCTATCTCGTGAGTGACTGAGCGCAGGCAATATCTTTTGCATTAGTGTAATGTCATGCTTTCACCCGGCACACTTCCCAAATTTTTCTTCCGCGATCATATGTTACTAATGAGCCATCGATGAAAATTTTAACTTTTTGCAATATCATAACGTTCATCGTAACCTGTAACATCTGATACAAGTTTGCCGTTAAGAATTACAAGTACCTCTGAGAGGAAACAGAAATGTAGCGTTTAGACCATTATAAGCTTTGTGCCACGTGGCTGCTCCAACTACCAAAGGAGAACTAATGTAACCCAATCATAGAGCTATGTGTTTACGTTGAGCCTTTTAGCCTACACTACGAAGTCATGCTGAAGAAATAAGCATGCAGCACTAATAAAAGCACTTCAAAAGGGGCGTGAGTAAGTGCCTCCCAGTAACTGCCCACATCAATTTGGAGTGAGTACCGGCGATACTGATTGAATCATGAAGACTGTCATTTTTCTCTTATATCTAAAATTTCTGGGACGTTCTCTCGCCGAGCTCACGCTATCAGGAGCTCAAGTCAATGAACGAGGCTTGGCATTCAATTACCGCACTTCCATGTTATCCGGGTCCTCTTAGATGCATCGCTGGTGTATTCGCAGCAGATATTCATGAGCGCCACTCAGGGAGGCGTGGTGCGGCCAACTTCTGCACTCGGAGCACGATATTTGCATACAACGAGCTTCCACTAATAACAAGGCCACGCTTCTCTTACTCCTGGGCAAAATGAGTATGTAGAACAGTTCGCACGATTACGCTAGTAGTGAACATAAAAGACGAATAACTGAGCGTAATAAAGAAAATAAAACAACAACATCAACAACAGGCGTATGTAAAGTGAGGGAAAAATGCTTGGAGCGACAGGCTCTTTCTAGATTAATATATTACACTGCCGAAATTTGTTTATGAAAAATATAAGTACCCAGCCACAAATGAATATAAGTATCGGAAAAAGGAACACGAAGCACGCCAGCGTGGCGCCAGAGTTTGTGATTAATCCCTAAACTTAAGAGTTCCAACGCTTTACTGGGCAGTAAAACTTCCTAAGGACTGTAATGTTTAAGGGACTCTACAAGGAACAATGACTTCCCTTGCATTAGTAAATTAGCCTTTTGCGAAACCGTTAGCTCCACTGTCACCGCGAGAATGCAGAAGATAAAGAAAGTACAGGTGGTGGTGCCACCTTGAATTTCCCGCGCCATGTCCCCGTAATCTCATAGACTCTGACGGCGCCTCCTGCGTCATAAGTAAGTCTCTCTCTAGAATATTAAAGTACGTTTTGGTAGAAAGGAGCCATAGAGATAAGGTGGGAAGCTTCAGTAACACTTATCGAGCGAATATGGCCGGAATACAAGGGACTGGACTCCTAACTGTCGTGACATCACATTTACAAGAAGGCACAGAATTTAGGCGCTAGCCCCGCCATGGTGGTATAGTGGCTATGGTACTCGGCTGCTGTTCCGAAGGTCGCGGGATCGAATCCCGGCCGCGGCGGCTGCGTTTCGATGGAGGCGAAATGTTGAGGCCCGTGTGCTGTGCGATATCAGTGCACGTTAAAGAACCCCAGGTGGTCGAAATTTCCGGAGACCTCCACTACGGCGTCTCTCATATTCAGAGCTGGTTTTGGGACGTTAAACCCTACAAAAACAATTTAGGCGCTAAATTAAAAAAATTACTACTAGGCATTTGTGTAATCTAGGGATAATAAACCTGCGTTGGCGAGATGTAACAACAATTCTCAACGAGCAGTTTGTTGGTTTAGATTGATTTGTTCCTTCTCTTCAGTGTTTCCTAAGCGTCTTTGTTTATCTTTGGACCCAACGTAACCTTACTGTAGAATCTTGACGCAATATCCACGGGAGGCGGATAATAAAGCATACAATCCGAAAATTACATCAACCTTAAACATACAGATTGCACCAATAGGTAGTGTTGGCCGAGAAAAATAAGTATTACCTCGGGAAACTTATTATAAGGTTTAAATGGAATAGAAGCGCGAATACCGACAAACGCAAGAAGTACTATTGGAAGAAGTAGCAATACAATTGCGCGGTCAGTACTTTAGTATTTTTCAAGTATCAAAGAAGGCAATTGTTTGCATTATTGGTGTATCTGTGAGCTTGTGTAATAAGGAAGAAGCTATTTCTTGATAGGCACGGGTGAATTACCATTCCAGAATCTTTGCGCATGCGCTCTGTCACGCGCACGCGCTCAGTCACCACCTCGATATCGCGTTAACGCCACACGATTCCTAATCGCGAGAAGGCAATAACGAACAAGCCTCGCGCGAGAGTTATTAGGTCTGTACAGCGCATGATGGCGAACGAACACGCTGTAGTGATGTGCTTTTATTTCTGAAGGTCCCAATTGCTTATTCAGTGTGTTTCTTTCGCGAATACAGGTGGCGCGCTATGGAAACCTGAGTAAGTCGTACGTTTGTGCAATATGTAGAAGCTCGTCACTGCGCTGTCCGTATCATCGCTGAAAGATTCAGCGCTCCTGGCTCTCCGACATGACAACGTATTCGTATACTGTCAATGCAGTGTACGGCGTATATTCGGGGTAACTTATGCATGGGATTGCCGCTTCCTGCTGGCATTCCAAGGGTCCTGCAGCGCTTTTCGAACATGGCCAGAAAATGTTGACAATCGGGGAGGATTCTATAAGCATGTCAGCCGAATGTTATTGCGCTTTAGGGAACAGGGAGGTTGAAATTTGATGTCAAGATAGATCTGGAGAGCACCCACTCTTCTTGCAACAAAAGCACGTCATGTGTTTTAGCGACTGCGAAATAGGTTTGATAACTACCACTGGCCGATTCCCAGCGGCAGTTACCACGGATGCCGCGAGGTGGCACCACGTCCCCGCAGTGACTGCTGAGCTACTAAGGCGGTCCACTGAGCTACGAAGGCTGCCGTTGATACGTCCATCAGAGACCCAATATGAACGCCTAGAGGTGCTAAATCGGAAAGGTATTCGCTTAGCCTTAGGAGTTCCACAAGCGGCCTCAAACAAGAAAGTATTATTCGAGAGTCAATCGCTACCATTACGCCTTTTGGCCTCTCAAGCCATTCTGATACAACTCCTAAGACTGAGTGAGTCCTCACCTGGGAAAACCCTAATCAGAAGACTCAGAAATAGGCACAAGTCTCATTTCTATGCCGCTCTCAGTACTCTGGAGGTGCTTAGTGCCAAGAGTCCCAAACGAAGGCAACGAAGTGACCCTCCTTGGATATTCGAAGACGTCTCCTACGAACTGTGCATTCCTGGGCTGAAATCAAAGCGATCAACCCCTCCTTCTGAAACATGCTACCGGGTGCTCGAGTATTTGTATGATAAATACAACGGCTGTCTACATGTATACACGGATGGATCTGTTTGTATGGACACAAACAGCTGCTCTGCGGCATATTGGATTCCATCTGTTTGTTATGCATGGTCTGGACGTTTGGACAACGTAGTCTCTTCAACGGTTGCAGAGAGTGCTGCTATTGCTGCTGCACTACGCAAACTGAAGAATGGACCCACAAATCAAGCCGTCATTCTCACAGACTCAAAGTCGGCAATTCAACAGCTCTCTCGTGGAACTCCTCGAAACAAGTTCTGCCGACAATCATTGGTCTCACTGAAAACAGCAGCCCAAAGAGGAATTAGGATAACTTTCCAGTGGATACCTTCGCATGTTGGTATCAACGGCAACGAAAAAGCAGATGCCCTGGCCAACGCAGCGCTTTCACGACAACCGACGATAAGAGCTCCTATTAATCAGATATCAGCAAAACAATCAATTCGTGATCATTTCCGTTCTTTGTGGAAGCCACCACACCAGCCTTGTGTGACTAAAGGACTTAGCCGCAGCGAATCAAGTTTACTGTACCGAGTCAGAACGGGGTCTACGAAGGCGGTCGCCCCCCCCCCCCCCCCCGCTCAACTTATTGGATATTTAGGTACATATTGTCCTGCGAGTGTTAGGCAGCGCCACTCGTACCCATGGCGGCGTGTGTGGAACACATTTTCTTGCTTGGAGGCGTCACGCAGAACGTAAACTTACGATGAGGCGGTCGTGGGTTCGGCTCCCACCAAAGGCAGGTTTGTCTGTTCGTCGACGTTAAATCCTGCCGACTTACTTAAGAATTACAATACTACAATTAACTTTCCCTATGCTTTCCTAGACTTCATTGTCTGTTGGCTCATTAAGTTGTTTCTAACAAATGAAAACGAGCCCTTGACCCCTTCCCTTTCGTTATTTCATAGCTTGGGTCTCGTTGTAGCAGACTTAGTGCCTTTAGGTAGCATGCGAAGGTTAATCGGGCAGCAGCCTTCTCATCATAAGTTCCCGTTCTACGTGAAGCCTCCTGGCAAGAAAGTGCGTTCCACACACGCCGCCATGACTACGAGTGGCGCTGCCTAACACTCCCAGGACAATATGTACATAAATACCCAATAAAGTGGACGGGGGGACGACCGCTTTCGTAGCTCAGCGGTACAGCATCGGGCGCTTCATCCGGAGTTCGTGGGTTCGGTTCCCATCGTAGGCAGGTTTGTCTTTTCTTCCACTTTGATTCATTTCTACTTAACAATTACGATACTACAATTACCTTCCCCTATGCTTTCCTAGGATTCATGGTCAGTTGGCTCATTAAGTTGTTCCTGTAACTAAAAACGAGCCCTTGACCCCTTCTGCTTTGTTATACTACTCGTATCACTTGGCTGAGCCTCTAACGATCCGTCATAGGCAATATCCTCGCTGACTGCTTCGCACATTGCGTCGATTCGCACTGTACGTGAGATCTGTGGGATACTTATTCGATTTGGGACTATGTGCGCCTCCTTTTTTTCTTTGGCATTACGTTCTATGTAACTCGATATAGTGGATTATACGACCATATACCTTACTGAACGCTCTAAACATAGTTACATTACATTCAGAACAAAAAAAGTTTCAAGTGACGTATATTTATGTGACCGTTACGTCAACACTTACATTGTATGAACGCCTGTTCGATGGCGTCTAGTAGTCTTTGAACCTCCGCTTGTACAAATGCCAGATGGCGGTGGCAGTACTGCCAATACTACTACTACTACTACTACTACTACTACTACTACTAATAATAATAATAATAATAATAATAATATAATAATTCTCCTAAATGTCCATAAGGCTTACATGTGTATTCCGTATATCTGTGTTGTCATTGTGTAACAGTCTTTCGGAAAATCATGGGATCATTGGAATGGCCATAAGGAACGGTCCAGCCGAAATATGCGCCAAGATACCTACGCTTTAGCCTTTGGCATCGACAAATTCTAATTCCAAACTTCAGGTGGAACTCTTTTTCTGGCGGAAGAGAAATTTGTGCGAAGCACCGAAATTATGAATAAGAGCCAGTGAGGCGGCAAGGAAAGAAAAAAAAATGAGACGGTGCTGCCTTGGAAGACCATTCTGATATTCCTGGACCAGCTTCGTAACTTATGCAGATCCCGTGTCCTGCTTTTAGTGGGCGGCGGCTCCAAACTTCACGTCTTACCGATGCGGTTCATATTCGATGCAGAAGTGCTTGTTCTTATAAGTCAGCTTTTCGGCTGGCTTTTCCCCCTAAATTGATGCGAACGTAATGAAGTCCGCAAAAGGAGAACAGTAGTGTAATTACGACCATTGTTTTCGTCGAAGGTTTCTTTTGACAGTGAAGCCTTCCTCTGGGCGTGTCAATAAATTTGTGCCGATTTAATGACGTATGCAAGAGGCGTACAGTAAGGTAGTTTTGCCCATTAATTTCATGCAGAGGCCTCTAGGCATGAATATGAGAATTATTCCTTATATGGAGCCCATGCTGCTTATTATGAGTGCATTTTTTATGAGTGCTGCTTATTATGAGTTCTTTTTTTTGCATGGGGCTGTGAACTAGTCAAGCTGTCTAACGCAGCTTTTTTTCACAGTCCTTTCTTTCTGTACGACAGAATGGAAAATAAACTTTGACTTTGACTTTGACTTATAGCCCTAGTAGTATTTCTTTCATTTTCGCATCGTTGGTTCTGCTGAACGTACACAGACAGACAGACAGACAGACAGACAGACAGACAGACAGACAGACAGACAGACAGATAGATAGATAGATAGATAGATAGATAGATAGATAGATAGATAGATAGATAGATAGATAGATGTTAATTTCGCTGGGGAAAGGCTGTCGTTTATGGAAAGGCTTTCCACATATACATATACAATCGAGGTGTAACATATTGCCACAGACGCATGGCGAAGGATTACCAAGTAATACTATATGAGGCGTGGGGGCGTACACAAAAGAACTGCTTGCCGCGCTAGTCATCGGGCATATAAACTTCTTCAACCAACGTCACGTGTAATTTTAGCTTTCGTTGCTTCCCTTTTTTTTTCTTTCACACAGATAATGTCCTCCGTGACTTACACACTCCACAGGAGTTTTCCTTAATAAATTTTCCAAAACTGCGCGAGCGCAAGTGCGATTGTACTTTTGGGAAATTGTATGGGTATTTAAAGAACAGGAGTCACTCCGAGGCTCTCTTCTGCATTGGGCACCAATAATGACTGGTGGTGCACTACCGTAGGAGGTTTGGTAAATCCCAAAAAGACCTAATGTAGCGAGAAGCAATTGGGGGGGGGGGGGGATGAAGAGTCACTAAAAGTGTTACATACGTGCGGTGCCGATTTATTGTTCTACGAAGTACCACGTCACCAGGTCTCTTACTGCTGTTCTAGACGGCCTAATACATTCATTCATCATTCCAGATAATGAGGTGCACCACGGATTTTGGCTCATATCTGCGTGGTGTATCTCCACTTATCCAAGTGAAGTAGTTTTGCTTGGCTGTCCGAAATAAATTTCGACGGCTTGGTTACAGTGCCCTGCATGCAGAACTGTGTTTCACGCACATTTTTTTTCTTTTTCTGGCGCAATGCCAGCTTCTCTGGCAATATAACAACACACTTCATCTTCGGCAGAGTAATGCTGTATCTACAAAACTACGGATCGAGGTAACGTGCGAGATATATGGATGAAGAGTCGAATCTAAGTGAAGCAAAAGCAGCATTAGTGATGTTTTTAATCACCGTCAATTTCAAAGGAATGACTTCGCGAATCCACAAGAGTACGGTCGAGGTTCTGGACCAGCACGAAGAATCGTCTCGTAGCAATCCGAGCCGAAATTCTCTGAATAAATTCAAGATTACTTGCGCCGCAAACGAAGAAACAGGAGAAATAAAGCAATAGCGCAAAGTCGTTCAGTAATCTGGAAAGTTTGCCCCCTTCCCCCAGACACACACACTCAAAATTCTTCTCCAGCAAGCATTTTCTCGCCTCAAATCTGTGGTCTTTACGCTAAGCGATACGCGACCGATCAGGATGTCTTAACTCGGTTCGTGCCTGCTCTCCACTACCAGAAAAAGAAATTAAAAAAAATGAACTTCTCGCAGTTTGCGAACAAAGCGACGATATTCAAACTTCTCGACATCCCTCTCTTGGACCGGCACAACCCCTATTTAACCTTCTTCAACGACTTCAACTTAACCACTTCGGCATCTTGATGCGTTTCCAGAATGAGCATGGCAACCCGATGCCTCCTAGCGTGCGTGCGTGTGTTTGTGCATTAGAATGGCACGGCCGGTGTGGATGGGGGGTTTTCTCGATGAGTCGAAACTACCCGAAAGTGACGTCGTTTAGAAGCCCGAAACGAGCGCGCCATGTGGACCTGGGATGATATCAAAGCTGCAGCGTTGGGGGAAGAAAATAAACCCGGAAAACTCCGAATTCGAAAGGAGATAGGAGGCGGCATAAAGACAGAGAGCACGAAAGATCAAAACAAAGAAAAGAAAGTAAGAGAAAGTTTCTAACGCAACTCGCGTCGTTCGCGCCATCTGGTGCTCGGTCACAAGAAAGCCCGAGAGGCATTACCGAACACCGGTCGCCAGCGGACGTTGGTATTTATTTCTAGATCACGCATTCCGTATCGCCCGGAAAAAGTGAGCCCCGCAACGGGAACAAACACATTTAGGCCGGAATACGTGTTCGGAAAAAATCACTGAGCTCCGTGATGCGCGCAACTTTATGTCTGGGGGCGTTCGTTGCTATGGCCTTTGTCGCTTCTGTCGCATCCCTATATGCATTTTTCTTTCTTGGGTTCGTTCAGTTTTGCAGAAACGTAGATCGAAAACCACGCCAGTTCTGTCAGGCATTATTTGGGTTTTCACTTCGTTAGGGAAGCGTTCTAACGTCCGTTTTGTATATGCGCTCAATTTGATCCAAGGGCTGTTAAACTTCGTGGAGATTTAATGACCTGTCTAGCCGCATTTTAATGTGAGTTGCAAGCGGTTCGTCTCATTAACTCTACAGTTCTTTTGCTGATTCTTCCACCTAGTAGCGCTATGAGCTATTCTTCCACTGATTTGGTGCACGACTCAATACTTCCAAAGTAATATACTAGTATGAAACTTTCATCTAGCTCATGGAATTAGGTCATTAATTCTTTAATGCCTCTCTCAGATATATTAATAAAGTGATATTAATTTAGCACCGGCGTTGGCCACATTGAAAGCATCTTGATCGTGGTTATTATATTTCGGGCGAAATTTTTATGACACGAAAGTCTCCTAATAAAATACGCGCGGAGACCTGCAATCAGCCGGCAGCTGTTGAAAAATTGACAACTCGTGATGCGAATGAATTTCTTGCATGAGAGCCGTCTGAGTGCGTGACAATGAAGACTAGATATCATTTTTTAAAGATAGAACGCCGAAAGGTTAACCAGAAGAAAAGGTTTGGTTGACTACCATCTACTTGGGCAATAAGAAAGGGCATAAAAAGAGACGGACAAGGGGAAGAAGGAAATGCATGGTGACCCAGGAAGGCCTGCGTCTCTTACTGAAGACGATGTAAAACGATATTATGGGACGCAGTAGTATAAGCGGCGGGAATCCGTTTAGTGCAAACTAAATGACGTCGAATGTCTTGAGGTGTTATAAGTGTTGAATGTATAGAGGGTGCGGCAGGTAAGGTTGTATATTATACAGCAATTTCAACTTCGGATATTCGTTGCCAGCGAAAGGGGCTTTCAGTTTAGCTTTGCGAAACCGTTGGTGGTACGCATGGATATGTAATCTGTGCCGTATAGACTCATTGCCCACACATCCGACAGCAGACAAGCTTGATGGCTATGGTGCTTTGACGAATGCGTGTAGGGATAACAGTAAACTAAGCGAAATTTTATGCAGGCAGAGCAATATTTCTGCTGTGAGATGGGATAGAAGGACGTAGGAAGAGACACCCCTTAGGCAGCGGTTACAGAACACGTGATAGCGCCCGTCACTGGTCACGAGGAAATAAAAATGCATCATGAACTTCACAAAGCGAAACCGATGAACAGATAAATAGGGAATGTCGCAGGAGCCAACGTTTCGACAAGCGGACTCGTCTTCGTGCAAGAGGCCGACTGTCTTCTCCAGCGTTCGTTTTAGTGCATGAGGACTTGTTTAGCTCAATAGACAAGTCCCCGGTCAAGTTCCCTAAATTTGTTGCAACAGTCGCCGTCTTGACGACGACTGCTGGATTAGCAACTAGGGCTGTAGACAATAAGCAACTTCGGATTAGCAACTTAGTACCGTAGACAATACATCACCACGGTGGAGCATCGAACTCAATTTCATTTAAATTGAAACTGGTGCTCATTTATGTTTGCGCTGATGCTGTATAAACAGAAATAATTTATTTAATTCACTCATTTAATGACGCACAGATAAAAAAAAGTTTTCTTTCAACGACGCACCATCGCCTGTCGAGGAGGGCCTTCCCTCACTCCCGCGCTAAGCTCAACAGACCACAATTATCGATATTCAGAATGCCTCAGACACGGTCGTTCCCCTCAACAGGAAGCCTGAGCCCTTATTCACTAGACATATAGTCGCAATGTCGGGATTGCGGCGAATCGTACTGCTCGCTAGCGCACATGCTCTGGCAGTGCTCCACGTTAAGCGGCACCGAGTTCAGTAAAGAAGAGTCTGGGAGGGCGTCCTGCGAAGTGGCGACCACCAAACACCAAGTCCTGGACGTCCAAAGGGTTCACGATAGGGCAGAGGCTCACAGGCTTCCCCTCGTAATGTGGGTGCGGCGGGCGATCCCTGCCGACCACTAAACCAAGACTGCGTGGGAAGGGGTCCCTCAGGACTCAATAAAGTTATCCCCTCCTCCTCTTGCTTCTCGTACTTTCAACACGCCAGTCAATCCGGCACTCAGATGATTAGAGTGACCACTCGCAGCGCCAATGCAGATGCGTGTCGGCGACGTGGATATGCATGTCGCGTCAGAGTCGCTTGGGGGACGCGTTGTGCAAACACTGCATGGTTTCGACAAGCGAAGCGATGGTGATATGTGATACGTTTCGTTTCTGTCCTCATAAATTGATTGCTCGATACGGCGAAAGTGAGGCAGACGATAGATACACCAATCCGTTTGTCCATGCTTCGGCCGGAATAGAGTGAATGAAGGAATAAGGCGATAATGATCGCCTTGCGGTGATGCCGCATGTTTACCGGACGTGGGAACAAACTCACTTTGGTAAGCAGTTCGCGTGGTACTGTCGCGGACTTGTCAGCGATGTTGATTCGGGTGAAACCGAGTCTGCAGCGTAAACAAATGCTGTATGAATTGCCGTACCCCATCGGTCGATGGAGTGGCATAGCATAACATGGGTATCACTGGGGAAAGAAGAAATGTGCCCCGGACACCTCGCTATCGGCTGCGTGCACCGGAGCTCATCAAATGCAGTACACTGTGCCCATCAATTCATCTGTAGGTCTCTCTTCTGACTCTACACACACACACACACACACACACACACACACACACACACACGCACACGCACACGCACACGCACACGCACACGCACACACACACACACACACACACACACACACACACTATTATATGTAATGCTTCCCTAAGGAGTTCCAGGCGGGAGGGGAAAAAACTTGTCAAGGTTTTTGGCTTGAAGAAATTCAAAATTTCGCCACGAAGGCTTTCATAAGTGAGAGATTTCGTGACGAAATTTTTATCGTGGCACAGCGTCGTCACGAGGTTGTGGAAGCTCAAGAAAATGAAATAGCGATGAGGATTTTAGGTTGTGCATTTCCAGCTGGGCCGAGGCGCACCCGTCGGCGGCAGTGTGCCATCATCGAATTCGAGACGAGAACCTCGCACGGAAAACTGAAGCACGTGGCTTACGTTCGGGCGCTCGGACTAGAGTTGAACGTCTTTGACTTCACGAGGCCACCTGTCTTGGCAGGCTGGCATTGAGCGCTCAATTGCCATATTTGGGTGTCCTAGCCTGCATTGGCAATAGATATACATACGCCGCCCACCAATTCGGTTTTTTTCCTCCCACTGACCCCCTTGAAATTACCAATGCGGGCTAGGAGAACTAAAGATGGCAAGTGAGCGTGTATATATGTATATATATATATACACGAAAGAGGGGAGACACAGGGAACATGGGCTCAGGAGGGAGTTGGAGCAAGAGGAAGATGTACGACAACGTGGACTGATGGCTACAGTTCAAAGGCATTGTAGTACCTTATCAGAAGGCGAGATCTTCCTCTGTTACACTTGGTAAGGTAATCGGTGACAATTAGAAGAAACGTGTTTTCATTCCTCCCAGTTTCTTCTTCCATCGTTTGTCTTGCATCCAGTCTGGCCATTCCTTTGCTACAATATATATATATCCCTGTTACAGCTAAAATTGCTTTGGCCATATTTAAACCGCTTAGGTAGACTAGTTGGAATTCAAGCTATTGACGCATTTGTAGCACCTAACAGAAATAAAAAAAACAACTGAATAGGACAGGGAAGAGACAAAAATCTGTCGTTTACAAACTCCGCAATTTTTTTTACCTCCTTCTTCTAGGTGTCTCGAAAAAGGGGCTGCCAGTTTCGGTGTACTTGAATTACGTAGATAACAAATCCAACGTTGAAACTAACGGCACAATTTCCCGTTTTTAAACGAGGTTTGTTAGAGTCGGATTTCAGGTCCGGTAGCCCTGGAAAAGCAGTTAGCAATTAACGGGACTTTCTTTGTTCTGCTGTCCTTAATAACGGTTCGCTGGTTCTGCTACTTTAAATAGTTTGGCGAGGTCTCTCAGGCGTGCTAGTCTGGTAGTTCCGTTAGGCTTGTTAGTTTCACTAGGCTTGCTAGCTAGCTTTGTATTTGTCTACCGGCATAGCGGTATGATGTTTATTATTTATTTATTATTTATTTATTTATTTATTTATTTATTTATTTATTTATTTATTTATTTATTGCAGTTTCTACGGGGAAAGTTCCTGCCACTCGCGTAACAGCAACGGAATGGTTTATAATGCCAGTCAGCGACGCAGATTTCTAGATGCGTGGCAATAAAGCTTTAATGCCGGAACACCAACAATATTTTTTACGAAAGTCGACTGACGCCGACTCCAATAAAAGCGATGGCGCTGCCCGTGAGCAGCGGCAACCCTGAGATGCATGGCAATGCTGATTTTACAAGCAACAATAGAGCGCGTGAAATGACGCTTTCTGGCGTTATGCTATCCTGGTGCCAGTGGAAGCTCTACTAGCGGACGCTGGATATGATTGCTGATTTTCAGAAGGGTTACATTTAAAGAAGGAATTAATGGCAAGACCGCTTCCACGATCATGTGCTCCTTCTTTCTTATCAGAAAGAGACAAATAGAAGATCGGTAGAAATGACCCGGCCATGTACACTTAATGTCCCCGCGAAAGCGTCGAAATTTGCACGTATAAGCGGCAATGACATTGCCCCTTATTAGATTTATTATGGTTTATTTTGATAAATGTAGCTCATTCTCTCTGAAAGAATGCATCCTCTCGTCTTTGCTATAATTTGTTCAATGAGGTACAGTCAAGAGCGATGTTTTTAGGATCCGAAACTTCGTGAAAGCAGATATTATCGCTTAGCCTTGGAACATAGCATTGAATTAAAAGTTTCAGCGGGTAGATAGTGTTGCGACGCACAGGCCTCAACATTTAATTCGAAACTATGTTGCGAAGCTCAGCGGTAATGTACGTATCTACAAAGTTTCGGATTTCCCGAACATTTGCTGCTGCCTGTACATATTGCTTTTATTTGACTTCTCCATTTATTACTCTGACACGTTTTTCAGAACCCTCGATTCGTAACCATCCTCGCGTTCTTAGCAGCACAACGCTTGCCAGCGTGCTTCTCAGAGAATATAACTGAGCTAATAATTTTAAAACATATCTATCCTCGTAGAATGCCATGCGAAATAGCTAGTCATGTTCCCTTGCGTTTAAATTCAATCGAACGTCCTAGCACATCGAATGTGAGGTCCATGCTGTCTCCGCACCTACCCGCGCTGACTGCGCATACACGTTTCGAGCCAATTCTACGCCATGAAGACCATGGTAACAGCAAAACCGTGCACTTACAGCCGATCGTTACGCAACTGCATGGCGAGGCTGTCAAGTTCACCCTCAGTACTGTGTAGCAGTGGGCTGAGTGCAAGGATGTAATCATTGAGTCGGCGGCTAGAGCGGGTCCACTTTTCCCTTCTGCGTAACCCGGGACAAGAGATGGAGGACGAGGCTCTCTCCCTCTCGTTCTTCTTTTCGTTTCTATATGACCCTTCGTATAATCACTATCATGTAGCCGTAGGCTTTATTTTCTTTCTTTACTCGCTTCCCTCCTTTACTCTCTTTCTTTACTCTCTTCCCTGCTTTACCCTCTTTCTTTACTCTCTTCCATCCTTTACTTTCTTTCCTTACTCTCTTCCCTCCCTTACTCTCTTCTATCCTTTACTCTTTCTTTACTCTCTTCTATCCTTTACTCGCTTTCCTCCTTTACTTTCTTTCTTTGCTCTCTTCTATCCTTTACTCTCTTTCCTTACTCTCTTCCCATCCTTACTCTCTTTCCTCCCTTACTCTCTTTCCTTACTCTCTTCTATCCTTTTACTCTCTTTCTTTACTCTCTTCAATCCTTTACTCTCTTTACTCGCTGTCCTCCTTTACTTTCTTTCTTTACTCTCTTCCCCTACCTCCTTTCTTCCCTTCCATTCTTCCTTTCGTTCTTTTCTTTCTTTTTCTTTCTGTTGCTTTCTATATTGCCCTGCAACGTTGTGGGTGGTGGGTCGTAAAAAGTTGCGCAGTTCAAATAGCTCACGCAGTAAATACCGGTTGTTGTCAACTTCATTCCCCCGGCGTCGATGCAGCGTTGGCTCGAACGCCGTCTAAATTCTGCAAATACCTCACGCCATTGGTTGGAACAGCTCATGAAATCGGAAATACGCCATTTACCTAGTGGTGTTACGGCCACCGAATTTGGTCTTTAAAGACAGCGCTGGAACGTGCAGTCTGCGAATATTGCACAAGAAAAAGAATATAAAGATTCGTGCAGCTTGTGCAGCAGTAAAAACAGTGGCGGCCGTAGTTTACATTGCCAGCTCAAAGTTCTATTCTTAAACTTGGCCCCCGTGTGAATGTTCTTCTTCAGCTAAGGCAACGCAGTAACTTTGAGGCACAATAAACAACACTTTTAATCGACCGACATTGCCTTAACGCGCTTAGGCACACTCAGTAGGCTCATTCCACTCGACACCTCGTTGTTTTCTTTCCATAAGTGACAGAAAGCTCAGAAAGAAAAGAACTGCGCTAACGAGAACATTATCTAACTCTGGCAGCACCCTAGGCCTGCCATCCCAAACCATTATCTTCTTGGCCGTAGAACCCTCGCTGTTCTGCCATCTTCGTGTTTCGCTGTATTCCTCCGTAATTTGTGTCTCTTTCTTATCTTTTACTTTCCTCTCCCAAGGTGTTCGTTAGTTCCCCTCGTTTAATGACCCGCGGCCGAGTTTCTAAAGAGGGGGCCGAGCTTTTTTTCCCCAGTGTTCGTGTAAATAATGACGGCCATTCTTCACATCCTCACCACTAACGAACCGGAACGGCTGGGTATCGTGCCGCATGGACCTGTGCTAACAAAAAAAATGAAGATGATCAAATGAAAATGTGGCAACAGAAGTGGCAAATAACGTTGAAAATTCTGTTCGTCTCCAGTTTAGCAGTGCGTCAGGAACATGATCAACACACACACACACACACACACACACACACACACACACACACACACACACACACACACATACACATATATATATATATATATATATATATATATATATATATATATATATATATATATAAAGCACACTGTCGTACTTCATTAAGCGTGCGCTATGTTGGAGAACTCGTCCCGTCTTCTGCTGTACCGATTCAGAAGTGCAAGGCACAATTGCACAAGAAAGAAAAAAATAACTGCGCACTATTTGTCTGTAGGAGAACAGTTCAGCCACTCCAGTTTCCAGGCAGATGTCATTACCGAAGGCGAATCTTTGCAAGGTGAAGGATTGTCAGCGTCTGAACGTTCCAGAAAGGTTTCTGTCTTGTCCTCCGGGAACAGCCCGAATGGAGGGTGCTCTGCGCATTTGGGCTGGTTCTGATTGCTGGAATGGTGCCTAGGCTCGTCCGTTATCAGCTGTGACGTCATCCAGCCTCCAACACCCGGCATGACGCATGGTGACGGTAGTGGCACAGATTGAGATGAAGTTAGAATAACCGTGATAGTGAACAGCTTACTTCTATATGATGGTCACAAAAACGTCTCGAGCTATGACTGTCAGCCAATCGTTCATTTGATTGATTTCTGGTGCTTTACGTCCCAAAAAAGTGGACCTGGGCAGGGCATATCATCAGAAGAAAAGACAACAGATGGACAGTAAGAACGACAGAATGGATGCCAAGAGAAGGGAAACGTAACAGAGGCAGGCAAAAGGTTAGATGGAGCGATGAGATTAACAAGTTGGCGGACATAAAGTGGAACCAACTCGCTCAGGATAGGGCAAACTGGAAATCGTTGGGAGAGGCCTTCGTCCTGCAGTGTACTTAACAATAGGCTGATGATGATGATGATGATGATAACGACGACGTCCGAAAATCACGATAAGATTAGGAGAGACGCTGTAGGTCGAGGGCTTCGGAAATTTCGACCACATGGGATTCTTTAACTAGCACTGTCGTCGCACAGCACACGAACCTCAATATTTCGCCTCCACCGAAATACAGTCCTCGCGGGTGGTATTGGGATACTTCAACACTTGGGAGAGAATTAATTTCACCTCAATGAAAAACCATGGGCACTTTTTATTCTCTTGCGTTTTGCCCATGTCTAAAGGTGGCTACCGTGGCCAGGATTTGATCCCGTGACCTTGAGCTTCGCAGAACATTAAGCGTGTATTATTACTTCAAGAATTTAGCGCTCAAATTACACATACGAGAGTAAGAGACAACAGACACAGTGACGAGCACAACCACGGTCTGTTGTGCGCCTTTCAGCGTACGTAACGAAAGGGTCAAGGGCTCGTTCTTTATTTGTTAGAAACAACTTAATGAGCAAACAGACAATGAAGCCTAGGAAAGCATAGGGGAACTTACTTGTGGTATTGTAATTGTGGAGAAAGTAGAAAGGAATTAAATGTAAACTTTCATTATAACAATGTGACATTGAGCAACCAGGCAAGCAGTCCTTAGGTATAGTATATTATCTCTATACGAGATACATAGATACCTTGAACTTGGTTGGTGTAGCACCTCAGCAGCGCGCCAAAAGCTTTACTGTTCTCGGAATCATGTTCCCCTCAGCATCGAAAACATATAAACTACGGCTAGTTTGCTGACCATTTGACGACTTCGCTTCCGGTGGGTATCCCTTTTGAGCAACGTAGCGGAATAATGATATTTATTGTTTTCGGAATCGATTTGTGTCCTTTAATCACGGGAAACATTCGTGCTAACAATCCTTTCGTGACGACGCACTTTGATGTCTGGATGAGTATTCGGGAGTGCACTTATTGTCAACCAAATAAACAACGTGAGCGCGCCGAACGGGAATGATGCGACGTAAGCAGCAACGTATCCTCCGGCCATAGCAAAGTAAACAAGGAAGAAAATTGGCTTCGTTACAGGAGCACTTCGCAAAGCACGCAGCCGTCTCCCAGTTTTCGGGCATCGGTTGCAGTTGTCTTGCTGACTATACAGTATATTATCTTACAAGATAGACGCTGTTTGACATGCTCCAGAAAGACACGACTCAGTCTAATGGGTCTACCCAAAAGAGTTCGTTGACGTCGAAGTTCATATTTCAGGCAACAGTTATGTTTTGTGACTACGATGGAAGAGGAGAATTCTAGCTTTGATGAGGCATTCGCGTCGAAATGCATGACAGCGGGAGTAACTAAAATAGACTGCAGTTTGGGAACATTGAGTAGCAATGAGGAGGGCACCACACCCATAACCGTGCAAGTAAAGAAAGCTTTGGAAGGAATGCGTAGAGGCAAACTATCTGGTCGGGATCACAGAACACCCGTTGTCTTGAAGGATGCTGGGTAGATTATACTAGAAAAGCTGGCAGCGTGGTACATGCAATGCCTAATAACGGGGAGATATTGGAAGCATGCGAACACGATTCCAATCCATAAGAAAGGTGAGATAACACGAAATTGTAAATACTAGAGGACAAGAAGGGAATGCATACTGTAAGAGATGGCATATTGAAAATGGGTCTTGAAATTATGTATCGAAGGTCAATTTAGGGATATAAGGTTTTCCCAGGGGAACAGAAACAAACCGAAACGTAACACCGACCACTCATTCAGAAATTTGTTTGAATTGAGAATTGTATTGCAAGCTTGAAACTTCAAGGTCTTTGCAGTTGCTGGGAATAATATCTCAATAAGGCATTGTACAATGTCCTAATCTGATGAGAAATTCTGTAGCGCACATTAGAAAGGACACGCTATATTCAAAGTTGTCACTTGGCACTTGGTTTGCAAGGATGCCAAATAGGACGTTCAGCTTGCGCAGGTACCGTAATAGATAAGTTAACGTTCAAACGTTGTGGCCAAAGCCATGCTAGCGTCAAGAAAATGAACGCAACAAAACAGGACTTGTGCATCAGAGGAGATGGTTAGAGACAATTAAGCAATGTGAAAATTGGGGCAAGTTTGTGATACGTGATGGACTACAGCGCAAGTGGAGACAAGGACTACAAGAAGACTAGGCCTAAAGCTAATCGGAGCTAATCCCGCGAAGGGGTATCCAAGATAATCCAGGAGAAATATTACAATAATTAATTTACAACGAACCTTCACATATGCCTAGGGAGTCGAAATTGTCCTTGGTTACTGAATGAAATAACATCGGCTACAGTGACTAAGACAAAGACGACGAGATAAAGTGCAAATACATTCGTCAGAGGAAACTTCTGCCTCAAGGCGGTGCACTAATGGGTCATCGAAAGGCCAGCTATGAACAAGCCGGAGAGGAGATAGCGGCACTTGGGTCCCACCTTAAGTACTACCCCACGTATCAATAGCGTTAATGACTGCACGTCCTTAATGGCGCAACCAAAGAAAGAATACACTAGTTCTCGTAGAACGTCGTAAAAACGTTTAATTAAAGTGGCGCGCCGTTAGGCCCTTAGCGAGCATTTTGTCGTACCAACGGAAAACGAAAAAAAAGGAGAAAGAGAAAGCAACATAACCGTAGAGTTAGCGGACTTAAATTGTCTAAAATAAAGCCATTGTTTCTTTTTTCTATCTTTTGTGGTCTCGCCTTCAGAGAAAAACGATTACGTACCCAATTTATCTCCGAGGTCGGACTTTCTCCTCCCGAAACTCTTCCTGTACAGCAATCGATAAAGTTGCGAAGCTAAAGTAGGGATAAATACAAACCAAGATAACAGGAAACGGCTGCGGTGAAGAAGCGGTGTAATGAAAGGATAAAGGTTAATGGCTTCTTATCGGGCGGGCCCCGCTGGGGGTACGGATCTGAGGAAAAGGCAGGCTATTGGGCAACAATAACAGAAAGCCTAGGGTACGCTTTGTCTCTTTAATGAGCAAAGCATATATATATATATATATATATATATATATATATAGAGAGAGAGAGAGAGAGAGAGAGATAACTGACCTGTCTGCAGAAGTGAAACCGACCAGTGGTGGAGTTTAAAATAGTTTTTCTTGCGAGCTGTCAGGGATGGAAGAAGGAAGTAGATACGATAAAAGCAAGCGTTTTCGAAGGCAACAAAGGAAGAAATAGGGAGATAGAATGGAAAGAAAGCGGGCAGGGAAGGAGAGGAAAAGGAAATGAGAACCGCTCACTTCCGCTCTGGAAGACAGGAAAGTCATACAAGGCGTCGATCAAAACAAAACGACAAAAGTGCTTGTTTGCCTGAGTTGATGTTGAAAATGGCGGTAGCTTACAGTATGAGGGCAGGGGCGAAAGAGTGGGCATGTGAAAGACAGTTAAAAGTAAACATAGTTGGCTAAAACACACGGAGAGATTTGGCAAATATCCCGCAGACATTTGCTAACTGGCAAACAAACGAGCTTTTGAAGCGAGGAAAGAAAGAAATAATGTTAAGGGCAAACGTAACTTGGACAAACATGGCTTCGCCGTGTCACAAACGACGTAGCAGTAGGAAAAAGAACGAACAGGCAACCGAGAAAGGTATATAGCAGACGATAATTCCATAGTTCTTACATCGCAGCAAACGACGCTCATTATTTCCACGTTTGCCCCCCTTCCCCCTGCAAGTATGTACATACCTCGTTCGTTCGTTGCTGCCGTTTCCGTTCAGGCTCGACTTGGCTAGGTACCTTGTCTTTCTGTCTTTCTCGACTCGCTCTTTATTTTGCATACTTTTGCCCCTCTCCTTCTGCGCTTGTTATGGACCGCAGATGACGCTTGGCCCTTTTGCCCTCTCCTCTGGCCCTCTCATCTTTCTACTTGCTTCTCCGCACCTTCCTCCTTTCCCATGATGCCTCAGTGCGTATTGTCGGGACGACGAAGCGACTGCAAGGCTTATTTCCGCTAACGCAGCGGCGCTGGCGCCCCCTATATATCTTTCGCCTGTTTTTGCTTCTTCCTCTTCTTCTTGTTCCGGTACAGCCGAGTGTCAACGGAAGAAGGGTCCGTTTGTCAAAGCGTCGCCGAGGATACGCTATTACAGCGAGCGATGCCGGGGAAGCCTTGTTTGCTTCAACTGCAACCGTTATTTGTGCTTGAATGCCGAGAGATGCGCAGTGGCGTCCGTTATTGTAGGCCCGGCGTTCTGTTGTTGCTGGCGTAGAGAGAGCGCGCGCGCGCCGTCTCGCCAACGTTGCATGTATGCAGTGTCGGCCTACGCGTAGTTTATGTATGTGTTTATGCGCAGCTCTCTGCGTGTATCGCAGGAGGCGTACGGGCCTGTACGCCACAACGCTCCATATTCGGAATACGGAGGCGACGCGCGCGCCTCTCACTGAATATGACTTTGGCTTATTGTGTGCGACGTGTAGTGCTCGCTTCGTCGAGAGAGGGATGAAAAGAGAGAAAGAGAGAAGGCTGGAATCGGTCGTGGAGGCGGAATCCCCGCTACTGTGGCAGGCGCTCACGATGAAAAACTTCCGGGGCGCACATATTTCTTTCCTGTCGTTAAAGGTCGGCTCTCGTGTTAGTGTCGAGAGGTATGACCCGGGGTAAGAAGATTACGTAGCAGTAAACAATGTTAACAATGTATTTAAGAATAGGAAGGAAGGAAGGAAATAGTAGAGAGGGAAAGGCAGGGAGGTTAACCAGTGTATGACAACCGGTATGCTACCCTGCACGAGGGGAAGGGGACAGGGGAGATTGAAAGGGGAAAGGAAAGAGGAAGAGAGAGAGAAAGTGGGCGAACATATAGCACATTCTCACAGTCAGTGGCAGCTGCATGGCACGCGACATCACACATCGCTGTTACAGTCGCTTGTGCAAGTCTGTCGTCTTTAAGAACTGCAGCAGCGCCTTTGTCACCTTCAGTTGTGATGTCTTGTGCGGTCGACATTCCAAAATGGCATCAACCGACATCCGTCGCAGATCAAGGTGAGCGAGAGCGGACGCCAGTGATTGCCTCTGTAAGTCATAGCGAGGACAGTCGCATATGATGTGTTGTAGCGTCTCTTCACGACGACAGGTGTCACAAAGAGGGCTGTCGGCCATTCCGATCACAAAGGAATAAGAGTTAGTAAAAGCCACTCCTAACCACAAACGATAAAGCAGGGTGGCTTCTGCTCGGCTGAGTTTTGGTGGCAATCGAAAATGCCGCAAAGACAGCAGGTGGTGTTGTCGACTGTTCCGAGTTTGGCTGCTTGAGGCACTCCACAGCGAGAGTGTAATCTCCTGTGCAATCGCTCGAAGTTGCCTGGCAGCGTCGGACCTTGAGAGAGGTATGGTCTCAACTTTGGTGCCATCAAGTGCAGACTTGGCGGCCTTGTCAGCATATTCGTTTCCAACGACGCCGCAGTGACTGGGGAGCCACTGAAACATCACGTGGTGTCCCTTCTCATGTGATTTATGGAGAAGAGATCTGATCTCCAACACCAGTTGCTCGTATGGTCCGCGCCGCAGGGCTGCCAGCAAGGACTGTAAGGCCGCCTTTGAATCGCTAAAGAATAGGTGTGTTCGCAAATGCCTATAGGGTGGTGTCAGTTTTTGTAAGACCGCCCTTTTCGGTCCTACTTGAATGGCTGTTGCTCACACTGTTCGGTTTGCGCAGGGATTTTACCCTATCTTCACAGTAAAAGCTGGGAACTTCTATAGTGTCAGCATGGTTTTGAATTTCTACGACTTAATTTATGCGATCGCCTACATTCTTTATTCGTTTCTGAAGTTATTTGTGAGTGAACGGCTATGTTGCCGATTGTCAAAAACATGTAAAGGAAAATAAAGTCGAAATAACTTAAAAACGTAGTTTTTCCTCATAAAAAGAGACTTGTCCTTATAAGTGATTGCATGCCTGTACCATGCTGAAAAACATGAGAACTTTCTTAGCGTCCCACTTAAAGAATGACCGAACAGCAATGATATCTTTTAACTGAAGCTTTGCTTACCGGCCATGTGGTTTCCCGGTAGGTTTGTATGGTTTTTCAACTGTGCCCATACTTAAAAAAACTTATAATATCCATGTTCTCTTCCTTTTTATTTTTATTTGTTTCAGTTTCAACTGATGTTCGGTCTTCTAGGTTGACTGTAGTTGAGCTCGCTACGCCTAATTCTTGTTACGGGAAGGATGTTATACCGACGTTCAGGCACGGCCAAAGTACACACACAGAAACACACAAAGAATAATTCCCTGCCCCCTGCTTGTCATCCAGCATCCGCTAGGTTCGTAAAGAGCGAACCCCTAACCCTGCGGCTTGTACGACGCTTTTCGCGTCATGAGACTCATGTCTGCTCGGCAAGAAAGCAGTAGTAGCGTGTTACTACGCCGACGGTCCAGCCAAAGCAACGTAAAGTTCAGCGACAGGACTCAGAAGGCGAGACTACTGCAATACGGGATCTTCTGCGCATACAGTGGAATGTACCGTGTGAGATCAGTTCGAACAAATATTCATGGAATCGCCATGAAATCCAAGGCAAAGACAACGACGCAAGAGATGGAAACACAGTGATCAATAGCGCTGCTTAAGACTAACCGGTCGACATATAGATAGACCTGCTGAGTATGGCTTCAGAGATGTTCTTGGCCCATAGACACATATCACCAGGAAACCTTAAGCGCTCTTCACGCTTCCAAGGAAAATTATCCAGAGAAGTACGCTAGCTTGACGAGTGCTCCGCTGTGTTTGGAATGTTTTCGGTGCGCCTGCCAAGCGCTGCACATAAGCTCTTCATTCATTACTATAGCAACCGCGGGTGGCAGGCTAGTTGCCTCGCCAGGAAAATGCTCTGCAGAAATAATTACAGCAATCCCGTCTCCTACTATCTACCACTGCGATAATTAATACAGGCGAGGGGAAAGTGCAACAATAAAGGTACAGGACATTTCTTGGTGCCTGCAAGATTTTCAAGAAAAAGAAGATGCAAGAATAGAAATTCGCTGAAATCATGTATAAGTGACCATCGGCGAAATGCATTCAACCAGACACCTTACTGTCCCTGGCCAACCCGGGCTAGACACTGGCTACTGTTGTAAAACGCAAGGGAAAAAAAACCCATTGGAATGGAGTGATTACATTGTCACCCTGAAGTGTATAGCCTCACTGGAAAGGTGTAGTTCAACTCAACTTATAAAAGATAATGAACAACTGCTCGTCTTGACAAGCAAACAGTGTCAGTGCTGATCTATGTAGCATGATGCAGAAATCAACCACTTGTCGAAACTGTCATCAACGCAATAAAAAAAGCATAAATCCCGGAAGTACCCTACGATAAGGAATCACTACGCTGACCACGTACAATCTGCCAGATAACTTCAGTGACAGTCACATCTAGCAAAAAAAAAAAATACATTGTTTCGTTGTACTTCTCATTTAGGGTTTGAAAGGGTTCCTGTTGACAGAAAGGTCGTCGTGCCTACAAACCTGTTGGCTACGTTCAGGAACTGGTTGAGCATTTTCTCTAAATTAGAGCTCGATTTTTTTTTGTCTGGTAACAAGGATACAGTGTTTTCAACTAGAGTCTGCATCCGATCCTGCCGGAAGATGACATATTGGAACACTGAAGCGTCCTAAGCCATTGGCCTCGAAGAGGGAAAGGCAAAAACTATAGTTACAGCATAAATTTATCGCAAAACATCAGTTTGTTGTAGCACTCCCAGTGTCCTCTCTTCCTTCATTGTCGTTCTCTCAGAGCGTTTGACCTTTCCAACGAAAGTTTCCCGCTTAGCCGCCACGACAGTTGGACGTTCGTTTGCTATTATTTAGACGAGCACCTCATTTACCACTGCCTCTCGCGATTTAGTTCATTACGAGAGAGTCGTACCTTTTGTTGCCCTTAACAAAGCACCGAATCGGGACCCCGCTAGACGGTTGCGGCGTTAACGTCATTGCGCTAGACGACGCCGGCCCTTTAGAGCCGAACTGCTGCCGTCTCGACGCGTAGATGGCTGCTCAAGACGAGCACAGCATGTACTGCTGGTTCGACGCCGTGTCTCAGATAAATGACGGGCAATGAGCAAAAGTGCCCCGCGGCTGTGGACCAGTTCACGAAGAAAGTCACGTTAACTCAATTTACAGATTGTCGCGCTGCCAATGAGCTGATTGCGAGTCAGGCTCGACTCTGTCCTCTTGCTATCGTTACAGCGTTTTAGTTACTTTATTTCTTGGTATTTTGTTAGGCTATAGCGATTCTCCCGAGTCCACATTGCTTAAGCCAAGCCAGAAGCTGTGCCGTTGTGGCGTGCTTTGAACTTTTTACTTCTTTCCTCGTGTAGTGTTCTGCCCAATCTTCGAAACCTCTAACCCGGCACTTAGAAAGAATCAAGACACTTCCGAAGACGATAAGGTCGCAGCACAATTCGCAGCTTGGTTTGGCGTTTTCTAAGGAAAGAACAAAATTATTCAACAGCGGCCATGTTGTGATAAGCCGTGCGCTAGGATAGGCGGTTTCAAAATGTGCTATCTTATTCCGTACCTGAGTAACTTGTAAAGGTGTGGTTGTACATTATATCCGTCTAGCAGTTTTTGCGGATATCGCTACGCTTCTCTGTAACCTAACAACCTAACGTAATTACGAACTCGCTTCGTGCGATGAGCGAGGCATGCTCCAAAGATCTACCACTTAACATATATGAACGTATGAAAGAAGTGTATGCGCAAGTTTGTTTATTGCGTTATACACACCTTACTCTGCTTAAGTTCCTAAGTTATTAGATATGACAGAGTATACGCTATAGGCGGCATGTTGCTTTAGTGTTGCCTTAGTGTGATAACTTATCATCAGGCCTTTATCACTTGCTATTGCTGCCGTATTACCTACTCTGCGTACATCGAATGCCGAAGCTTATCACGCGTGGATCAAGTTACTCGTAACTACTGCCACGTTCTCCACTTACGATCTTCCGACCTTCGATTTTATTTTTATCTTCATAAATAATGATGTCGTGGCTGCTACATTAAAGAGGTCAAGTTTACAACATTTTTTCAAGAAATAATTTCAGAGACAAATGTTTACAGCATACAGTGGTTAGCGATACTCTCCTGCTAGATATTGCTTGTGGCTGAATTATCGCCTGTTCACCATGTTTATGTGTTTACTTCATTTTGTGTGCATTTATTTGTCTTATCTCGCTCTTTTCTTTCTTTTTCTACCCTATTTCATCTGTCCTCCCATATTTCACTTCTTCTATCTACTCCCTCCTCCTGAAAGAGTAAGCAAGTGTTGTACCCCACTCGGTGGCAGTTGCCAGCTTTCTCCTTCCTTCTTCCCTTTGTGTCCTTGTGTTTTTATGTTACTATGCCAAATATTAATAATAATAATGTCTGAGAGCTTGGACAAACTGTTTCCCGTAATTGCACTGCAACGTACGAAACTTAACAGTAACTTAAGCTGTCCGTTGCGGGATCATCTCGCATTGCGCGCGACATTTACAGCTATGTAATATTAGGCCCGTAAGAGACCCTGCATGAGGTAAGAGTAGAGCACGCCAATGTCGAAAAAGCCATCACACTTCTTCACTTTCTGCGTACACTCCTGCTTGCGAAAGAGCAAAAATGTTGCCGTGCGATCAGTGGTCGCAACATCACCTAAGCAAGAGGTACTGCTTATGTCCAGGGACACAGCTCTCTTTTTTATCCCCACGGCTGTGCATTAAGAAAGAGGAGGATCCCTCCTGGCGCTGCAGCTATGTTGCTCGCGCTTTTCGTGCGATCAGGACAAGGCAGGTCTAAGTGCTCTAGCGTGTTCGACGCCAAGTAAATAAGTGATCACGCTGTTTGTGCATCGCTGTCCGTTTTCCTGTAGCTGATGTTGCTGATCCTTTGGGTTGGACATGCAATGCAAGTCCCCAGGGAATCGATCGAGCTACTTAGGAAAGACCGGTAGCTGTGACTATTTGGGTGACCCTACGTGAAGCGCGTCCGAAGAACCTGCGGTGACGAGGGAATAGGTTTGTTGCAGCTAAGAGAGAGAGAGCGAGGATACTTTATTAATGAATCCGGAGATGTTATCTTGGGTTGGTGGCCTGGCTTGGTACTCCAGGTATGTAGCGGTGATTATAATATTTGCAATGATTACGCGTTAACACGCACGTATAGCCACACTTGTACGCAGGCTCGTACATACATATATACGCACTAAATTTCATTTACAGCTTTTCACTGATGCGTGTACTCGTACTGCATAATGCGCAGGTCCTATCTTGCCACATGCCGAGGAGGTGCCGCATCTCCAAGTTGGAACCGTGTTGCAGACAAAGCGCTGCGTTCAGTGTCTTTCTCTCAGAGTCGTAGCGCTGGCAATCGCACAGGACCTGTTCAGGGTCTTGTTGTGTGTTGCATGTCAAGCACATAATGCAGGATCCGACTGCGGGATCTTGCGCCTGATGTGTAGGTATGAAACATATTAACTGAATAGAGACTGAAACGAAGGCGTGTTGATACGACGAAATAATATCCGCAATTTTAACCAACAAACCGCGATAGAAAAAAATAGGGGGAGACTTAAGCTTCGCATTTAAGAGTGAAATGCGATAGCTTCATTGGGTGCCGTTCGTTCGCCGAATTATACCTTATGTTACGTTGAAACTAGAGCCCGAGCTGGTGACTCGTGGTTTACGATTTTCCTTCCCGATGGATTTCAGTTTGCGAAATCGAATTACCTTCACTAACGCACCTGTGGCATGGCGCAAGGCTTGTTTGGTCGAGTGCTTCGCGAAACGGTGGTAGGAGTATCTCGAGACGATTATTTCCGACGTGGATGCTTACACCGACACCGACGCCAAATTTTCTGCTGTATGAGCTTCTTGACGCAATTGCGCTAATAGGCAGGTACAAGTCGTATCCAAAGGAAGTTCTCGAAAAGTTAAGCAAACGCCATACAAATTGTCCATGTTCGTTATCCTACTCTGCAGCGCAGCGACGTTGCGTATATGCCTAAGAGAAATGCTAACAAAAGGAAAATAATGCTTGAAGAATATCCAGAGCTGTGTAGAAAGGCTTTCGTGGCGCGCAACATGGAAAATTTGAGCTTCCTCGCGGAAGCGCGGGTCCAAGAGAATAAGTCGGCGTGACAGTGCATTGACTGTGGATCTGGAAGGAAGGAAGGAAGGAAGGAAGAAAGGAAGGAAGCAAGGAAGAAAGGAAGAAAGGAAGAAAGAAAGGAAGAAAGAAAGAAAGAAAGAAAGGAAGGAAGGAAGGAAGGAAGGAAGGAAGGAAGGAAGGAAGGAAGGAAGGAAGGAAGGAAGGACTCAGTGAGGTTAACGAGGTTGCGCCGGGATTTTCACCCAACACTGGTCAAGAACGTAAAAGAGGGTTTAAACAAAACCGAGTAAAAAAAACAGATAGAAAGAAGTTGAAAAGTCCAGTCGCATTCGAAGAGTACCTTAGTGTTTGAGAGACTTTCTGTAGTGATTGACGTCCACGGTCCTGGATTATCTTTGGGACAAAATTGGCATCCGCACGTTTTTAGCGCAAGTGTACAAGAAAATCCATAAAAAAGTTTCAGCAAAGGAAGGTTTCTAGTCGAAAAGATTGTACCTGAACTGGCCTTTGCGCTGTCCATTGAAAAGCCGCTGGTGAGCGCAAGTGGTAGAGCGACTGCCCCCAACAGGCGTCGGTCCCGGACTCGATCTCCAGACCAGGACAAATTTTTCGTCAACTAAGAAGCTTTTCCTTGGGATAAATCTGCACGGATTTTCTCGTAGCATCATGCTGCGAACGGGTGAACGCCAGCTCCCCCTTTTATAACCCTTCCTCTAACTTCCAGGGATTCTGTGGAACTTAATTGCCATGTTTAACTGTCAGCTCTGTACATATGGCTACTAGCGACAAACAGCAATTTTACGGCCCAATTAGGGGAAGGTCAACAGAAATATCAGGATTTTTATGCCATGCTGTGCGAGTTGTCGAGATGCGCGGTGAATCTGCGGAGCACAAAGGAGCAAATACAAAACCACTGGCACGACACTGTTCTCTCATTGAAAAATATACGATACGCCCTTGGCCCATGTTTCGAAACGTGGTGGACACTCTACAGTACCGTACAGCAAATCACTACTTTAGGTCAAGGAAGGTTATAATTTCCGGCCAATGCCAACGCCGTCGTTCTCCAGCAATTCGCAAGCCTCTGAGGCTCGCAATACATAATGGAGACCGCTCCAACAATGTAACGCTCTTAGCCTGTAGTAAATTGCAAAGGTGATGTTCGGAACATTGAGTGCGTTCGCTTGAGCGTCTCGAACTCTCTTGGGGAGGGAATTGCAGTGCGGCCTATCCTCTGAAGCAGTGTACACACAGAAACACAAGAGGAGCCTAAATGACTTATTCATAACGTTCTCTTCCTTAGTTCGCTAAGAAGAGGCAGTGGACGCAGAATACAAAGACACATATACAGAGGCACCGTTTTCTGGACATCGACAGGCAGTTCCGGGCTGCTTCCGTGTCTCTGTAACCCATCCATTCATGTATGTGTAAACGTAGTTTTTCCGTGCTTTCGCTTGTATCGCCTTTCTTTGCTTCGCAAGCCTCTCGATATAGAAGCGCCAGGGTAGCAACGTAAGAGGGACGTAAGCTCCGGGGGGGGGGGGGGTGGAGGGGGGCAAGTGGGACAAGCGCAAATGTAGAAACCTCTATGGCCGTTGTTCCGCATTTCGGCGCTTCTTCATTTATGTATGCGCGAAAGCAGCCCCGTGTACGTGTCACTACACTTGGCTTGCGTGTTTCTTTTTCTTCTTTTTTAGTCGGGCGGTGGGGGGGGGGGTGAGGGCTCCGGATTTGCAGCCAGATGCGTATGCATGGCTTAAGAACGGGCCAACATCAACGCTAGCGAGAGAACATGTACATAAAATCTGTTATTTTTTTGTTTTGCTTTCATTGTGCGTGGATACTGTCTCCTTTGTTACACCTGGCCATTGCAAATGTATCAGCAGGGTAGCGTGAATAGCTAATGCCCGTTACCGAATAAGACACCTCGGAGCCTGGTAAGGGGAGCGTGTGAGCCTGCAGTAGAGCTCGAATACGCGAATCCCCGACTGACCAGTACCGGAAAGCGGCGAAGCTAACGGCTACGTCATATACGGGAAAAAGAACTAGCAAAATCGGCCTTGGCTTGTGCTGGCCTTCATAGTGTAGAAAACGCGATCTTATGCGAGATTAGGACTAAATCATCGCGACTTGCTAGAACAATGTGTCCAGGCTTGCAGTTGTGCCTGTGTCTACTACTTTGTCTTTATAACTCAGCCTTGGTCACCTAGCGCACGTAGTATTGAAATGAATTTGCCATTGAGAATGACCTTGTTCTTGTCTAATTTTCTAATCTATATGGTGTGCAACCAGCGCTTACACCCACTTATTTATATGGTTATCTACGGCCGTCGTTCAGCGGTTTATTATAACGCTGAAGCCCTGTTTACATACAGCTTTTTATTGGGCCTTACCCCCTGCCCATATTTCGAATTTAACGACGCCAGAACGCTAGCTGCTCCTTGATGGGTTACCTTCTGTCCTCAAGCAAGGAAGCTCCAGAGGATTACTGTGGATGGTCACACTCTTCCAAGTCTATCACTTATTCTTTATTTTACTTCTACTGACATGCAGACACCCAACGGCAACGAAGCCGCGATTCCGGCCTGGCTTACAGGATAATATCGCGCCGCTTTCCGCATGTTAACCCCTTAGTGCCTTCGATACCTGCTCCTTCCTACAAAGCCCCCCTAGTCCGTAGAGAAATTCAGAAGTTGGGCGTTTGGATTAGCTCCGGCAATCGAACCAACGACGTTTTGCTCGTAAGGGAGCAACCGTATAGACATATGGGCCACATTAGCTTTGATAAGATATGGCGTCCTTATCTTGCACACATTACCTCAATGGGTTTCCGTATTGTCCCCTCCATTATCTTGATACAGGGTCACACCCTGACTCGTCTGCAACAAAAGCGCCTCTCTGCCTCCAAAACCCTTTATTACCATCCATATCTCGACACTCTTGAGCTTAAAAGCGTTATCTGTAACACGGGCGTGGCGTGTTTTGGAGTGCCCCCGCCGGCGAATGAGGTGTCGGGGATCCACTGCCGACTCCTCTCTCTTATATTTCTTCCTTATCACTGCAGCCCTCTTCTAGCTTTATACCTTGTATACGGCATGCAGCTGATCCTCAACACCAACACGAAGCACCACGCTTCCCCGGCTTAGGGTTGCAGGAATATTGCGCAGCCTTCCGCGTATTTACCTCATGATGCGCTATTCCGGGAGTCGTTTAGGCCAGGTCAAACTCGGGAGTTCTAGCATAACGTAGGTCCGCTTCTCCATGTTGAACTTGAGATAAGGCCCTACGCGTACAGGCGAAGTCACTTTTATCGATATTTACTTCGTTTTGCCATAGCTACGTGCGATCCCTCGTCGAGTGAAACACGCCACATCCCCCAGGACGAGTTTAATCGGATGTAATTATGGCTCATTAGAACCGACGCTTCCTTAATGGACGAGCCGGCTGCTCTTTTTTTTTTCCTTTTTCTCGCCTCACCCTCGGAATCAGCCGAGTTTCTGGTGTTCAGCTTCTTTTTTTTCATTGTTTTGTTTAGTTTTCCGGATGTGCTGCAGTGTGACATCCGCGTGCAGTTGGCTTCTCGATGAAAAGAAAGAGAGGAACTCTTGCTGTGAACAACTCGCGGAGTAATTAAAGCTAACGAAGGCCCCATTACTGCGCCATTGAAGAAGTCCTCGATTCCAATAGGCAAAAAAGAAACATAAAACGTAGGAAGAGGGAAATATTCAAGGCAGCATCATTCCGTACTTCCTTATTGGAGTGCCTCCGTTTTCTAGGGAGGGCTTAAATGTGCAAGCATTGAAGAGCAATGGGCATGTGCTCTTTTCTGATGCTTCCAGAGCAAGTATAAATGGCAATGGTCCCTCAGAAACACAGGCGCGCAAGCCTCAGGAAAGTTACATTCACTGAATGTACTTTTTTTTATATGATGCATCTAAAAGTAGATAGAACATGGACATAACTGCACCCTAGTGTAGGCGCTGGTACTTTGATAATTCCCCAAGATGCTGAGGATTACACAAAGTTTTCGGTTTTGTTCATCTTTAATATCTTGGCTTTATCAAATACACTGAAGACTTCTCTTTCTGGTACTATTAGAATCAAACGTCGCGAATGTAAGTTAACCAACTGCCATAACAACCCAGAGCAGTCAATGCGGGTACTAGGAAAGGGGTGCGCGAACACGTTTGTTTGTCACAAATATTGTTAAAAACATAATTAAAGCGAGTAGACTGTTCCAGCAATCAAGCGTGGAAATTGAAACGTCGCATACGACTGTCACTGGGCATTCAGCGGGCTTCGGCTCGGTGGAACCCGCTGGATATGCAACGCCGTTTTGATAAAACGACTTTTCATTAAGATACGCACTCTTTCAGATTGCTTTCATCAATGCCGTTCGATTGTGGGCAACAAAGAAGTCGAGCTGATGGAAAACGCATTCTGTTTCGACGCTGGATAGAAATTGGAATTCACCGACGTTTTTAATCAAACCCTTCTACGGCTCTCTCCTGCTTGATAAGTTCAAAGCATTTTCAATCACTTCGTTCCCGTGTGCATTGCGAAACAACTTGCACAGTGCATTGTATAAGGATATCAGGAGGAACAGCATTTTTTTTGCTGTTATCTATGTTATAGCGGGCTCAGTTAGGTTTGGCGATATCCGCTAAGTTCAGCTACGAAGATCACGCGGACAACTTTTGGTGGAATAAGATATCGATTCAAGTGTATTCAGCGTGGGATTTTAACAATGGTCACTACAATAGAGCTCCTGCAGCTAGAAAATCCCTAAGATTACAGGTTCCTGGGAAATTGTCTTCCCGATTGAATTTTTCCCACTACATCGTTGCTCGGCGCTGATGAAAAAACTTTGTACAAGTCGGAATTCTCAATTCAACACCACACCGAGCACCTGATGAGTGAAAGATCTACTTGTGACGCTTGTTAGCTGGGTGCAGTCTGCCTTCTCTTTGGTTCTACTGTTCGCTCTCTGTTCTTTATTCCACTTTATTTTCCAATGCTGCTGAGGCGTGTTATATATATTAGACATTCGCGGCTGCGTTCTTCAAGACACGACTGATCTGAATTGCTTGTGCAGATATGTTTTTGATTTTGCATGTAAGAACATCCACATTCCTACATCATTTCAGTCGTAGAAAAAGCTTAACATATCAGGGATTACCATAAAAGGTTTCCCTGTTTCATAGTCTCACTCGCATCTATATCTTTGTTCCTTTGGTACTCGTTTCTTAGTTGTTAATATTCTTCTGTGATATCACTACTTAAACCTCCTTGAGGGTCAAGGTAGCTCGACTTTCTGACATTTACCATTACATTCAACTCGAAATTTTATAATTATCAAAACTGCACCCACAGCCTACGAACAGAAATGCGCTTAGCACTTCGCTAAACCTTAGCAGCACCTAATATTTCGGGCGATGAAGCCATTTCTTTAGTGTTGATCTTCATGAGGTCGACAACGATGTGTCACTGACCTTGTCTCCGTTCGATGTGCCGCGCAGCGCCAGCTGCTGGAGGAGAAGCAGCGCCACAAGCGGCAGAGCCAGGGACTGCTGCAGGCCTCCGATGCCCGCCGGCCGGCGTCGAACACTGTCCTGCGGAGCCGACTCCGGAAAGACGAGTCGCGCCCTCTCATGGCGGGTCTCAGCATAGAGAGGCCCGTACAGGATGTCGTAAGCTGTGAGTTACTTTGCTGCACAGAAGAAGCAAACAAATTACGACAGAGCACAACGAAAATGTAACACATGTAAAGCTCCTTAATTGCTGGAATGCGAAAGCATATCTTGTCGTCCAAGTGGCTGGGTCAGTGTGTACTATGTACGCAAGGTAGCGAAGCTTCCATAGCAGCCCATGCGCTCAGAGTCACTACGATTTCTAGAAGAGAAGCTCAGGGGAAGATGGATGCTTGAATCGATGAACGAATCGCAAAGTACGATTTAGAACAGGGAAGTCGAGCTGATGGAAAACGCATTCTGTTTCGACGCTGGATAGAAATTGGAATTCACCGACGTTTTTAATCAAACCCTTCTACGGCTCTCTCCTGCTTGATAAGTTCAAAGCATTTTCAATCACTTCGTTCCCGTGTGCATTGCGAAACAACTTGCACAGTGCATTGTATAAGGATATCAGGAGGAACAGCATTTTTTTTGCTGTTATCTATGTTATAGCGGGCTCAGTTAGGTTTGGCGATATCCGCTAAGTTCAGCTACGAAGATCACGCGGACAACTTTTGGTGGAATAAGATATCGATTCAAGTGTATTCAGCGTGGGATTTTAACAATGGTCACTACAATAGAGCTCCTGGAGCTAGAAAATCCCTAAGATTACAGGTTCCTGGGAAATTGTCTTCCCGATTGAATTTTTCCCACTACATCGTTGCTCGGCGCTGATGAAAAAACTTTTTACAAGTGGGAATTCTCAATTCAACACCACACCGCGCACCTGATGAGTGAAAGATCTACTTGTGACGCTTGTTAGCTGGGTGCAGTCTGCCTTCTCTTTGGTTCTACTGTTCGCTCTCTGTTCTTTATTCCACTTTATTTTCCAATGCTGCTGAGGCGTGTTATATATATTAGACATTCGCGGCTGCGTTCTTCAAGACACGACTGATCTGAATTGCTTGTGCAGATATGTTTTTGATTTTGCATGTAAGAACATCCACATTCCTACATCATTTCAGTCGTAGAAAAAGCTTAACATATCAGGGATTACCATAAAAGGTTTCCCTGTTTCATAGTCTCACTCGCATCTATATCTTTGTTCCTTTGGTACTCGTTTCTTAGTTGTTAATATTCTTCTGTGATATCACTACTTAAACCTCCTTTGAGGGTCAAGGTAGCTCGACTTTCTGACATTTACCATTACATTCAACTCGAAATTTTATAATTATCAAAACTGCACCCACAGCCTACGAACAGAAATGCGCTTAGCACTTCGCTAAACCTTAGCAGCACCTAATATTTCGGGCGATGAAGCCATTTCTTTAGTGTTGATCTTCATGAGGTCGACAACGATGTGTCACTGACCTTGTCTCCGTTCGATGTGCCGCGCAGCGCCAGCTGCTGGAGGAGAAGCAGCGCCACAAGCGGCAGAGCCAGGGACTGCTGCAGGCCTCCGATGCCCGCCGGCCGGCGTCGAACACTGTCCTGCGGAGCCGACTCCGGAAAGACGAGTCGCGCCCTCTCATGGCGGGTCTCAGCATAGAGAGGCCCGTACAGGATGTCGTAAGCTGTGAGTTACTTTGCTGCACAGAAGAAGCAAACAAATTACGACAGAGCACAACGAAAATGTAACACATGTAAAGCTCCTTAATTGCTGGAATGCGAAAGCATATCTTGTCGTCCAAGTGGCTGGGTCAGTGTGTACTATGTACGCAAGGTAGCGAAGCTTCCATAGCAGCCCATGCGCTCAGAGTCACTACGATTTCTAGAAGAGAAGCTCAGGGGAAGATGGATGCTTGAATCGATGAACGAATCGCAAAGTACGATTTAGAACAGGGAATGTCGCGGGAGCCAACGTTTCGACAAGCCAACGTTTCGACAAGCAAGTTGCCGCCCTGACGAAGACAAGTCCACTTGTCGAAACGTTGGCTCCCGCGACATTCCCTGTTCTATATCGTACTTTGCGATTTGTTCATCGATACGATTTCTAGAGTTACTTAACATGGCTGCCCGGCAGCCATACACAGTAACTCTAGCAGTTTGTGGAGCCTAGCGGCAACATTAGAGCGGGGGAACATCCAACGGAAGCGAACATAGTGCTGATGAGACCCGTTAAAACACAAAAATGACGTCGTGTCCCTCATAAGTGACATGAATCTTGCCGTTTGTTTTTGTGCCGTGGGCAATTCGGCCGCACAGGTATTGTTAAATGAGATAGCATTTTTACACAGCCTGCTGGAGGCTAGAGATTAAGATTTTTCAACTATTCCCGATAGCATTGCAAGCTACGCTGGCTTTCTGCGTTTATCGCTTTATGAAATTCGGATGCATGCCTTGCAACAGTTCTATAAAATGTAAAGAAATTTCCGCAGTTTACGTTTGTGAGTGCACTATTAACTCAGCGCCTCCTTTATAGAACAGGTGCATGTCGCTTTAAAAAAAGGCTGGCGTAGTCCTGCGTAATTCACATTGCATAAATTTCAGTAACGTTCTGTAATGTTCCACATTTTGCGTGCAATTTGCATGAAAGGATAAATGTAGTTCGCATTAAAGAAAATATTTCCTTTAACAGCTAACGTTTTGGGAACCGCGCCATAAAATGAGAATGATACAGAGGATGTACAATAAGCACTAGTTTTGGCTGAGGAAAAAAGAAAGAAAAAACGTAGGCATCACTCACACTACGCGAACACAAAAGCCTCAGACCAGTACAATCAGAACACCCTGTCGAGATAATGATGCACCTGGACACAATATTAGTGGGACAATACAGTCACTGTCACAACCACGACAATATTTACGGCTTCTGCGCGAATATGGGAAGTCTACGCTCATTGAGCCCGTATGCATGCCTCATTTATGTCATATATTACTGGCAGCTGAGTGGGAACGACCTTTATTTATGCTTCAGCTTAATGTGAGTTCCGACTGATAAAGCAAGCTTTAAAATTTTTAATGTTGCAAAAGGAAGCCTTGTATCCAGCGTATTTTTAACCATTACAAGAAATAGCTATGTGCATAAACCTTGCCGCAAGTGTAATATTTACTTTGCGTCAGACCTTGGGCTTTAATTTCCACAGAAGGGATTTTGCTTTCCACAAAAGTGTAGTCGAAAGTTACACTGCAATCGATCAGTCAAAAAGTGTCTACACCAATGCTTGCATTTTTGCGCAAAACAACGTTTCCTCGGGAATATCAAAAAAGAAAAAGAAGCATTCACCTTTTGTCTTTTCTATGTTGCCTGCCGTGTGAAGACCGTCGAAACCCGAAGCTTATAATTCGTTTCAACTCGTTTCACTCTTCATCGAAAGCGCCACTCACGATGCAACGTATTTTTGAATGCAAGCGCTCAGCAGGAGCTATGGAATTTATACCACGGAAGCGCAAATAACACAAAGAGTTACAAGATACAGCGGCATTGCCGGGGGGCGTATCGTAGCGGACTGACCTTTCAAGCGTGGCGTCCTGCAGCATATTTAGCGCCCTCTTATTTTCGTTCAAGGTATGAAACCTATTTCTTAATACGAAAGCAAATGTGGTAATTCTTTTTCCACGTATCACGTCTATACAAAAGTACATACAAATAATATTGCGTTTCAGGAAAATATACCTTTCTTTGTTCTTGATAAAATATTAACAGCGAAGCTGTCCCAAGCCGAGGCGGTGCCGTGCATCGGATGATGTTGCCACGCAGAACGGTGGGCCGATCCCTGGGGCAGTCCAGAGCGTGTGGCGGTGGCTCACACGCAAAATCAAATATGAACTGAGGGAACAAATTCATATGGCCTGTACAAAAGGTTTACCTTAACGCTGCGGGTTCGATCCCTGAAGCAGCAACCACATTTCCTTATAGTAAATAAATAAATAAATAAATAAATAAATAAATAAATAAATAAATATGTTCAAGAGTGTGTGCTTAATGATTAGGTACGGCTTTCAGATAATGATGTTTGCTGTGTTATCAAGACACTGTCAGTTCATAAAAGGGACATTTGGTGCAGTACGAACAAATGACTAACACTATTGAAACGTCATGACATGAATACCTTGACATCCTTGATAGTGAAGCGACAACGAACGATAAGATTACTTCATCGTTCTGATGGTTTCCACAGCGTGGAGCCGACTTGAATATTTTGCTAGTAGTCTTTGAACCACGTTCGCCCACCAAGCTTCAGTCGCATGTACAGCGTGGAGCATACAGCACGCAGCCTTCCTACTTTGTGACGTCATTATGACACCATGTGATGACGTTGTAATGTTGCCCGACTGCCTACTGTTTCTAAGACTTGCAGAGAGTTTTACCTGTACGCTCCCTTATCTCCGCATCCTATCCTTGTTATTCAACGGAAAATTCGCAGTTGTGGAAAACCTGCAACAATAGTTTTCCATTCTCTTGATGTGCTCGAGATCAACGAATGAAATATATAGATCAACATCAGCAAGAGCCACAAGCATGAGTCACATCTAGTCGGTAGCTTTTGCAACGAAGGAACACTTGTGTTCAGGAATGGCCCATTGTTTAATTTTCTGATGCATGGGGAGGTTTTAGGCCAGCTTAATTTCTTTATCATCAAGTGAGCGACAAGATAATCCTGTACCCCCCAAAAACGAATTATCCTTGCTTTATGCACACTGGCATTTTTTTTATGAAAATGCGTTCTAGCAGCTATAAGGAAATCTTGAGAGGGCTTGAGAGGGCCTAGGGAGCTTTCCTGCGTTGAAGTCATGATCAAATACACAAAATTTAGCACCCTGAGAGGAATTCATAGAGCAAATATATCGCCACAGTTCCTACATGCGTTTGAGATGGCTGAATGTGAAAGATACGAGGAAGGCGTTTGCTTTTTTTCTTGTTTGTAAGCGTTTTCTAGGAGAGCGGAGGACTCGCAGCGATAAGCTGTTTAAACAAACTTCAAGCCCAAATCTTGACTCCTGGAACTGTTCAAGCCATATGGATAATTGGATTATTTGGTCAGTGTCCAAAGCTGCGTATTTCTTTCTTATGTTTGTCCTTTTAGCGTTCTTTTAACGAAATCACTCATTTTCATCTACGCCTTAAGTAGATCTTTTTGGCATATATTCGTATTAAAAAAGAACAATCAGTACTAAACCCTTACAAAGAAGGTCCACGAAGCACGAATACAAGCAAACAACAAAGACGAGGCTTGTAAGTGCGGTAAGTAATTTGCGTTGGTGTTACTTCACAGTTTCAACACAGGCTTCTTCCCAACCACGCACATTTACGTCCAAAGTTCACGTTTTAACCGGGACGGCTGAGTCATTCTGACATTGTCATTGACAAATCCCCCTGATTGGTTAGAACGTGCCACTACAGCGATTACGGTGGCTAAATCGGCGGTCCTTCTCCTTGATTTCAGGCTACGACGGTCCCATGCTCTTCTCGAGCACCGACACCCTGGACGCACCGGTGGGCGACAGTTCCAAGAGCAGTGTCGTGCAGGATGACGTGGATGGAGAGAACACCCTCGCCATTGCTTTCAACAGCAGTCCGATCCCACCGTCTCCTGGCAAGTTGCATCAGATACGTTATTTCTAATAAGCTTTCTAACTGACTAGCTTACGTGGATTTGCGTACCTCTGCAGTCTATATGAAATGAAGCACGCGAACACGTTACCTGTACTAAGCGGCTGCTGATTAGAGCGCCGGAGACAGGCGGCGAGTCAGGAGTCAGGAGGCGTACAGGAGTCAGGAGACAGGAGTCAGGAGACAGGAGGCGTACAATTATGTACGCTATTGGCGCAATTTTTCAGTGCGAATTATAACCACCGATAAGCAGGCATCTGCTTACTTCTCCCTCGCTCGAGATGTTTCTTATCGACGCTTATAGATAACGCCAAAATCTGACGTGCTTCCTCTTGCGCCTACGTGCACGCCACCTCAAGCAGCTGTCCTTGAGTACAGGCAAGGAGGATTTAAAAAAAAGAAAGACCTTCTTTCAGTACAGGCCACGAGATCGCTCGTTCACATTTGTAATGACACCTGCACATATACCGCTAATGCAATAGGAAATTGTTTAAATTTCGCTAACGAGCATGTAGGTACGTTTAATGGATGGCCCGAGTTAAGTGAAACACTCACAATGCATTAAATTCAAATGCAGCTCACTGACGTTGCTCGCAGATCAGTGAGTTTCCATGTGCACAGTTATCCTCAGTGTCCAGCGATTCTCCTAAATGGGGACGACCTGTTTCACCGATGCCATATTCACAAGAGATTCTCATGACTACTTACAAAAAAGAGCTTTGCGAAAGGAACTTAATTAGTCCGGTCGGCCTAGGACTTTCCGATAAATGCAGGGCTAACGCAGGTCCAGGAAAGACGCTCTGTTGCTTTGTACTACGATCTTTGATCTATAATCCCATATATTTTAGGCCAAAGCAGTTCGTTTGCAAAATGCCTAATCCGAGCCAAGAATCTGCGCCTGCGATAAAGTCCAGGCACTCCTGTTTGCATCTTGCAGTGTAGAGTACGTTCACCAAGAGGATTTGTCTAATTATCTATCGCCGGTAGACAGTATAAGCTTGCCAGTCGAAAGGACATTGTACATGCTCAAACACCGAAGCTTCCTTCTGCACAGACTCCACCTACCTTCCAAGCTTCCAGTGCAAGTAGAAATTCTTGTAATACTAAGAGAAACGTAATTGCGAGCAGATTGCGTCTCATTATCGAAAGAGATTTTAGAGAGTTATTTAGGTGAGTACCTGAAATGGTAAGTATTCATAAATTGCAGAACGTAATTTTTGTTAGTTCAAGTGAGAAGGCCGAATTTCTGGGTAGAATACTTTTTTTAACGGGGTCTTGGGAAATTGTGCTCCTGTGAAATCAGTAGAACAAATTATACCTAGTTTACCTACTCTTACGCATCTTTTGTGCCAGACTGCAATTACGGAGCAAAAGCACAATCTATTTGTGCTTTTTTTGTTTCAGACAAACCTTTGCCAATTTAATTATATCTAATGCTGCTAAGTCGTATCTGGAAAGTTACTTAAGGCCGCTACGAACTGTAGTTGTAAAAGCAGAAATCCACGAGTCGGAAGTTGCGAAGATTAAGTACAATCGATTTGAGAGCACGAAAAAACTGCTGGCCTGGAATCTGTAAAAATAATTGAATTGACGGAAACACAGACATAAAAGCGCCTGTTCCCGAAATGCATGGAAGGGCAACTTTGAACACCTTGCTGAAATTTCTTTTGAGTGTTACATTACGGTTTATTATATTAGAAGCGTTTTTCCATTTCAACAGGACGTTTTGACACTAAATTGATTCCCCAAAACTACTTGGCGAGGCAAGCGCCACGCTGGAAATGGGCACAGAACCTTGGCAGCGTAATAATAAATATACTAGCCAGGTTAGGCCCACTAAATTTTACAGTGCAGGGAATATCACGCTCACCAAACTGCAGAATGAAATATATCGAAAGTATTTCAGCGGTTTCTATGGAAGAATTTGTAGAGGATTGCGTTTGAACAATATCATTCTTTATAGTGCAATGAAATGGTTTACGATTTCACGCCCAAATAAATGAGTCAGTTTATAAGGCAGGTATGCTGCTTGACGGTATTTATTTATTTATTTATTTATTTATTTATTTACTCATTTATTTATTTAATAAATACTTCCAGCTTGTATTTCAGGCCATAAGAAGGAGTGGTTACAAGATAGTTACATCGCACTCGTGTAAAAAAAATAAAGGGAAGAAAGAGCATACATACAAACAGATACATACGTACATCGTAAATTATAAAACCAAAGCTAATACATAAGAAAGCAGTTCTGTTGGATATTAGTGTCTTTGTGAAGTCCTTTGTCGGTTCTATAAGCCTCAAACGTAACTCTGCCTTCCTCCAAGTGCTAAGTGGTCGCTTGGCGTTGCAGGATAGGCATTGTCTAGTGTGCAGCGCTGCGCAAACATGAGAGAAAAAGATCCCGGGAGAGAAGAGAGGTTGCTTGGAAGTAAAAGTTGTAATCATAAACATCCATTAAAATACGAGCATATAGCAAACGAAAGCAAAGGACTGGTTGCCACGAACCAACCAGGATAGAAAAGCAAACAGCATTTGCCACATTCAAGTCATCAGTCGAAGAATTTCTACAGTAAATATACCTGCTTGTTATTTTTTTAGACTGTATCGTTCGTATTGTATATGTAATGTGTCTATGCTGCGCTTTGGTGTGTAACTAAATAACTAACTAAGCTAAACTAACCTAACCTAACTAACTAACTAACTAACTAACTAAAATTAATCAGTTGTGCTACACCTTTGCAAAGTTCTTCCTGTGCTCGAATTACCTAGAAAAATATTCCTGCAACACCATCCGTATTATGCGCAACGCTGGAAGTGATCATTTAATTCCCGTGATATGCAGACGTTGAGAAGAAACTCAAGCACCTCGACCTCAGTGACGACCTGACGAGCATCAACGGCGACGAGGACCTGGAGAGCACGCCTATCACGTCAGAGTCCGTCTCTAGTAGGGGAATGTCGGCGACAGTTCCAGACACGCCAACCGACGTGACCGACACCATAGCGCAGGTCTTTTACGCTTGTTTCACTTTTACGGTTTCCAAGCACGTACGTGCATCCGAGTATCCCAGACGGCTTGTGTGTGGTGGCGTAAGTTTTATACTGAGCAAGATAAAGCGTACTGTGCAGGGAAGATATGGAATGTGAGTCGGCACAGTGTGCAAGAATTTGCATCACACAGAGCGATGAATGCTTTAGCGTTAAGATAGAGTGACTTGAACAGGCACACAGACATCAAGCATAACGAAAGAGTTATGAGCAACCCTTACGGGAACGATTAAGAGATTCTTGACAGTCATAGTGCATGCGAAAAGGTGTCGAGGCTGACGAAGAAATAAATTCCGAAAAGTGAAGCCCTTTCATACCTCTCAGCGGCACCGAACTACGGGCAAGCTAGAGCGATGAGCTCGCAAGGAATGAAGGAAATTTGGCATAGTTAAGTCATTAGGACATCTAAAGAGCAAAAACTGCATAACAAGTTCCGAAGTCTGATGCGCGAGTTACTTCTTCAAACCGCGGCTGCTTGATGGCTTGTAGCGACCGTGAATATGCTTACACACGAGAAAGATTTAAAAGCAAGCCGCTTTCTTAGACTGTCATACATAGATTTCAAGCCATCCGTACATGGCGATGTGATTCTAAATTTCCGCTTGTTAACTTAGGGGCTACGCGAATATATAATGCAACTTATGCGGCTAGTGGAATTATGAGGGCTTTCTGTAGGGCTCAAGTAAACTGCTTATCGCTTTCAATGCTTTCATTTTGAGAGACTCTGCTTGCCAGTGTTACTTCCCGCTGTACGTACTTTGCTTTTGCGGTCCTTACATATCCGCAAGCTTTCCTTCTGTGTTTATGCACCTTTCCCACGTGTTAGTAATGAGAACATGAAATTAATTTAGGCTCTTGCGAGAAGGGGCAGGTGGTGCTTTCGTGGTACATTTGATTTGATGAATGACTCTCTCTGGAATGGCTCGTCTGGCAGGTGCAAGACGTGAGTGGTGGCATTGGTAGCGAAGACGGCGGAAAGACGCAACCGGCCATGTCGGTGCCAGTTATGGACCTGGGTCCCCTGGCCGACCTGCTGGACCGTGGCCAGCTGGAGGAATTCTCCACGGTGCCCTGCCCACAGGGAACCACGATCCGCTGCCGCATCACGCGAGACAAGAAGGGTGTCGACAAGGGTCTCTACCCGACATATTACCTGCACCTCGAAAAGGAGGACAACCGAAAGGTACGCAGCAGTATAGACCAGACTATTGTACCCTCACATGCTGACAGTGGGTGCGTTCCATTACTTTTGAGAAGAGGCGCAGCATCTCTGTGGGAACTGCAGGAATCGGCAGAATGACGTCGGCGTTCATTTGAGCGTGACCCATGTTTGTGTCGTTGCTACTGACGGTTTTCGTGAGTAGCGACGATGTACAAATGCTACTAATCGGGTCGCCATTGTGTCCTTGTAGATTGCGCGAACAATCGGCTCAAACATCAGCTTCTAATATAATCTGCGCCTTGGTTTTCAACAAGGCCATTGCCAACGCTTTGTAGGATACTTTCGCAACAAATACATGAAGGTTTTGCCTTACTAGTTGCTGCGGTCCTTTTATGTGCCAAAACCACAATGTGACTATTACGCACACCGTAGTGGATGGTTCGGAAAGCTCGACCATCTTTATCGAAACTGCCTCCATGTGTTCAAAGAGAAGGCAGTGCCGCAAACTCCAGGTAAATATGACCAAGTTTGGACACGCTACAGCTTTTATAAGTGCGCACGCGTTCTTCGTAGGAGCTCACAGTGGTGAACACTATAAACTTGAAATGACATCTGATCGTACACGCGCATGTGGTAGTTCGCCTCAACGGAAGTGCGACTGGTGTAGCCGGGATCCAATATCTTCTGCAAATGAAAAATGCGCAGCCCTCATTGGGATCACATACCAAGAAGCACCCCAAAAGTCAAGCGTGTCCTTTATCCGACGCGTGTTCTACTGCGTTCATCATGCGTACATAATGCAGAAGCAAAATCAGCGAGCGCATAGCCGCTTTAAAGGGACCCTGAAACGGTTTTGACGATTTTATGAAAACATGGTGATCCGGTAGAGCGAGTCATTAGGATCATTCGAGGGGAGATTTCAGCGCTCTGCGTAAAGTGTGTAATTTACAATAAGGCTTTCAACAAGCGCATCGCAAAAGATCGCAGCGGCTCGTCGAAATGCGTTTCCAAACGCCCCCGCCTATAGAACGACGGAATGGGAGGCCGCTAATTGGCCGCCTAACAAGTGAAGTGCACGTAATTTTCCCAATCAAACTGCAAAACCTGCTCCTACAACGTGCTCCTTCGTTTCAGCCAGCGGTATCGTCGCGGCATCTGGCGGCGTACACACGAGTCTATGGCGCCCTATTACAGAGGCTAGCACTGCCGAGGCCGGGGACCTCAGTAAAGATATCGGGGCGTTATGTCGCTACGGAGGGCTCCGCAGGGCGGTTGACGAGGGAGACGCAGTCGTCGCTAGCGCGCAATCCGCAGCTGATCGAGTTGAGGAGGAACAGCAGTGGTAAAGAGGAAGGCGACAGAAATAAGCTCACAGCTGCCATAGCGCAAGGTACATCACTTTATTTATGGCGTGAATGATTCCACAATTGTGTAGCCTAATCAGTGAGGCAATGTCAAAAAAAAAGAAAAAAACACGTTTCAGGGACCGTTAAAGCATAAAAGGTCTGCTTAAGCAGGAATTAGTTAAAACCGCTGTTGCTTCCAGCAGTGCAGTGATTCGCAGCGACCGCAGTCCCGACTGCCAATGCGTGCACCGCAGCGCCACCGTCGCGAGAAAATTGCGGCCCCTGAGAAAGGCTCCCGATTGCGGTTTACGCAGTGGTGGTAACAGTAATGATAAGAGCAGCAGCGGTAATTGGCTTACTACTACCACTGCTGCTCGTAGTATTTGCGGCAGTGGTAGTAAGGCAATTACCGCTACTACTTCGAATACTACTGCGACGACCACTACACAGACCAGAATTGGGAGCCTTTCGACGACTCACAAGGCAATTCGAGTTCGAAAAGACTACTACTACTACTACTACTACTACTAGTAGTAGTAGTAGTAGTAGTAGTTTCAGTAGTAGTAGTAGTAGTAGTAGTAGTAGTATTAGTAGTAGTAGTAGTAGTAGCACTAAAAGTAGTATTAGCCACAGAAGCAGGGATGCCGCTGCGAGCAGTACTGTCTGGGCAATAGCGGTGGTGTGGCTCTAGTAAAGGTTACCTCGGCAGCAGTAAGGAGAAGCAGTAACAATAGCAATAGTTCCCGATATTTCGGGCAAACAGCGGTATCCGGAACTCCTACGCTTTCTTATACTAATAAGAGGAGCAAGGCTGCACAAATTCGATGCTTACCGCATTGCTAACTTGTCCAGGCTGATAGCCCGCTTCCAGGCCTTATTGCGCAAAGGAATGAACACTGAAGAAAGAACGACGTGACACACAGGGCGTAATGTGGTAGTACTCTTGGGTCAACAATGTCGCGGCTGGCACTTGGGATTATGCCGCCCCGGGGCGACCCGTGTTGTCTAATGAGTGCATGATTGTGTGTGACATGTGATGTCTCCGAAGATTGTTTTTTTGTTAAGCAACTAGCTTGCCTTAGCGAATGACTCGTTTAGTAGGAAATACATCTGGTGTGTCAGGTCCCTAATCCCTATAATTCTAAGGTATAGAATAAGGAGGACAATTACTTCCACGCAGATAACTTCTGGAAAGGATTCTTGACTCAACGACTGTTATGTCCTTAGAGAGACACATCACCATGGCATAAGTTTGTAATTTTAGGGTGTTCTAACGTTTATGCATTTCGGTGAAGCACTCTTGAGAGAGATAAAGTGTCTGTTGATGATGATTTGATTTGTGGGGTTTGACGTCCCCAAACCAGCTCTGATTATGAGAGACGCCGTAATGGAGGGCTCCGGAAATTTCGACCACCTGGGGTTCTTTAACGTGCACTGACATCGCACAGCACACGGGCCTCAACATTTCGCCTCCATCGAAATGCAGCCGCCGCGGGCGGGATTCGATCCCGCCACCTTCCGATCAGCAGCCGAGTGCCATAACCACTAGATCACCATGGCGGGGCATGGAGTGTCTGATATTTTTGTCTTTATCCAGATATTCAACTTCACCAGGGCATTAAAGACAACAAGTTCTGAAGGAATATGACGGTACTAGTAATTTCTTTGTGCTGTCAGGAATGTAATGGTTGATTGAGAGAAGAAGGTTTTGAAAGCTCCCATTCTGGAACATAGGAAGTGTAAGGCGCATAAGAACCTATTCGTTATCAGCGGTAGCTGTTGAAATTCTAGGCTGTGCCATGAATCAAATGATATAGTTATCTGTTGTCACGCAAGAAGGAACAAAATAGCGGAATCGCTCTTTCCCTCGACACACTGGCCACTTCCGTGCTCAACCAATGTTTACCCTCCGCTCAATTCCATATGATAGTGATTACGGGAGGTCCAATGTGCAATAAAATGCAGAAAATGTTTAGCCCGAAGGTGTGCGCTGCATCCCCGCAGCCGCGTCGCACTTCCACAGTGCGAAGCGCATTCAATGGAAGAAAGAAAGAAGGAAAGAAGTACGTGAATGGATGATGAAGGATTGCGTATACGGTTGTCAGATAACGACGAAATGCGGTATGACTGTCATAACAGAAAGGCCATCACATCAATACCTCGACAGCCTTGCCACTTTCGTCATTGTTAAGGATAAAAGAGGCGCCCCGCCACTGTGGTCTAGTGGTTATGTCACTGGGCTGCTGATCCGAAGGTCGCGGGATCGAATCCCGTCCGCGGCGGCTGCATTTCGATGGAGGCGAAATGTTGAGGCCCGTGGGCTGTGCGATGTCAGTGCACGTTAAAGAACCGCAGGTGGTCGAAATTTCCGGAACCCTCCACTACGGCGTCTCTCATAATCAGAGCTGGTTTTGGGACGTTAAACCCCAGAAATCAATCATCAACGATAAAAGAACTGCTCCTCTGTTGCGACAGCCTTCGCGGCGCGGAAGTGGTTTGAATTTTTTTCTGCGTGCACTCCATTACGCTTTTGCAATACGCCTCTTTAGTTACTAACAGTTATTACCAGGACTTACTTCACAAAAGTACTACATGATTATGAGAGATGCCGTAGTGGAGAGCTCCGGAAATTTGGGCCATTTGGAGTTCTTTAGCCTGCACTGACGTCGCCCATTACGAGGTGGTATAGCATTTCGCCTACATTGAATTGCCACGACCGCAGCCGGGATTCGATCCCACGGCCTTCAGGGCTGTAGCTTAAGTGCTATACCCACTAAAACACCATGGCGGGTACCTCTTCAGTGAGTGCGAGTCACTTTGCATTGTGAAGTGGCACAACCCTGATTATAACTTCAGCAGCGAGAACACAGATCCTTACCTCTCGGGAATCCTTGCTCCATGATACATATTTGCTTTCTAATCTCCTCAGAGAATATATCAAACAGCCTTCTACCAAGCGATGATTACAGTGATAAACCTACACAAAACGCCGCACAGCCAGTGTTAGAGAGAAAATCGATACATAATGCTTCGACTCGGAGCTTGTATTGTCAAGACGTTCGGAAAGCGGTCGGGGAAATTCAGCACCTGGAGTTTTAAACCCGGAGATGGAGTCGAAAATAACGGGGTACACTTCGACGTACACGCTTCGCGTATGCCCCCTTTCGGGGGATCGCACAAGCTTCTTCCAAACAAATCCGAGGCAGCAAGCATACGCACATGCTTGCTTTAAATAAAGACGCACAAAATGGTCCACTCAGGCCATTTCGTTCTTGCTCGAGTTCAAAAAATGAGAGTTCTCGGGAAGCAAAGCCATCTAGATGCATGTACTTAAGCTCTTCGGTCTACCAAGCAATCCCGGCGAACGGGAGCTGTAAGCTGCCAACTCGGGTTTCAAGTCGCAGGATGAGTTGTCGACCCTTCTCGGCCTCGAGCAAGGTGGCCTCTGTGTTACGCCTGCCCTCCGGCTTATATACAACTGCTTCAGCCTACCAGAGTTGTGACACTACGGTACTTACGTGCGTACATCATGAATCCATAGTAAGAAGATAAGGTTTTTCGGTGCAGTCTGCCACAGATTGTACTCGCGCCAACGGTGACAAGCCGTGGCCCGTACCGAAGAGCTTGGATATTTTGATCTTGGAAGTCTATGCATAGCGAACACCTATTTTTGGACATACTTCAGGAAGCGCCCGCCAACACACGTTACCTTTTCGTGCATTCTGTCTCGGGAAAAATACGTGCAGCGCTGACGAAGGCTAGAACTCACGACAAACGGTGTCAGGTGGTTCGAAGAAAAAAAGTAATTTTCCGCTCCGATAAACAGAAAAAATGGCATTCCACTTTGACCTTTCGAGGTACGTAGTATATGAAAGCGTTCATGTAGTGCTGGCGAAATTGAAACTTGATGCGTAAATTTCACACCTTTAATTCAATTATTCATAACTCTTTAACTGTTTGTTTTGAATAAAGAACTGCGCCTCGATAGCACCAGCAAGAATGGTACAGCACAATCCTTATCTTTGAAGAGACTTAGGAGGCTTTTACGTCGGTCATTGACATTTTAAACATGCGAGAACATTTCCAAAGCACTCTCGCCCTAATTTATGTTTTGTGCAATACCGTGTACTTTGTTTAACATGCTGAGGCGCTCGCTGTGAGCCCGCATCAGCAGATGAACTGCGAACTTGAAATTTCTGCGCAGCGATCATACATTACACGTGAACCAAAACGATGCGTTAGTTCACCACTTACAAACTCTATACTTTTTTCTTTAAGGCAGCTGACGTGGCGTTCCTACAGCATTGGCCCCTCTTCGTCTGAGGGCAATGTTTACGTTTGTTTGTATAGATGTATAGACAAAATTTACCAAAGACCAAGGCTTGTTCGCTGCGCGTTTCTACTCCTCCTGTGAACTCCGTTCAGGGTAAAGCAAAGGTGTCAAAACCACACGCGTTGAAACGGGTGTTCCCGTCCATCCACAGTGGTTCTTCCCGGTTAGCTGACGGGAGCCGCAACATGAGCTTTGCTGCACGCAATTCGGGAGGCAAAGGCACGGATTCGCTATGTCTGGTACGAAAAGAGCGCTTATTCAACAAAAGGGCGATGCCGACGACGTATAAGAACCTTACCGCTATGCGGACTTGAGAAGCGAGTTTTTCAGGCGCCTTCCTCAAAAACAGAAACAGGCAGAGAAGTGACAACAAGGCCACAAACGTCACAGCGGCCGCATATAAGACTCTCGAAATGACATGCTCTGTTCCTGGCTTAGCCGTATATACAGAAGCCCAAGTGCGGTCCTTTCAAATCCGCGGAAAAAGCAGGTGTATGAGAAGAGTTTTTTTTGGTCATGAATAGCCGAGAACGCACAATGTATGGCCTGCTTTAACCTTCAGCTGCCTCTCGACGTTGCCCCGCCGCGGTGGCCTAGTCGCTATGGCACTCGGCTGGAGATGCGAAGGTCACGGGATCGAATCCCGGCCGCGGCGGCTGCATTTCGACGAAGGCGAAATGTTGAGGCCAGTGTGCTGTGCGATTTCAGTGCACGTTGAAGAATCCCAGGTGGCCGAAATTTCCGGAGACCTCCACTACGGCGTCTCCCATAATCAGAGGCTGGTTTTGGGACGTTAAACCCCACAAATAAATCAATCAATGCCTCCCGACGTCTGTTGACGGCCGTCTTACGTACCATCGCGTTCAGGCGATCCAGTCAAATCTCGCGTTTTATCGTGCTTCGGTCGCATGCTTACTTCTTGCTAGCTTATCGCAAGAACAGCTGGCGAGATAAGGCATTTTCCCTCTGCCGTCCTTAGTCATAACCGCTGCAACACGTTGTAAGGAAAGGGTGGCCAAAGATTCTCGCTGCGTGATGTAATAACTTTGGATCTTGAGAATGAATGAATGAATGAATGAATGAATGAATGAATGAATGAATGAATGAATAAAGCTCGGCACGTTGTGGGCGGATAGGAGATGAAGAGGAAGGTAGGGGGTCGCATTATATTAAACCAAATATATGCCAGAGAAGTCCGCGGTTGGTTCAGCACGCGTTCCAGGCCGTTTCATATAAGGCGATGATATCTTGCGCAGAAGTAGATTTTTAATGGGGCTTATGTAAAATGCAAATCGTAAATTGTAAATTCTCAACTGACCAGTTCCTGCTTTCCACTCTGCTTCTCTAAGTGTGCTTCTCTAATTCACAGTACGATGTAAATGTATATTGTACGGTAGTATATGCACTCTGTGCGCATGCAAAGAGCATTTATTTGGTATTGAAGGATGCTGTCAAAGGAAGTCTAAAGCAATTTGTACCGTGAAATTGGTGTAAATACGCACGATTCAACCTAACTTTCTCTGAGACAAACGCATTACGGACCAAGCCGCTGCTCCTTTTAAGAAAATACGTCTCACAGGCTCACGAGTTACAGATCGCTATACAAGGAAGTTGTATAGCGATCTGTTTTAGTTACCTAATTACGTTCTACACTTAAATGTGTTCATAACTGGAATATATTAGCCTTCATGAATGTTAAACGCACCTGAATGACCTATCCAGCACATTGGGATGGGACTGTGCCATTCACTATAGGAACTCTTGAGGGTACCTGTATGGCAGAAACGAAGACGTCCGACACGTACGAAACGCGTTAAAATAATATATACGATCTTCAACGCCTGTTTAATTCATGTCATATTTTGTGCAGTCAACAATTTTCGATTTTTTTACACTGCAGCTTTCGGCTTCAATCTCACAGAAAGCCACTACATTGGTTTGTGGGGTTTTGCGTCCCAAAACCAGCTCTGATTATGAGAGACGCCGTAATGGAGGGCTCCAGAAATATCGACCACCTGAGGTTCCTTAACTTGCACTGACATCGCACAGCACACGGGCCTCCACATTTCACCCCCATCGAAATGCAGCCGCCGCAGCCGGGATTCGATCCCGCGACCCTCGGATCAGCAGCCGAGTACCATAGCCACTAGACCAACGTGGCGGGGCAGAAAAGCCACTACATTTCACTCAATGCTGAAACATATGGGCCTGTGCTGAAATATGTGGGTATATTTTACTCTTCTTGAAGGTGGGGAGGCGGGAGGAGGCAATGACTTTGCTAACGCAAATCCAGCCGCCCTCCATATGCGTTATTTTAAAAGTATTTGTGTCCCTTTGTATGTACTGGAGTCTGTGCGTGGCAACTCTGACGTTGCATTGAGCAGCACAAACCTAAATCTCCAATAAAATTGTGTACGTCGCTTGTATACGTCGTTTCTTCCTGTTTCGTCCTTGTCCCATTTTGCGCCACCGTCCTATATTTTAACCGAAATCTCCCTTCTGACCTGCTACTTCTTGCAGGTGTTCCTGCTGGCCGCACGAAAGCGTAAAAAGAGCGCCACGTCCAACTACCTGATCTCGGTGGACCCGACGGACCTGTCGCGAGGCGGCGAGTCCTTCGTGGGGAAGCTGCGCTCCAACCTTCTCGGCACTGCCTTCACGATCTACGACTGCGCCGAGAAGCCCCGGCAGAACACCGAGAAGCGCTCGGTTCGCTCGGAAATTGGAGCCGTCGTTTATGTGAGTAGGACTGTCATGGCTATAAATAGGTCTAGTTTATCATTGAAGTTCACCGCGTTTGCAGATTACCCGGGTAATGGGAAATGGTAAATCGGAAGAGTGGACCTGATGAAGCCATATTGTGGCGCGAAGCCCTAACATGCACATCTATTCATAACAAGAGTATGCAGCCGAGGTTTCCTGCTGTTAACTTTCAGCAAGAGCGAGATTATAAATGTCTTTTGAAATTTCTTTCGACGAGACTTATCTTTTGTTGGTGCAAGAGGAAGCACAAAAAATGTGTCTACTTTTTGCTAGACATAAATATCGCAGGTGTCGTTAAGAGGCTCTACTGACTTTGATTTCTTCTAACGTCATTGCGCGTACCGGTGTACAGGATATACTAAGAGTCCTATTCTGGCAACAGAACATGAAACACGTCAGACGACTACAGGCAGCGTGTGTCGAATTGACAAATGCTCCAATACATGCCTTTCGTACATAGCGGAACTGCATATCTCCAGTATAAGCAGGCGCTACGATACTATTATTGGACATTAGCACGTATATTGTTATGTGTGGTTTAGCGTCCCAAAACCAGCTCTGATTATGAGAGACGCCGTAATGGAGGGCTCCGGAAATTTTGACCACCTGGGGTTCTTTAACGTGCTCTGACATCGCACAGCACACGGGCCTCAACATTTCGCCTCCATCGAAATGCAGCCGCCGCAGCCGGGATTCGATCCCACTACCCTCGGATCAGCAGCCGAGTACCATAGCCACTAGACCACCGTGGCGGGGCACATTAGCACGTATACTGAGTGTTTAAAACCAGTAGATTCCGTATCGACAATAGTTAATCAGGCGTATCTATGCTTTGGAATAAAGCCAAGAGCTAATGAAAAACGTCAATCTTGAATACATTCCTTCGTCGCTCAAATTCGAGACTATGAGAACATGAAAGGTTTTCGAACAAAGGATCAGAATTCAACATCATGGGCCCGTTTTGTGGTAGACAGAGAGTTACGAAGCCAATCAATACCGAAACCATGGGGAGAATACGTAGCGCTACTTTGAAAGTTTAACCGAAGCTTTTCATTATGAATTAAAGAAATGGATGATTCCAATAACACAACACGTCACCGTTGTAGACCTTACTTACGCGTGCGGTGCTCGGCAAACTCAGCCGCAGCATGACCGTTACTTCTATTGCACAACGTACACGCGCCTAATTAAATGCCCTGGTTAAGTTGACCATACGTAACTGCAAGGTTTCACAAGGACTCACAATCGGCAGTCGCTCTACGTCGCAATACAGAGCAAGCGTCTCGCAACCTCTACGCAGCCTACAGTGGACAAGTGCAATGCCGCGGCAGGGGCCGTCGTTGCGCTCATATTCAACGGTGTTCCTGTACGCGTAACCGAAGGAGCGTTAGCTAGCGCCACTAGCGACCATGTCGGCGAAACTTTCATTTTACGAGGTGGCGTCAAGCCGCGCGTAATTTTTACGAGCCGGCAGCAGACCAATAAACCATCCCGTACTAACCCGAGGCCATCATATCTGGCGGGTCGAGACCCTCGTTATGAAATGAATTGATCGGGCCTGTTCTCGGTAGACATAACGGTCTGAAGCCAGAAAATAATGATGTGAAGGACGTTATCCTTAGTGTTTTTTTTATTGCAAACGTAATTATTAGATGAAGGGAAACGAAAGGGGGCCAGAAAACTCATCGCCTGTGTGTACCCAACCCACACCCGTTGGGTTATGGCTTTGGATTTGTCGTTATGACAAGAAAACCAAAAGGAAATATTGAGAGGGAGAAGGAAGGAGGAAGAGAACACGAGTATATAATTAATAATATAATAATTTATTAAATAAAACATTTTCACCTCCGCTCTCAGTAGTGTGTGCAGTACAAGAAAGAACACCAGGAAATGTTAATAAAAAATTAAACGTGGCATTACATGAAAAGTAATGGCTTAATATGGAGAAAATTGGAGAGTTAGAGGATACACCCTACTATAATATTCAAAAAGTCTTGTCTGGGTATTGCAGGAATGTTAGAGGTATAAAACACTAAACTTCAAGGCTCTCAGTTGTTACACGACCACGTGCTCGACTGGATACACAACACTTGGGGAAAGGCAACGACGAGCAATCTGGCAATGTAAACGCAAACGGGCCTCCAATCCCACGCGAGACTTCTTGCCGTGTTCATTAGGGGCAGTGCCTGTCCTTAATTGGCGCCCGTGTGTGTTGTGTCTTGTCCTTGTCCTTTCGATTTAGCGGCACGCCTATTGTCGCAAGTCTTTGTTGCGGCAAAAGGTACTTTCACTAGACTGGACGACGCTGTAATGTTTGTCCCGGGGAGTACCACGCTGGTGTCTGATGCGGCGCACTTGCTCAAGTCTCGGAGCAATTTGCAAACGCTGCAAATGCGAACCTTTCTTTCAGCAGACAGAAGTAACCTTTTGAAATGGAAGCCAAATAGACCGCGAGATTGTCCGAAGATACCGTTCGCATGTAAATTAAGCCACGTGTGCTAGCCGTGCGTGTATCCCTTCTTTAGTCATTCATTCAATCTTTCTTCTTTATGGTAAATTGAACGTCAGTATATGTAGCGGTACGTATAACAAATGAGACTCGAGAACTAATGCAGGGTTGTGGCGGGGTTTCTTGGATCATCACGAAGAAATGCAATCCTGGAATTGCGTGATTATGTGGTACCTTTTTACGGCTTCACGTTGTCTCACCACGTTGTGTTTTTTACGATGTACAACCACTTTCCAAGGAAGACGCATGCAGTCTTCATCAACAGGCTGAGTTGTCTTTACTTTTTGCTGTCGTGCGTGTCGCGCCGTTCATATCTGAAGCAGTACAAGTGCTGACTCAATCAGCTTGCTGTTTTAATACACCTTCGCTTTGAATGTCTGACGTTGCAAATCTCTCCCCGATGGTTCGCAGGAGACCAACGTCCTTGGATTCAAAGGTCCGAGGAAGATGACAGTCATCTTGCCAGCCATGACGAAAGACCACAAGAGGATGGAGCTGAAGCCATCCTTCGTGAGTTGGCCTATTTAAACGCCATATGGACACGTTTAGACGGAATAGTAAAAGCTAGGTAACCATATGATTCGTCATCGTGATGATTCTGTTGACCGTCGCAATTCGTGCTCGCGGTCATTGTCGCAGCTCTAGAACTAGAAAAAGATAGTAATAGTAGTAGTCGTTCTAAGGCAGCAGCGGTATCCGTACAGGTGACACTATTTGTAGAATCAGTAATAGCAGTACTTTTGATAATTGCTGTGCTATAACTATTAATGTGGAGGAATGTAGTGCAGAGGTTGGTGATGGCCTTCAGCAGAGACTCTAGTTGATTTAATTTACTGACCTTTTAAAATTCAGGTGCGCACTGTGACTATTTACGCCTTTCACAAAAATACATTCTCTCATCTAAGTGACGGCCACTTTGTACAAGGACACTTATGTATACCTAAATAGTTTAAAGTGGGTACTAGAAGGTTACCGGAAAAATGCACGCAAGGATCCATCTGTTAAATAGAATTAAGTTCATCGCACGTCTTGGGTTTTAGACAGCAGTAGCTCCTATAAAAAAAGGGCAAGTAAGTTGCCTTGGCATGTGAGAGCAAAAAAAAAAAAAATTCACCGGTCGCTTATCCCAAGCTACGACGACTTGCTCGCGAAAGCGATTCCATTTTGTCATAAAGAATTCTTCACGGGATTTGCTTCAGTTGACCTTTATACTCATTTGATATTACGTGAAGGTACTTTAACATTCTTTCTGAGTTCAGTCCACATGAGCTGAATGTAAGCTCACGTAGGCTGCTGAGGTGGACCTTCAACAAAACTTTTAACACACCTTCATACCCCTGTTCTAGAAGTGCAGGTATTCAAATCATGATCGTTAATTATGATGTGAATGACGATCATGTCACGTTTATTTATTATTTTACAGATACTGTCAGCCCTTACACAGGGCTATTACAGGAGTGGAAAACAAATGCATAAGAACATTTCAGTCATTCTGACCTGTTTGGTTGTGACCAACTATTCATGAGCTGTTTTGACGAATGCAATACCGTCAGTCATGGTGGTATCGCAATTTATGGTTTGCAGACGACACTGTGCTATTTGGCAATGGCGGTGACGAACTACGAAACATGATTGAGAACCTATGCCCGGAAAGTCTTAATATAGGTCTAAATATGAATAGGCAAAACACCGAAATCATGCTCAATAGTTTAGCCAAGGAACAGAAATTTAAAATTAACAATGAACCCTTAGAATGCGTGAACGAATACGTATATCTGTGGCGGTTATCAACAGGGACGCCTACCCCAGAAAAGGAAAAGGTCATAGGGCATGTTCATATGGCTTCCTGTCTCCAACCGTCGTGCAGAAAGTATGATAATTCTTCAGTATATTCGGCAATATGTGCAATAGACCGTATTCTTGGTGGTTGTGATAAAAAAAGATTAGGACTATGAAGAAATAAAAGTTAACCATGCGAATGACATTTTCTAAGGCGGTTGAATAAAGTCGTTTAATAGGGTTAATAATCCCTGCTTAGACGAGCAGTACGAATAATAGACGCAAAAGGACAAATTCCGTAATACTGAGCTTATGCATTCAAGCGATGCTATGGCCCCCAGATATGGGATTACAGATTCCAATAAAACAATGGTTCAGTTTACACGAAACACAGGCCTTGCAGAAGATGCACTACATATACACAGCAAGCATTATGCTTGAAAGGAAAGCCAATTCCTCAGTAAGAAGCGAAAAAAGAAGAAAACTTTAAATTATAGTAACGAACTATTTTGTCATATTTCGAGCGGGGTGGTATTAGACTCTCATTAGTGGATTCCCAACGCTTTCATGTTTTATTGTTACTCCCAAAGGATCAAGGTGGGCTGCTTGAGCGGTGGAAAAGCCGGAACATGGAGAACCTCCTCGAACTTCGCAACAAGACCCCTGTCTGGAACGAAGGTGAGCTCTCATAGCTTAATAGAGCGCCTTGTTTTCTAGTACTGAAATACAGCATAGCTATGGACCACGTGTTATCGTCTTAACCGCCTTTGGATACATTCGGTAGGCACATGTGTTCTTGATGATATTCCAAGTATTATTCATGCTTGTGAAAAATACTTGCGTAAATCACCTTTTGTATATGTGAATATATTTCTTACGAAGTCGAATTCTGCAGTTCAGTCAGATATGCCTGAATGAACAAATGTAAGTACGTATGAAAATAAGTAAGAGTTGACCTTTTATATGTGATTTTGCGCATTTGGCAAACAAGAGCCTTCGCTCTGAATTAACATTCAATGTCTAGAAGAAAGCTGACATGTGAAGGTTAAGCTTGCGGCATATAGAGCAGAGGGAAATTGGAGAGAATGGCATATAAGTGCGATGAGCATCATAACAGCCTCCAGGAAAAATTTAATTTTCAGGAGAAGAAAATCCTTATACTACATTGTATAATTTGATTTATAGAAAATTTGTGTTGTTAAATGGGTATTTTTGTTGGCACCGAGCACGAGTCTGAAGCCCGACACATGTTAACGGTACAGATATTTTAGTACGGCTAGCAAATGACGTTGGGATGACGCACGTCGTTAACAACTATTAAACTATCACATCGAAATAGTCAGCTTTCCTCAAGCAGTGACGTACCTCAAATATTTCAAGGACAGAATGACTTGCAAGAGGCTTTGAACTGCGCGCTTTTTTTGTGAAACCATTACAAAATAAGCACTGAATGGCTCTTGTCATCAGGGCTCCTCTCACGTGAAAGTCCCTGATAACATCACTATTTAAAATGTACAGAACTTTGTCGTAGCTGTCTTGTACAATATTGCGTGCCAAGCTTGAATTGATAATAAGGCAGAATGTGTTAATCTTTAAAGCTTTTTATTTTACTTTGTTCAAATCTTTCAGACACACAGTCCTATGTTCTCAACTTCCACGGCCGTGTGACGCAAGCATCGGTGAAGAACTTCCAGATAGTACATGAAAACGACGGTAAGACTATATCACCGAGAGTGATCAATATTATGTATTGGTTCAGAGTGATCGAAACTACTACAAATTCTTTCGTATGCACGCAATGATTTCTGTTATTCTGCCTTTTCTGTGATCATAGAGTTTATTAGCATTTACGAGACATCCTAAGACGTCAAACACAGCAGTTGCTAACCTCTCATGGAAGTAGAAACTGAATCATGAGACACAAGCTTGCGATTGCGGTCATATTTTTTTACTTTATCGAAGTTAACATCGTATAAAGCTCTTTGGAAGACCACTACATATAAGAAAGTTCTATAAAAGCGCAGCTTCATGAAAAGATGTTAATCATAGAATCATGTGATTACTGAGAACTGCCATTTGTGTCATAAGACATTTTAGTGATGGGAACGCCGTAACACACTGGTAATACTTTGATGCGTAGGCCGAATTTTTCTTCCAAAAACTTGGTGTCAGTAATGTTCATTGCGATCTCGCCAACAACTGTTATTGTTGATATTATCATACCCTGAGGATATAAAAAATTGTAGATTTCACTGATGGGTGTGCACGTGACTGCCAAGCCGCGTGGAAAGTGCGCTGCGTTAGCACCTGTTTCAGGGCCCTGTGTAATCCACCGATAACAGCCGAGATATCCCGATTCCCTAACAAAAGATAGCCCCAAAAATATTGCTCCGTTAGAGGGACAAGCGAAACACATTCACCAGTTGTGTAAAAGAGCGTATATATTTCGGCAGGGCACCGTTCTTGTGATGCCAAAGACTGAATTCTGGGCCATATCACCACTATGACGTCGAAAGTATTTTTTTGTTAGTGACATAACGTAATATTGATTAATTTATTGCGCAATGTCGGCGTTGAATGTAAGGGAACAGGTGAAGGTCATCCAATAAACACCCTTTAACACCCTGAGCGGTGATCCAATAATTGAATACTTTTCAGTTCTCAAAGAAGAAGAATCAACTCACGCAGTAAGGCTGGCATATAAGAACTTTGCCCTCAGTTTTTCGGCTTTCGTAAGGTCAGCTGATATGCAACAAAATTATTTCGTAAAACCATATTTGTATGGTTCTTTGTTTTTAGAAGATCGTTGCTATCATACAAATTTCTATGGCGTCTTTTATTTTCTCCCTTATTCCTACCTCTTGCTCTTACTAACCAATATTCAATCCTAGCAACTTTGTTAATCATTCTTATGGCATCCTTTAGTAACGCGGCATTGTACAACGATTCAGTCTTTCACATACAAACCGTGTCAACATGGCGTTGTCAGTCTGAAACTCAATAACTGTCTCAACTGTTTTTTCCTATGATCTACATGTCCGGAAAAGACAATACTTTCATTTATTGGTTCTAGCATTCATGACTCCACTTGTACCACTTGTACCACCACTTGTACCACAAACCAACCTACTTGTACCACAAACCAACCTACTGCACCCCTGCTTTTCTTCTCCAGCTGACTACATCGTGATGCAGTTTGGCCGAGTTACGGAAGAGTGCTTCAGTATGGACTACTGCTATCCACTCTGCGCCCTGCAGGCGTTCGCCATTGCCTTGTCCAGCTTCGACAGCAAGCTCGCCTGCGAATGACTGTTACTGAAGTCGTCCCAGGACAATCCGCTTCTCTGGAGCAATCGAAAATGGCGGCGCACCGTGGTTTGCGCGAGAAAACTCCACCTCATGAACATGAACTGCCATAGGTTTGCCTTCAGCGATGCCGAACTGATTCCACACATCCTGGAGGCGAAGGACATCGACTACTCGTCTGACAGTGCGCAGGATGACTAGTCCTGTTTACGGGCGAAAGGGGGGCAGTCCTCACTCGCTGAGCCCTTCCCTTCCAGATGCTTTGCCAACTTCCACTATTTCTAGTGGTAGTACAATCGAACCTCGATATAGCGAACATGGTCGCGTATAACGAATTATTTTATATAGCGAACCAAGCATAATGAATAACTGTTCCTGATCAGCATGTATTGTATACACACTGATAATGGATACGTCATCCACGAAAAGTGCTCTTTCTCGTCGGCATAAACGTCTAATGAGTGCTCGCGTGCAATGAGCACCTATTCTATTGTAAGGACGCTCTTTGTGTAGCGTCCGCTGAAAGTTCGCTATAGCGAGGTTCAGTTGTACATACCACAAACAGCACTTGTGCCTCTATAATTGGAGGAGGACCTGCGAAGATGGAATAGCCTGAACGGCCTCAGGGCGCTAATGTCTATGTCTTGGTGATCGAGCACAACGGCACTCTGCACTGCCTCGGCGACAACCCGTTTGCCCAATTCCCGTTTCAAAGCGAAATAGGACATCAGCGCGTTCACGAAACACTATGTGATGTTACATAGTTGACCACAAAGAGTGAAAACGGCGTGTACTTTTGTAAAGTACAGGGGTTTCACTAGGGTTCACTGTCACGTTAACGGACTATCGGCAGTGTTGACCACTTGGATGCTGATACATGGTGAGTATGACACTGCACTTGACCAGTTTCAGCCGCATATTTTAAATCTCGACCAGTGCTCTACACAGTCTGCGCATCCAAGCCGTTTCATAGAAAACTAGAAGTTCCTTTGCTAGATAACTGATGACATCAAATCAATAACCATGGATGAATAATGCTAAATGTGTTTTATTATTTGCTCTCAGTTTGCACCACGTGGTTTTACTTGACGCTCAGTGATTCACCCGTGAACGAGATAAGCGCACAAAATACCTTCTGTTATCGATACTCTGCAGTCACACTGATATTTTCACGACATGGTTGTAGTAACGGCTGGGCAGTTGCTTCGGATGTCATCTAATATTCGTTCTGGTAGAGCTCAGAGTTGACGACCGATAAGCTCTTGTGTAGTTACTTGTAGGGAATTTGAAATAAAAGCAGTACACTCAGAATCGAAGAGGATAGAATATGTAAATGTAACGCCAGTGCTGTTGAGTGCGCTGTCGTTCCTAAAAATAAAGCAATACCCCAAATCGTCCAGGTACTGAAATTCTACTTCCGGTCCTCTCACAGACTCAGTTGTTAGAACTACTGCCTGTCTGATTGCTATTGCGAGGTCACTTTTCTGATCGAGCCATTACACGAAGAGCCATGATTACGTAGAAAAAGCAGCATTATTCTCTCTGAGCGTTGGCTATAAATAAATAGAGGATTGTGCTAGGAAAATAAGTAAAGTATATTTTACAGAAGTTCAGATTACCTGGTAAGGCAACTGTTACGGCAGCGACTAGAAAAGCTTGAGCTCCGGAAAAATGTTGAGGAGACAGGTTTTAAGTACAGGCTTTCAAACAACGTACTTCCCATGCCAATCTAGTTTCTATTTCCTGGTTGAGAACAGAGGAGAGTACCATCGAGAAAAAAATAGAGGCTTTTTCTCTCCGAGAAAGCAAGATCGGTTCTATCGAAAAGACAAAATGGGGTTTGCCACAAACGCAGGAGATCTGCTTCATGTCATTCACTTGCGCTTTTTTTGTTTTTGCGAAATATTCAACTCACAGTGTTCCGCTATTAAGCCCAAGCAACCATCCTGGTAATCTTTATTCATAGATGTTGCCTTTAAAATAAGAGTCATGGTGTACAACTGGAGAGGATGTGAATGCGCCTGGGAGTCAGTGCGAAAGTGCGGTATAACAGCCTGTTTGACAGACCGGTGCATGTACAATATCGCGTTTGCCTACGTTGAAAAAACCACCACGAGTAATGCATATCTATGTGCTATCAGATGTGCGGCAGTTAATTAAGCAAGTTTTCTTGTGTGTGTACATTGACCCCAGGTGCATTCGTATTGTTAATGTGTCAACGTGCATTGGCGTTCCTGCGCGAAGACGACATGTGTTAATAAGGATGCATCTAAGCATTCGGATTCTGGAGTGTTTTTACATGAGTTATCAAACTAATCGTTGTTTTACAAAAAATACTGTGTAAGAAATGATATCGTGTGTATGTAAAATCAAAAGGTGACTGTTCTGTGTTTGAAATAAACGTTTCGGAAAGGTGATGCTTCATTTTCATTTAGCCCAGTATTCTGCACCCTTGGACATGGACCACGAATAGGGACTACCGTCTTAGGTTAGCTCAGAGGCTCGCTTGAATGAGACGAAAGACTCAAAGAGATGAAACTTACTCAAAGTTCATGGCAACTGTGGCAGACAATACAAAATCTGTTTAGAACAAGATGTGAACGATTTGTAGTACGCGGTACTCTACTAGAGGAGGGCTTGGCAAAGCCGTCCATAATGCCATTAATAAACATTCTACCACTGATGACCGCAGAGTTGGGGCACAACTTTGCAGTGTGCTATTCACGTCAACAGTGCTGTACTCACCATCCATAATACCTGTCAGTGCATTTTTGAACGGCTTTGTTTGTCTGAGGCATTAAGGTGTTCTTCCTCAGTGAAGTCAAGAGCATCAGCCGTTGGAATACATGGATTTCCCAGGTCATTTTCATCAACAGAGAGCGACGTACTCTCTAAGAAGAAGTGCAGGAACGGAATTGAAGCTAGAAACTTGCGGACTCCATGTTATCAACTAGAAGCAGCTCTACAAGAGGTAATGGTCCCACGTCGTAGTCAAAAACAGGTGTTCACGGTGGCCGCCTACAAGGTGATCACGTTATTTCTTGGTCTTATGTATTACTTAGATATCTGTGTGTTACAGGTGCATGTTCCTGCAGCTCTACGGAGTGACTGACACCACGTTTATTCCAGAGTGTGATGCGTCCAAGGCACTGCGGCTGCCTCAGTTTTATCGACGGACGTCTTCGAGGCAGCCACGTTTGGGTCGCCTGTATGTTGTTGCCGTCGCGGAGCCGATCACTACCGGTAGTGGAACCGGGTCCTGGAGGAAGGGCTCACCAAAGATCGATGGCTCAATGTGGAGGCGTGGCTCTGTCGTCTTACATGAGATACCACAGCGATGTTGCCATCGCTGTAAATGCCAGAGTGAAAGTGCTCGAATTTCGCACCTTACGAATACGATTTTAATTGCCTGTTGCAAGAATGTCGCCCCCACAATAAAGGGTCAATGTCGCAGATATATAGTTATGTCATCTTGGCGGTTTTGCCGCACAGGAGGATCGCCACCACCACCTAAGATTCCGTTACCACTGCCATTCGACGCATCGTTTTTAGGTGCCAGACGCTGCTCTGTATCAGATGAGAAATATTACTTGACTATTCACATAAATTTTAAGAGAAGTAGGCAGGCATTGTAGAAATTCCGCCTCTCGATGCCGAGAAAACCAGGGTTGATAAAGAACAAACCCTGGTACGACTCCGTGGGTAGATTCTGTAGAGCGCGGCTCAAGCCCAAGAGCGTTTTCTCTTCCTCTTTGTGGTTCTGGCTGCAGCCGGCATATCTTTGCCTTAACAGAACACCATAGCTTCTCTCACTCGGACCACTGTGGAGACTGTTGGTAAATGATTTCTCTGAACAGCGCGGAAAGGCAATGCCTCTTCACGAAGCAAGCTAGCACTGTCTAACAGCTAGGTGTAGTTAGTAAACGAATGTTGCTTGGAATTTATGGAGGAATGGTATACGCCCTCCTACCGTTAACAGTTTCACGCTTCAAAAACCTACGAAAATCTCAGGCATGCATCAAAAGGGACTGGAGCAAATTGCCTGCTATCAACATCCCACAACTAGTCAACGCGTAGAAGAAGTCTAAGCAGCAGTGAATGTTAAGTCATGCCAGAACATCGATTAAGGAGCCGGATTTCAATGGATAAGTTGCGATTTTGCACCCTTGCTCAACAAAGCTGCACATTTGTTCTAAGTAGCGCGTCTGCGCCTTTATTAGTTAAGGAGTGAGATCAAGCCTAGCAGTGACGGAATCGAAGCGGCTGACCTTTATAAAAAGGAAATGAGCGAACCTGAGAAAGAAGGGAAGCTAAAGTTATATAACAATATAGCTGAAAACGCTCTTTCAATGACAACAGACGTTCGTAAATTAGTTATAATCACTTCTGTTCGCTTATGCCGCGGTGTAATTCTTACCGAAGTGCGTTGTGAGCAGCGCTCAGGTCGCCTATTCCGCTCATATTCCTAGCGAAAGGACGCGGTTACCTCGAATTGTCGCAAATACCAGACGTCATACGGGGAGTCCCGCTTTCGAATATCCCACCAAGAGCATACCGCCATTCTATAGTACGATGCAATGACGTCGAAGTGGCCAAGGCAGGCAATCGCTGCTTTCGAAGAACCCTCGTAAGTCTTACAATGCTTAATAAGGGTCGCTCGGGACCATTAATAAGTAGCGGCATCACCAGCGAGGCCATAGAGGCGCACGAACAGTAAGCCACAAGGTTCGATCGCGCAGCGTCCTTACGGCTTGCAATAAATCACGCTCTAGCATCGGCCACGTGTTTTCGCAGCTATCCACCTGCCCCCCTAAGAATTATAACGGCCATTCCACGCTGCTTGAGGGTCATAATTCATTCATACCCATGCCATCGACCCCCAGCAGTTCGACGAGGTGTCCGAGCATACCCAAAGATTCAGCCTTACGGATCGCCGTTAGCGTTAACGCGTAAGTCACTTAAAGAAGGAAATATGTTCGTTGGAAATTATGAGGATTTTTGCCCACAAAAGCATTGCCCATGTTCCAGGTAGTGCAGTCACGCAAGATGTCTAAGTCACGTGGTTTCAGCTACCGTATTTGCTTCTGTAATACGAGCACTCATTATCATTTACTACCGTTAGCAAGTTGTACATGAACGATCAGTAATGTCGACTAGCATTGGCTAAATGCTTCAACATATTGAACATATTAAGTAACGGCCTAGGAATAAGCTTTGCCCACAGAACTTGAGTCTGTCCTTCTCTGTTAGGGTCGCGTTTTCGCTCCAGGTGTAAGTACAGTTTGCTTTTATAATGCGAGCACTGCGCATTGCATTTTGCATTTTCCCAAGCATTGGCACCAAGACTCCTCGGCATGCCTAAGTTGTCTGTCTAAAACCAATGAACAGATCCCTAAAAACGATGTAGATGAGGAAATGTCGCAGGAGCCAACGTTTCGACAAGTGGACTTGTCTTCGTCAGGACGGGGACTAGAACCAGCGACATAAGCTTATGTCTACATGGTGAAGTTAGGCTATCTTTTATAGACGCTTACGTGCTTGAATTCAGTTAGGTGAATAGAATTAGCACCGTGAAGGCGATTGCTGCGGGCAAAGCATATATTTACTGTAATGGTGTGTAACGTTGGCTAGATATGCTTAGATGATTGCTAATTATTGCTCTTTGTTTATATAGCACGGATGTTGCATTGTTCAAACATAAGGGAATGGAGTGTCAATTGAATTTTATCTCTCATTTTTTGCGCTGCATGACTATTGCTGTATCCAATGCTAGAGCCTATAGGGGCTTCATGCTAACTTCTCAAGCGCCGTTGTGTGGCCAAGCTATTTCACAGGATCTGGAAACACATGGTACTGTGGTATAGCTGTCTCCTATTTGTTTGACTGCGAAACGTTGTGCCATGGTCGCTTCAAGCATATATGAAAGACAGCACAATTGGCATTGCTATAAGCTGCCACTGTAGCATCGACAGTGCGAAGTTGGCGAATGGAATGAAAGCCGGTTATATTGTTCCGTGCGCAACGCAAGCAGACGCGCTGAAGCGATCCCATATGTATTTAGATAACAAAACAACACACTTTAATCTAGGGATAACGCACCAAAATACACTCAAGAAACACAATATTTGCAACAACTAACAAACACGCACATACTGTGAATAAATCAACTTACAACACGCAAGCACCTGAAAATTAACAAGCAGATATAGGCAAAGCGCTACAGAAAATAACCCAGGCAGTAAATCAAAGCTTACAGTCGTTAACGGCGAGAACGTTTAAGGTAGAAAGAAATGCAGTCATACGCGAGGTTACCGGAACAGTTGAGTCCCGGACGATCGGAAGCGAGAGGTCACGCAGAGTTATGGGTCGACTGCGATGCCGCCGGAGTTTCAGTGGTGGTGCCTCCGGGAGTCAGTTCTTGAAGGTGGTCTCAACCAGGTTGACCTATCTTGAGGTTGAAGTCCCGATGACTATGTTGCAGGTGGTAAGACGCGTTTGAACTAGACGATCGGCTAAGCTTAGGTTGCCAGCCGATAAAAAGCATACTAGAAACTTCTGGAAGGGGTACTTGTTGATCTGCTTCTACACCATGTTGACCAAGCCAATGCTGGATAACGTTTCATACTGCGCATTGTACGCACAACGCCGCGAAGAGCACTAAGCCCAGTGTGTGCTGGGCTCTTCGAAGATGATCATCCCTGCGGGATGATGCTTTCGGTGCCTTTTGAGAACCGGACCGTCTAAAACTTCCAACACTGCAAGGCTGCTGCTTACTGAAAAGCTCGATGGGTTGAAGAATTTCTGAACGTCGAGAAAATGTCATTGCCGTGACAGCCATTATCGCTACGAGACACTCATGCTCTTTCATGTGGCGCGCAGCATTGTGGTGCATTAGGAATGCACTAATGTAAAGGAAAAGGAAAAGACGATTCTGTCGAAATGAGTAACTTACCCTCCCACACTATCTAAAGAACAGATGCTGGAAGGAGAGCGCGTCGGCCACGATTACAAACGCGCAAAGGTTAAATACTACATGCGACACTGATGTGAGCTTTCCGTGCTAACGTGTGGGTAGCCCTAGTTTCTGCGTGTCGTCCACTTAGGCGTACGTAATTATTTGTCCGTAGAAAAGGTTTACAGCACATTCCATGGAAGCCAGGGACCTGAAAGAACGGGCTTCAGAAACTGCTATTGGGCCAGTGTTGCTAGACTACGAGAATATAGAGACTGGTATACCCCACGTAGACCGCTTTAGAATTCGGCGTGAAATCGAAAAAAGGAATTTAGCTTCTCCCTTTAATTACATGATCTGAAATTGAAATATTATGACGAAATTAAGATGACAGAATTCTGTAACCGCAGTTTATCAGTTTAAGTACTTAGATCGTTTCAGCTTGTTGTCTATTTACAGTGAAAGTGGGTTGTTAATAAAAGTCAGCTTTGTTCGGCCTAGAAACAGCACCTTCGTTGCTACCATAACAGTACAAAATGTTTCGGAGCTAGAGAAAGTGTGAAGAAATAAGAACAAAAACGTGACCATCATAAAAATTTTTCGACTCGCTCCGTCGTCCAAGCAGGGTGTAGAACGGGGCTTGTTTTCATTCATTTCTCTTCATGTTAACAGCGTAGAAACTGACACGAAACACGAATAAATCCCAAGGACCAGCGGTATCCTCATCGTTCCTTTGCCCGTCTCTGCGCTGCCAACTTCTCAAATACTATACGCCGACATGGCGTAGAACAACACTACCATTTCACCAATAGTAACTGAAATACAAGCAACCCTGCATTCCCAGAAGGCTACTGCGTTAGCGAGAAGATTAAAGCTTTCTAATAGTAATACACACGAGCAAAGATGAATATATATAAATAAATAACGGCGAATTTGATAAATCAGCAACTTCAGCAGTAAGTGCGCATACAGATTAATGAATGGCAATTCAGCAACGTTTCCAATTTCCTATGCGCTCCTCTGGTACGGGGTTTCCTCCCGTAATGGAACGTTGAGCGCTGCGTGGGGCTGTTGTTCCATAATGGAGGTTTATATTTCCATAAAGGACGTTTCCGGGGCGGTCGTAGCCACGTACGATCCGCACCGTAAATTATACTCGGAGCCCCTCGGTAAGGGCTGTTCCCGTAGAGAGGGAAAGATAGAAAGGAAAGGAAAAAAATTGCCTTTTGTGAGAATCAATGATAGCGTAGCGTTCCTTTCGGCGGTGGTGGCGGCAGCAATTTGAACCGGCTTGCCGTGTCGCCGACGAATGTGGGGTTCCTAAATGGCTTTTAATATCCGGTAGGTCCTGGTGGGAGGGTACGCCTGCGGCCCTTATTACTATCGGCCCGTCGAAATTGATTGTACCGGGAGATGCGTAGGGCTATTTTTGTTGTAATTATTACGCCTGCGTTGCCATTTTGTCTCCAACAAGCATCGGCCATTCTGCGCAGTTCCCTGGAAGCTGGTCACCTTTCAGAAAAGAAAATAAAAATAAATATCAGTAGGGAAGTCATTTAATTAGCGCCTCGTAAGCAATGACCGATACTTGCGTGATGTACGATATAATGGATACGACTTAGTTTCTGTCTGCATCGGTGGCGGGCACCATCTTTGTTCCTTGAAGGAAAATAAGAAATATTGTGACGTCAAGGCATTCCACAACGTATTACTATTATTGTTCAAATGAGAAGCCTTGGATACGGTTCATCTGTCGTTTAGTGGGACGTAACGGAATGTTTTTTTTCCTGCCGCAATGATGCAACATAGGCGAACAGAGTGTAATTGGGAATCAAAACAAAACAAGAAGTAGAAAAACAAATCAAAAGCAACAACAGCAGCAAAAAATAACATGCGAGCGACTCCTTCGAACGCCGCTGTTTCAGTCAAAAAATTAAAAGGGTGTCCTCAGATCGACTGCAAGATATTCCCCAGTGCTCTTTTTTTTTCGAGAATGGAAGACGGGGAAGGTGGTTACTTATTGCCGGGTTCGAGAATGTAAAAGGGGGAAGGTGGTTACTTAGTAACGGAGAGTGCTTAGAATCGCAAATAGACGGTATACGTCACCACACTTGTAGTTTACAGAGCATGGCGACGACGGCGAAAGTTTGCTTGATCCTACCAGTGCTTCCGTTGCAACCAAAGGAAACAGCTAGTGTACGGTTCGTCAAGTCCTTCTCTAAACTTTGCCATCTTTGCTCACTACGGTATTCACCGCGTACGTATACATCGAAAGCCTTTTTAACGGCGGAGCTGCTTGAAGTCGAGGTCAAAACAATTCAGAGTGACATGCGCAGTTAACAGCGGAGCCACAACGGCTCTGCTGTTAACTGTTATAGGAGAGTTCACAGCGGCACCGTTGTAGAAGAGCCGTAGCACAGAAGGGAAAAACGGACATGCTTTCGCTTCCAACCCACTAGCCACGCTGCTTCATGATAGCAATTACGCGAAGGACAATGTAAAAAGAGACAAATAAAGGAAGCAAGGAAGCAAGGATAGGAAAAAAGAAGAAGCAAGAACTAAAGCAACAACGAAAAGCGCGACCGCCAATGTCAACTGTGGTTCTTTTTCCAAAAATCTCTTGCCTATGTCACGTGACAATGACAGTACCTCAGATGTGTCTGATTTTAGGGGCGAAGCTCCTTAAGGTGTGGGTCTGTCCGTCCGTTGTTCCTAGTAGCGCGTTACCTTCAAGGAAATGATTGATGCGATGAAAGAAAGAAGACACACAACTTATCTACGCATGCCCAGGAATGGTAGGACCACCCGTCAAACGGTTAAACGTGCCGGTCTATACACGAGAGACAACTGTTAAGACAATCTGTCTCTTTTCTGTTAAGCAGAGGAGGCGCTCGTTTAAGCTAATCGACGGCTGACTCACGCACGCGCTGTATGTGCCAGGCCTCGGCCATTAAACGCGTTTCTTCATCTTTGTGCCTGTGCAGGAATCTCGCATGCGTCCAACATGCGCGTGCAGTTACATCCCCGGCAGTGCGACGATAGATTGGCGCAGGCACGTTGGCGCAGGCAGCGTCTTCTAGCGAATTTCTTGATTGAAAAATACCGACTGCTCGCGCATGGAGAACCGTTCACCGGCCACCCATATATATATATATAGGCACTGGATCTTGACTTGCCATGAAGTGCCGGTGGGAGATTTCACTTGTGCGTAGTTGAACCATTAGAATTCATAGCGTGCGCGTTAAGTAAATTAATCCGGAACTCGGCACCATCTACGATGAACTTCCGGGGCTTCGCCCACTCATCATCATTCACTCCGTTGATATTCTGTCAATTTTTTGCTGTAGCGGGAATATCCGATTTCGCTGGACCGATTCAATTTCACGAACATTTCTCAAAAAGAATCGCATGCTTCCTTTTCCTTTGCATGGTGGCATAGTATGGCGATTACATGTCTTTAATATTATTACGCTAGCACTTATGCAGCACTGACAGAGCTCACACTTCACAAGACCTTTTCGTTACAACAAATACGCCCTTTCGTTTCGCTCCCTGCCGTGCGAATGTCTGGCGTTCTGATGGGCTGCGCGCAATGTTTTCCCAGGAAGTGGGAGCGGAGATAATTAAACAAACCCCGTCGACAAACTGAACTGCGTAAACAAGGTGCGTAATTGTTTCGATTGAGCAGCGAAGCCCTATTTTAATGAGGACCGCGGGAGTCCCTGCGCTGAAAGCTGAGGACGAATTCCAGCCGTGGAATTCAAAGACGTTGATGACTGTGGTTCAGTTAAAGAGAGACCACTAATTTCTGCAGCCCGTGTCGCGAGCACGGCGAAGGGTCCGTGGGTTTAGGGGAAAGGGAGTGAAATAGATAGAAAGGAGAAAAGCTGTAGTGGAGGGCTCCGAAAATTTTGACCACCTGGGTACTTTAACGTGCACTGACGAATTACAGCACTTGGGCCTCTGGCATTATAAGCTAACCAAGTGAGGGTATATTGCGCGCGTTAGGGATTAATTATGTAGGTTTCCAATGGAGTATTGAGTTCACAAAGCGAAGCTCTAGGCCTTGTTTCGAAAGCGGCAGTGGGAGAGGACTTGTGCGTGGTTTGGCGGAATAGTCTTGGAAAGTGAGAGGAAACTTATACGTCTATATATGAGAAACTAGAGAGTTGCGGGAGTTCCGTTAAAGTAGCGCGAGAGAAACAGTTGAGAGAGTACCGAGAAAGAGGGAAGCACCACTACAGGCCGGACCATCTACAAGCTCCCATGATGAGAGCATCGGGTTGCTGCAATCGTTTGCGCAAGCAGCGATATGAATCAAGCATAATACCCAAAGCGGGCACGTGGGTTAAAGTTTCCACGCATGAAAAGGTACTTTCAGGTTGATTTGCTATGAATTAATAAACATCTCCTTAGATAAGTTTGTTTGTGTGCAACCGTTCTTCCGTTTAGAAAATGGTTAAAACATTGAGGCTAATAAAAAATGAAACTGACGTCATTGTTAAACAGATAGCTCACTTAGACATTTATCTCTAGCTGTGCATCGGCACTCTAAATTCAGTGTCGTTTTGGCTTCAAATAGCCCTCCATAAACGAGCGAGAGGGATAACATAAGAAGAAGGTGCCAGAAGAAAGGGACTTTGTGGCAATTCAGGCTCATCACATCGCAATATTATTCAGCATTAATATCTCACAAGCCCATAGATGAACTCTGAGTGAAGCTATATCGCTTCCTCTTGGGGAGCTCCACAAAGGCGCTTTAAGAACCGACGACAAAGCCGTATTAGTTAAGGTCAGTTTCACTGCAGCCTTTCACACCCCCTCACCACCGGAAGGAAGGAGTGAGCAAGTTTTTTGGTCTTTGCAGCCCAAATCACCGGAAGCGCATTCAAACGTCCCCGAGCAACTTTGTATCCCGTGTTGTCGCGTTGGCGAGGCGTGTGCCAGATGCGATGTAAAGCGAGTGTCGTCTACAAGTGCAGAAAATACGAACCGCACACAGAGCGTCCATTGTGTTCGCGTGCTAGGCTGGACGGGTTTCCGCTTTCTCCATTCCTACATTCGAAGGACTCCCGCACAATAAACCGATCTCGCACTCCCTTCGAGACTTGGCGTGTTTCTCAGCTTTCCGAGGGGGCGCGTCCACTTCTAGAGATGTTTGTGTGTACATCTACTTGGCGGAAATCCGCGCATTCGTGCGAAACCGCACCCTGACGTGGACAACAGCATGCACGACACCATGCACGTTCACGTCAGGATCGTGCTGTGTTCTGCTTGGTGTACAGTAGCCCTGAAGGCCGCCAACAATGACCGCCAGGCTGGACACGCCTTTATAGGTTTGCGTATGGCCTGTGTTGGTGCTTGCGCGGGTTTCAGTGCAGGCTTGTAGGCGGATTCGCGTTCGCGATGTTTTTGTCTCAGCGTATTTGTGCGTCTATGGGTTTTCTTGTGCACTACATTTTTGTGCGATCTTCTTTATGACGGTGCTTTCTTTCTTGTATCGACCGGGTGATAGGAGGTGCAGGTTTCACGCGATGTCAGTAAAGATTCCCTTAGATGAAGGTGGGCCCCTATCCAAGAATTTTTCCGGTGGTGGGGTAGGGGGAGGGGGAGGCCCTTGCTGACCGCCTTGACTATTTGAGTAAAGCACCTCCTGTTCATAGTTATTTCCAGTAAAAACACCAGTATGTAAATGTGAATTTTTAAATACTGTTGCATTCATAGCTTAATGTCTGTAGTTGTGACAAGAACCTACCAATAGCATTAGTAATAGCGCTCAAGATTTCGCGGAGCAGACCGGGCCTGGTGCCCCTAGGGCCTCCTCACGTGCCTACGGGGTGGGGTGGTTGTTCGTTGACAGTGTTGATACTAAATCGTCGATGTGTTGCAGTTGATAGCACTAAAATTCTATAGCTGCGCTATTGTGGACACATCAAGACGCCGTAGATGCCTTTTCTTGTATTGATGAGCGTACGCTAAAGAGGATAAAAGAATCAAGCCAGTTGCATGTTGCAGGGCAGTGCAACCTGAGTAAACAGAGAAGCTGCCAAGCATACCCACAAACCGGCATTCCCCGCTAAAGCAGATTGAGTTCTTTGTTTTTTCTTGATTAACTTCTTTCTTTCATCTCTTTGTATCTCTTTCAACATATGCTGCTTCCTTCTCTACGTGTTATTTTTATTTATACGTTGCACTTTCTCTTCCTTTCGTCCATACGCTCTCATTACACCTCTTCACGATCACCACCACCTATGCTACGCTATGCTGAGAACTGCTTGGCATACACCCGATTTATGTGGCGCATAAACTTTATTATATCATCATCATCATCATCATCATCATCATCATCATCCCCTCTTAGGTCCACTACAGGACGTCGGCTTCTCCCAATGCTCTCCATGCGTGTCCTGCTTACTTTACTATACAATGCTATTCAATGCTTTACCCTCTCCTATTCTCCCTTCCTTCCCCCTGACTTGCCTTCCCTCCACACCCCATTGTGATACCATACCATGTATGCTTATGCCTAAGAATTGAATTTTTATGTATTTTGTTCTGTTCTACAGCATAGCCTGTGTGCACCTTGCGTAAATGCGCTTCTAGAATTATATCAAAGCTATTGTATATAAATCATCCAATTTAACATTCTATATTATCTGCTTTCCCTGTATTAGCATTTTATAGCTATGTGTATGCATCTACTTTCCTCATTTGTTTGCCCCCTTGCAGTAGTTCCAATTATGACTCCCACTATGTACCAAATGAATAAACCAATAATGATGACATTTTTTTCCAACGCCCCACGGATCTTTTCCTAGTAGAGCAGCTACGGTCTTAAAACATGGAATGTCACTGGAAGCATTGCGTCGTAACGTGGATGTGTCTTCATTAGGGAAACCACTGCCTTAGTTAGGGAAACCACCACAGCATGTGAAGGCCAGTGCTGCTGATGATCCACTCCTGTGTTGCCAGGGCGACCACTGCCAGTTTTTCATCGTTTAACAACCTTTTCTTCCTGTCAGGTCTCAATATTCCCATGAACTTGCGTTCTTGTTCCTTTCTTGTCCGAATTTCTTGATGTACATGTACGCGTATCACCCTGAACGCGCTTTTGCTTGTCATGTATCCACCACCCTATTGCAGTTCGATGCACGTTCAATTGCAAATGTTCCTTCTTTCTGAAATGTATCCATCAGTGTTGGTGTGCCCGAGCATGTGACCACTTTCTGGGCTTTCTGCCTGCACCTGATTGATTGATTGATTTGCGGGGTTTGAACGTCCCAAAACCAGCTATGATTACGAGACGCTGTAGTGGAGGTGTCCAGAAATTTCGACAAGCTGGGGTTCTTTAACGTGCACTGACATCGCACAGCACACGGGTCTCAACATTTTGCCTCCGTCGAAATGCAGCCGCCGTGGCCGGGATTCGATCCCGCTACCTTTGGATCTGCAGCCGAATGCCATAACCACTAGACCACCGTGGCGGGGCGTGCCTGCACCTCACGAGAGCGTGCACGTGCTTGTATGTTCGCTTGTCCTCGTGCTTCTTCTGGCGTACACCCTTGTACTGAAAAATATAACACTTCTGCGACAAGCACGAGTGATCTCGTCTAGTCGCTCGTAACTATGAGGCGTAGGCGCGTCTTGACAAACGGACTGCTTTTCCGTTGACACTCGCTGTACCGAGGGAAGAAGAGAAAAGATATGACGCCATGGCGCCCGCTGCGTTAGCGGAAACACACCACGCCGTCACTTCGTACCGGGGACAGAGGGCGCCCTGGGGCGAGAGAGGGTCAGAAGACATGCAGGAGTGAAAGGGAGCGTCATCTGCAGCCCATAACAAGCCTAGCAAGAACAACGATAAGAAAGGAAGAGGGAAAGTCGAGTCAAGACAAGTACCTAGCGGTTGCTCCGGGAAGTCAACCCTGAACGGCCAAAGACGTGTACGTGGTCAACGTGGAAATAATGAGCGCCGTCAGCGCAGGAAGCTATAAAACTATCGTCTGCTTCCCTTTGTTCCCGTGTGTCCCTGATTTTTGTCTTTGCTTCGTCTGCTCCTTCCCTTTTCGCTCTGTCGCCTGCTGCATCAAACTATGTCCTGTTTCGCGTACTTCCCAGATGTTTTGGTATGTTTCTTTCCGACGGATTGTATGCTGACTCTGCGGAGTGTATGCGCGATATCTTTATTGTTCTTTTTTGATCTTGAATAAGCTTGTGCTTCCTTTAACGTCCATTACTCCCGCGTCGGTGAGCTGTAAGTGTGTGCGCGTGATTGCACGACTTCCAGGTACTTGCGTACTGGGCGCGCTTGCTTTTACCCTAAACTTTCATCCTCGGCTTCAGATCGTCCCCCCGCGTCTAGAAACATCTCATTTACAGATGAAGGAGAGGTCGTAAATTTTCCTCTTGTGGTTATGCATAATTACTACGTTATTTGGAATGAAAAAGGTTCCTACCGTAGATAACGGTGCTTACGTTTGTGCCCACGCCATCCTTTCATAAGATGCGTCTCTTACAGGGAAAAAAAAAGCAGAAGCATCTGCAAGACCAAAGGATACATACAAAAAGCAAACATACATTTAACGCACAAGTAGGGATAGTTGCTTCGCTGACAGGACGAAGCAAATGCGTACGTTGAATGTGTAATTTGTCTCGAACTTACTCATTAAAACGATAAGGGCCGGTCTCCCGGCTTCTTTCAGCATCCGACAGAATAGCCTAGCCTTCGCTACAACGGGTGTGATAAGCAGCCATTGGCTGCTGCTATATGGTTGAAGCTGCCATTAAATGCACCCACTCACATTCTCAACCCATCTCTCCTGTTTGTTTTGCACCATTTTTTTAAGCGAAGATAACCAAGGACAATGTAAAACGAAAGAATTATTGATCGCACTTATCTGAAGTTGCGGTCATTAAGAAGGCCTCGTTTCGTGGGTGTTGCGTGTGCGCAAGGAAAACAAAACTGCGGAGGTGTTCGGGATCACCGCACGAAAGTTATTCTCTGAAATCGAGCAAAAGCGTAATGGCTGCTGCACTTTAAGGTTAACACTCATGGCGCTCGCTATAAACATAGTTGCTTCTTTGGAAGTGGTAAACAGTACTGCACGTATTTGGAAGATGCGCGATGTTAGAAAAGCACTATCGACGCACTGTCGGCAATATCCGTAAAGGATATTAGGGTAGAAAGATGACAATCCAGTAAACACCATTGTCATTAGCGCTAAAGTTTAAAAGCATATTGGCATCTCTTTGTTTAAAAGAAACTGAAATGACTAATATGATGATGGTCATATCTAACAACAGTTATGCGGCACTTAGATGCATAAATTTACGAACGTAAAAGCCTTGAGAGTATTATGTCTGTGATAGCAGCACTGTGCACATAAACTTCCGCAAACTTATTTGAGTGCTCTGCTACGATATGTATTCAGTATAATATGTTAGCCAAAAAGGATCTAAAGGATACTATTTGCGTTCCTACATTGCCCATCGAAGACAATATGGCAATTTTCACACGATAGCAAATAACCGCGTATTGATGCGTGATTTGTTTCTAGTGACACATCCGAACAGGTATGAAGATAATCTGAAGGGCGTGATTTTGTTACCACGGCCTCCTGTTCTTTCCCCTATATAAGCATCACCTTTTGAATTGGTCCTTGCGTTTTCCATTTTGACGACGGAAATAGCAACTACCATTTTTGTATCTACGTACAACTCAGTTTCGTTTGCGAGTGCCGAATCATTAGGGAATTGGCAGGAGTTAGATTCCTTAGTGTTCATAATTCAGACACCGCTGGCGTATACAGAACGGGCTATAAAAAAGCAAATGTTCTGCTTCACCTAATTCATGTTAGCCTTATTTTACCTAGTACATCAGTGTATGGTAAGTGCCAAGTAAAAGCTATAACGCTGATACCACTAGCGTTCTCTTCACATTATTTTGGGCTATTGTGTGTCAATTCCCGTGTTATGTGAAGCCTCCGGGCACCTAAAGCTTTAGTAAGTAAGCTGAAACGCTAATAACATGCAGTCGGGCGTTTCCGCCAAAGGCCGACAACGCAATAAAAGCATTCGAGTAAGTTTAGTTAGTTTACAAGTTAGTTTAAGAGAAGCCGTTGGTTTCCCTACGCTATATGCCGGAGCCAGTTTAATGCCCAAACCAAGGATTTCACAAACTAAGCAAAAGAAGCTGCATGCGATGCGCATTTCAGATGCCAATTAGTGGGACATCGCAGAGTTTTAGTGCAAGCATTGCTTTGGTGGCTCTGTCATAGCAACGCTGATATGCGCTAACCACGCAAAGCTATGACAACTCGGGCGAACTGTCCAACTCAGCTGCAAGTTGTGCATAGAGTAAATACGATCTCACGCACACGGTCTTCGTGTACGCGAGCTCAGAACTAAGCATCGCTACTTCTCATCTTTTTTTTCTCCAAAGTCAGTGTGTGTGCACGGCCGTTGATATCGCCAGCTTTGGTTTGTTGTACAGCAGCGTTGCGTGATTCGCGTTGCATCGAGCGTGATCAATGTACTTCAGGGTAAATTGTTGTGGTTTGATTCTGCGTTACTTAGAATGATTCTCGCTTATAAGGCAAAGCCTATACAGCGATCACTCCGCCTAACCGCCCTCAGAATATATTGATATTGCCCCACATGGTGTTCTAGTGGCTATGGCACTCGGCTGCTGATACGATGGTCGCGGGATAGAATCCCGTCCGCGCTGGCTGCATTTCGATGGACGCGAAATGTTCAGGTCCGTGTAGTGTGCGACGTCAGTGCACGTTAAAGAGCCCCAGGTGGTCGAAATTTTCGGAAACCTCTACCACGGCATCTCTGAAAATCACGTCGTGCTTTTGGGACGCAAAACCCGAGAAATCAATCAAAAGCGAAACAAGCCTGATTCCTGGATCTGCCATTACGATACAGCCGAAATGAAAAGCATCTGTAGGCTGCCGCGTAAGCCTCATTGAAAAAGCTGCAAGAATTTGCTGACATTTCCACGGAGAGGCTATGACAGCCGCACACGCAACGCAAACGCAATGCCTAAAACGCGTCCCGTGTAGTTGTCACTGGGAATGACAGCCGCGTATACATATCCACCCTCCGCACGATGAGAATGGCGAGTTGTGTAAGAGATGAAACCTTGAAGGAACGAGACCATCAGAGGCTGAAAGGACCTTCAAAACGTCAGACACATCACACTCCGCTGACGTACACGCAACACGCATACTCACAAAACGCAATCACGCCACAACGAAAGCACGAGCTTTCACGCTAGACTCGATTAATGAGCGAGGCAGAGTTCTGACCCGGATAAAGCGTATCGCGTACTCCTCTAAGAAAACCCAATTCACTATTAAAGCAAAAGTGAGGCTGTCAATTAAACAACGGGCGTTGTAAGTGACGTGTGGAAAGACGCGTAATTTATAACGAGTGAGGTAACGTGCCACACAAACCGACACACCCTATATATATATATATATATATATATATATATATATATATATATATATATATATATACTATGCGTGCATTTATGACGATAATGATAAATGATAATATATCGTAGGTGTAGGCGTATGCCTCCATTCAGTTCATTCTCGCTACCCAATCATGTTGAAGACTACATTTCCTGCGCGGTGCACTTTTCCCAGTGTCAGTGAATGTGACCCAATTTCCACATTTCATGTCTTTACATCACTGGCTATGACGTGTTATATTGTCAAAAGCCATATTATATGCCTATGCATATATGTGTGTATTTATCTGCATTTTATATTTTATCTGTACTTAGTGCTTTTTAATGTACTGAGAACTTTCCTTCGAAAGTGTTATGGTAACCATGTGGAGGTGCTTTAGATTATGGTGTAGCGAGTGACAATGTGACATTCTCTGACATTCTGTGTGACAATGTGACATTCTCTGACAATGAGATAGGGATGTACTGCGTAACAACCTGACACTGCGTGCCCTTAAATAGTTTGTGCATCTCTGCAGTGCCTCCATTCTTAGGATGGCCAGCCCACCAGCCGAAACCTTAATAAAGTAAGAATTCGTACGTCGATTCCTCATTTCAACTATGCATCGTACCGGACCCATCTAACATCAAACCCAGAATTGAATTCATTTGAATTGAATTGAATTTATTTCTCCTCTTTACAACGGGAAGAATGCAGAAGCTAAAGGCTATGTGACCCGAAAGAGGGTTCTACTCCTACAAGAGTTCCGCACGCAGGCCGTACGCAGCACAAAAGTCATACAAAATATGCCGTACATACGGATTCAACTGAGAGTCGCGAAAAGAAAAGGTCATGTCTACAGGGGAAAAAATGCGACAGGATATAATAAAGAATGTTTTGCCTTAAACGACAACTAAAACCTGGAATTTAAATAAAGAAATTGATAATATTCGCTGTAGTTCGAATAAAAAAAATGTAAATCTTGAGAGAAGTGAGACGAATTAGCGATCCTCGTAAACTGTGCGAGTTTGCCATTCCAGTCGAAACCTACATATAAGGCGTACTGCTCTACTACGCGTCGACGGAAAATTATCCAAACCGAGACAGCCTCACAGCTTCAAGTGGGCAAGTTTCGGGGCTCGGCGGAGGTGAGGTATTCGAGGCATGTGGTTAGGTAGGCGTTTGGTTTAAAAGGCTGCTGTCTGAATATACAGGCACTATAATTAGAACTGTGCCATAACAGCTGTGTGAATAACAAGCGATCGCGCGAGTTTGTTTTTCAGCCGTCTTCTCTCTCTTCATCGCTTTGAAGTTGGATGTTCCAGAAATGCGTACAATACACCCCCTCCCCCCTCCCCCCCCAAAAAAAAAGTTCAACAATGATACGTTTGATTTTATATTTACCTGTAAAATGTCATTTTATGTTTCCAAATGTACTTGTACGTGAACTATTACTTCTTTTATGTAAGTTTTCAGTCACTTCCGCTTTGTTCCCAGTGCTTGTGTGCAAACTGTTGTTGTTTCAGGTGGGAGGAACTCGTCAGGCGTCTATGCCTTTAGTCCTCTCTTTCCAAAGTGTAATTTTTTTTGCACTTGAATAAAATTTCAATTTCAATTTCAATTTCAATAGTTGTGTACCGTTTCAACGAAAGCTAGGTAGCACACGCCACCTCCAGATGTTGGTTTCACCCCACTAAACAATCTTAGACACGAAACATTCTGAGGGATCACAGCTGCTTCTCAAAAAACAAGAAAATAAGGCAGCCACGGTGAAACGGTGCCTGCCTGGAGATTTTATGCAAAAACAGAGAAAGGTATGTGCTTTTGAAAGTCCTTGGAAGGGTACGAAGTCTTAAAATCACCGCTGTGTGTGTTTGTATACCTTGATTTTTGTTTCGGTGCGTTGAAAAAAAAAAAGGGAACGCCTCATACCCTGAATGCAGTTAATTACCACGTTTCACGTAGTGAGCCTATGAAAAAGTAGAATGAAACTGTCAGGTAACCCCTAATTATTGGTGACTGCGAAAGATAATTATGGCGTTTTTGCACCCAGAACATTACGCCAACTTCGCCACGGTAACAAATAATAAACAAGAGAAAAACAAATCTCAGTGAATACTGCTTCATTCCTCATATGTTTAGTTCTTCATTGATTAAAATTTATTATTCATGAATATTCGTGACGCAACAAGATAATACAAAGTGGAGTAATTAGAAATACTGAAAGGAAAACAAGGTTATGAATAATAAGAACTACGATAATGTGTCCAATTGTGCAATAATACAGAGGAAATACAAGACATCATAAATACATATAGAGGCTCAAGTACTAAAACTAAGAAAATCACAGCATTCTGAACTATACAGTAGTAGCGACGTATGCTCAAAATACCAAAAAATAATTGTGCTACAGGACACTCAGTAACAATGTCACAAACAGCCGAGGGTCTGGAAGTATTACTTATGTGGGGAGGTGATTCCAGTCATGAGGTAAACATGGTTTGTAGGAATGTAGAAATTCTAATTCAGCAGTAGCAACCGATAATAAAGTTGCTTTTTCTTTCAGAGCTATTAAATGTGTATAGGAACGCATGTTAAAAAGTTCGCAAAAAAAAACTAAAGTGACTTAAACTGATGAAGTATTTTCTTGAAAACTTTATTGTAGTTCTTTTCATGATGTTATGTAAAAGTGGTGTATAAATATTGCGCCGAAATATGGAGCACATTTGTTTAAGAACTGCAGTATTTTGGTTCCGTATGCTGGCCACACTGGGTCAAAATATTTTTCGAATCTCGGTCTTTTAAGTGCATGACATCATTATTAGGCAATGCTTGTCGTTTATTACAGAAAAAATAGGTATTTAGGCCTTAGCATATGTTATAGAAATCCGTGACATCACACGTAGTACAGGGTAGGATTATAGCGCTGTCACCTCCTCTATTTTCCGCTTACGCCTTGATTGATGGATTTATAGGGTTTAACGTCCCAAAACCAGCTCTGATTATGAGAGACACCGTAGTGGAGGTCTCCGGAAATTTCAACCACCTGGGGTTCTTTAACGCATACTGACATCGCACAGCACACGGGCCTCAACATTTCGCCTCCATCCAAATGCAGCCATCGCGGCCGGGATTCAATCCCGCGACCTTCGGATCAGCAGCCGGGTGCCATAACCACTAGACCACCGTGGCGGGGCCCGATCTCGCCTTGTACAGCTCACCAAGCGCCTGCTCTTGGCAATAGCAGTGTTGTGCGTAGTGTGAAAAGATAATTTTCCACTTCCGGTAAAAACATTTTTCACTATTTCATTTCTTTATTTCCACATACTGCAACCCATCACGGGCTATTGCAGGAGTGCCGACATCATACACATCAATTGCAGAGAGAAAATTGGTTATTGGCAAAGGGCGAACATGCCCGGGCCGCGCATTCCACCGTTCAATTAACTGTAGAAAGAAAGTAGCTATATCTGTGTGTATCAGTGCTACATTTAATTAACAAATGATTAAGATTATGCGAAGTGCTATACAGGAAGGTTAAGCAAACCTAAACTATTGATTTAAGCTGGAAGAGAGGGGGTACTTTATTAAGGGGTCCAGGAATTTCGAGCTTCCGCTGTGGTGACGTGTTGCTAGAGTGGTTAATTAGCCGAGGTATGTCATTATGCGCTACCCTGCTTCGTTTAACCAAAGAAGAAACAACCTCGATCTGTTGCCTCGAGTTATGGTTTTTATTCCGCTTACTAAGCATGCGGTCTTGGTTTCAATCCTGGTCATGGCGGTACCTATTTGAAGAAAGTAAATGGCTTGAACCTTTGCTCATTCGTATTGAAACGCGCGTTCAACACAGCCATGACTGTAAAAAATTCAACGGTAGTTTCTGACCGCCGCGCGCTCCTTCAGCCGCAGTTTTAAGTTCTGTAAGTTAAGCCTTACAACTGAACCAATGAATGGCTTCGTATTGAACTGAACTTATGTGGCAGCTCTAGCACATCGAAAGGTTGAAAACTTGAACTAGGAGGGCGTATGAATAACCGTACAGGTTAATTAAGATGACGTCAACATACGCGCGTGCGCGTGGGTAAACGTGGCTTGCGCTGAATTCTCTTTGAATATCAAAGGTCAAAGGTATTCAAAGTACTCTAGCCATACCAAGTACCAAATTTTTTTATGATTCTTTTATTCCTATTACCCCGAATGATTGGAACTACCTGTCCACCGCCATTGCCCAACTGACCAATGTCACTGGTTCTAAGGCTGCTGTTAAAAGCATTGTATACTCTTAGCAGCTTCATTTTGTACTTTTGTATTCTCTTCATTTTGTATATTTTGTACCAACTCCCTTCTGGAACATCTTCGGGCCCTGAAGGTACTGAAATAAATAAATAAATAAATAAATAAATAAATAAATAAATAAATAAATAAATAAATACTTGATAGGAAAGGGATAATTCTTTTTCGCGAATACCTCTCTCATATCAAGGTTTGTTCCTCGTTTCGAAGATGAAATTTAGTGCATCCTGAGCGTACGTCGGTGACTTGTGCTTTTACGCGAATGGATATAAGACATTCGTGGGTGCGCGCTAGTGCTAGCCCTCGGCCAGCACTAGCGTGCACCACGCACTGCCCGATCACATCACCGTCGTCTTCTCTCTGCGTCCCTCTGGTGGCGATCCCCACAATACGCAGTTCTAAAGACCCCACTGTTAGGCTGCGCTAAATATGCGACGCTATGCACGAAAAAGGCCTCTGCCGACGATTTGGTGCTGCCACCTGGCCGTTGCCCAGGAATTCTGCACAAGCTCATGTTTCCCGACGGCGCTGCCAGATGGCGTCCGCATCTCACGAAGCGTAGTACGGCCGGCAGAAGGCTGTCGTCTTTCGACGACGTTTGCTGCGAAGCACGCAGATACGCGGCCAATTTTTGCACTATACATCCGTGCCAGCCCTACGGAACTGCTTGAAAACAAATATATTTACATGCATAAAATACCAATGCGGGTGTGCCACACGCAGAAACCGCGCAGGTGGCGGGGATCACGCATTTTCCGAGCGCAGATCTCATCCTAAGCACGTTGTGTGCCTGTTTTTTCACCCTGGGCAGGCTACGCTACGTGATCGAAAAATAAATGCCGGCGCCCGCTTGTGGCGGGAGAAACCGTGACAAGGGCTCGTTTGTGGCGGCAGGTGTTACGAACGACTGTTCACACACACGAGAGATTTGTACCCCGTGTGTGTGTGTGTGAGTGAGAGTGTGTGTGTGTGTGTGTTTCTTTCTGGCTGTACCCAATTGCCGACATTAGAACTGCTTCGGTATTTTCTGAGCAGCCGTCTTGCAGAGCACTCACTTCGATTATATTGTTATTGCCGCTATCAGGTATACGCCAGACCAATGTAGCTGCTATTTAGCTGTCGATATTTTCTGAAGGCGTGAGCTTCTCTTCTTCGTTCTTTATGCTTCATCTTACCCAAAGCTTTCTCTCGTCGCACTTCTAGGCTGTTCTGTTAGGTGAACACGTCTGATATGTCCGTGTAAGCATCGGATTGTGTTAAAGACCATCTTCCGTAATGTGTTTCTGTCTGTTAATTTCACAATACAGTTTCATCCAGTAACGATGGAACGAAAACTATTCGACTCGTTTTCCTGATTTGCGCTTCGATTTGTCGGCGCAGCGTGCTTCAGTATTTAAATGTGCCCTCGTTAGCGGCCATTAGAAAAAATTACCTGTCAGCAACAGTGTGGAAATCGCCGACCAATACCATGAAACAAGGAACTAAAATAAAAAGAAGCGCCTCACGCAGCGTGCGCAGGCAACAGGTGGATATATATATATATATATATATATATATATATATATATATATATATATATATATATATATATATTCACTTGTTGCCAGGGGGGTAACCAGGGAGTAACCATTGCTAGGGAGTGACCACTTCGCAGAAAACAATCTTCGTACTGACAACCAGCCAAACCAAACGGACCAAAAATTTCCAGTCAGGTACTGCTCGCAGCGTTCGCTGCTTTGCTTCACATAGTCACTGTCGAAAATTTTTCCTAAAACCATGTCTGCTTCCATGCAGACACGCACAGTATGCAGGCCTGCTACCTACGTTCGCGAATCTTGCTTCAGCTTTCTGGAATTCGCATAGCCGACATGGCCCAATATTCGTCCAGATCAAGCGCATTCTTTTGCGAAATAAATTGTATACCGAAGGCCTCGGTACCAGAAACACCAAAACCGAGGGAATCATTGCTTCCACAACGAGACGCTTTATTATGTCCGCTTACAAAAGGTGCGCCCTGCAGAGTTGTATAATAATTAGGGAAACACCATAACATAAATGCTACTTACAAATGCGCACAAGTAGTTATAAGAAAAGTTCCGGATAACTATCGAACAAGTGAACTCAGGCTAATACTTGTCCAGGCTGATTGGTACCGTGCAATCTGCATAGGCGATGAGCCCAGGTTTCGATAATAAGTCACTTCTAGCGAAACCCCTTCTGCTTTTTCTCCTTGCGGACCGAGGACACTCTATTTTCGTGTTATTGGGAGTTCGATTTCGGTGAACCTTATCCGTGGTACTACCTCCAGGCAATGAAGGAGCGACCTCTACATAAGTGGATGCAAATATGCTTCCGCGGAGCCATACGCATGCTGCGTAAGGCCGCGGCAGCACGAGAATTCGCAATCTCATTACGAGATTCGTTCCAGCCAGGCTATAATGAGGTTGAATATGCCGACACAGCCGAAGTTCCCATTTTAAACCACAATCAATGTTAGCACGGCCGGCCATTGGGCCGTACCTGCTGGATATCAAGGGCCGCGTGCTGAAAGGCCTCCGTTCCTTCAACTCTTACTAATTTCCTGTTTTACAGAGCACGCTCCTATGAGTTCGTTATAACGGCCTATTTGTGTACCGATGTTGGCCGCGCTGCTGCACTGGGTGTCCGTAGCCGCTATTCCTCACATTGAGGAAAATTGCCAGGCTTACGCAGAGGGTGCACCACAGCGGCAGCGTAAGCTAGCTTCGACTGCTTGCGCTCCCATTTTTCTCTTTCACCCTTTCTCCATTCCTGACGCTCCTCCCGTTCTCCCGCTCCCACTGTCTTCTTTTTGTGGTTCTTGTGGTTTTGTGGTTCTTCTTTTTGTCGTCGTCTACTTACACCTTGTCTTCGTTTTCTGTCGACTTGTTCTTCTTCATCGACTTGCCTTCTTTGTAGCCTTCCTCATCGACTTTCCTTGTTCATAGTCTCCTTTATCGACTTTCCTTCTTCACAGTCTTCTTCATCGACTCTCTTTCTTAAATGTCTTCTTCATGGGCTTGCCATCTTCACAACCTTCTTCATCGACTTGCCATCTTCATGGCCTTCTTCATCGACTTCCATCCTTGAAAGTCTTCTTAATCGACTTGCTTCCTTCATAGTCTTCTTCAATTGCGTCCTTCATAGTCTTCTTCATTGATTTGCCTTCTTCTCTACGAGGCTGCAATGCCTATTATGATGGGCTGATGATGATTAGAAGGTCTACCGTTCATTAATACGCAGTGGTTTTATACTCTAGTACTTCACAGAATTAATTTCACACTTCCGATTAAAAGAAAAAAAACCGCTTCCTTACGTCGAGAAAACGTCAATCTTTATTTCAAAAACCTTAAGCAAGAATAGTTTTGTTGCTTTTTGATCGTGAAGCTTGAATGGCCATCAATTATCTGAAATCTCTACTGTTCTTGCAATATCTATGGAACTGATTTGCCGCACTTAGGTTCTCTGATAATGGAGTTCACAAATGGCCCTTCTCGCACATCTGCCAATCTCCGCTTTAGCTGACGTGATGTAACTGAGCTACCACCAGGAAAATAATTTGTTCTGATCACGCAATATTTAGCAGGCGATGGGGCCTTTATGCAACGGTCATTTGCTGTCTTCATGCAGTAAAGGTAGAAGCAGAAAAGGACACATAGATCTACCATTGTACCGAAGAAACACAGCACGCGCGGTGAACATTTGGATGCAAATGCGCTACAAACCCTCACTACAGAAGCCACATAACCGTCACTGAAACCACTTATTACCTAAAAGAAAAAAAAAACTAATCTCGACAGCCATTGGGGACAGTGGGACAGAAGTAGGCTCGCATATCCACACTAAATACAAAAAAAAAATTGTTAGCAATATATATAAATGCACGTGAACTTCAAGGGGTCACAGCAAGACATTTTTTACTGAAGATATGCTAAAGTCTAGAGGACCATTGGTGCACGTATATTTCAGCGACCCATTGGCAGTATACCGTAAATGCCTAAAGAACCTTTGGTTGAATGGTTGTTTCACCTTGGTTATATTACAACAAACAAAGGTACAGAAACTAAGGGTGCTTGTCAAGCGACGTCGGCCGGTATAATGTGGGGATAAATGTAAATATTGGTAAGTGTCTCAGGTAAGTCATAGATTCAACATCCTCAATGCAATAAATTTTTTTTCTTCAAGAGCGAGACATTCCTCGTCCTCGCGGTCCCCTGTCGCATCGACGACCCCTACGATTTTCTTCAATAAGATTGTTCCAGGAAGTCCACAAACGACTTAACCTGGGATATATGGCTGCTTAAACGTAAGCCTTGCGCCATTGTGTTGTGACGCTACTTTAATCATAGGTGTCTTACATGCAGATAATGAACTTTTACATCTGCGGAAAACCCTACAAGGCACCGATTTCGTCTGCTTCGTTTTATTACTTCGGTACAGATACCGCTTGTATAGTTTCATAAACTCCTGATGACCTTAACTTTGCTAATTTACGCGACAGTCGCTGTTCTGGGTATTGCAAAGGGAAGAAAAGCCGGTTCAAGGAAGCAATCCGGTCGTAACGCCTCCCTTGCAAACCTGACATTCATCCCGCAGAGTTACAGGAATAAATGCGGAAATCTATCTAATGGAACGCGCCCCGCCACGGTGGTCTGGTGGTTATGGCACTCGGCTGCTGATCCGAAGGTCGCGGGATCGAATCCCGGCCGCGACGGCTGCATTTTGATGGAGGCGAAATGATGAGGCCCGTGTGCTGTGCGATGTCAGTGTGCATTAAAGAACCCCAGGTGGTCGAAATTTCCGGAGACCTCCACTATGGCGTCTCGCATAATCAGAACTGGTTTTGGGACGTTAAACCCCACCAATCAATCTAATGGAACGCAGATTATTATGAAATCCAATATCCGAACAAGAGCACCAAATAAAAGCTTTCAGGCGAATTCGATCATTTCGCAAGTGAGAAGTTTGTAATCAATTTAAGCGTACATCATGCATCAAATGCCTTCACCGTTAAAGGAAAAAATAGAAGCTTTGTTATTTCTATGCTTGGGATGTGATTTAGTGTCTCAATATCTGACTATTTCACACACTAATTAGCGTTTACGAAATGCCCTGCTGAAGGAAAGTGGGAAAGTGAAGACAAATATTGCTGGTCTCAAGGTAGTTTCCTTTATGTTCCTCTCATGTGAAACTTTATTATCCGAAGAGTAGCATTTAGAAATGCTCGGCTTTTGACAGAACAGTGAAGTTTTTCGGAAAAACTTGAATGTTGCGAAACACCAGCGTTTTTAATAGCCACAAACCAAAACGCTACAAAGACGCTCATGTGACTCAAAAGACAGCAATGGTTGAACATTTCTCGAGCGCAGATCACACAATATTCAAACTTTGATCAAATTTCCTTTAATCCTTATTAACTTTAATGAAGGTTCAATAAGAGTTGGAAACTAAGGCACCATTATGGTGCCAAATACTGGGAAACACATGAGAATTTGAATGTAGATAAGCTACTATAAACTGCTAGGAAACAAAGAAAAGAACAAGTAGAGTTCGGGTAGCACTGGAAGCTTCCTCAAAATGTTTGTCGCAGGTTACAGTTATGGAGACACAGTTAGCTCTTATTGCTTCAATTTTGAAATTTTGATACATTTCCACACAAGTCAGGTATATAATCAAGCGATAGCAAGCAATCTCTCTCACTGAGCATAAACTTCCATAGAGGCATTTCGCTGACATTGTTGACGCTTACCCTTCTTGTTTAATTCGCCAGCACGCCAAAAATGTTGAGTTCACGAGAAAAAAGAAAGAACACCCACACATCTATTCGAGTCGTGAAATTGATGTAGAAAGGACCGCGTGTGACGTTTAACAGAATACTTATAGCCCTGTGGGAGCCCTAGCGGCGAATTTAGAAGGCCACTTCAATACTGCGGGAGCCAAGACGTCATTGAACAAAAAGGCTGATCATACCTGCCATAGCCATGATGCCCACCGAAAATGTTCGTATCACAGTTTAGAAAGGTCAGACTCTCTTTGCAGAGGGATTCATGCCGGCCCATTAAGGTTTACGTGGCTTCATTAATGTTGGCTCATTAACGATGCTCTCGCTCATTTGAGGGTAGCTTTGAAATTTAGAGCTCACTCCGCAGAACGTGCTTTCGAGCTCGATGGAGCACCTACGAAGCTGAAAAGCGGTAAGCGCGGTTCCTATATAAACGCCTAAGCTTCCTCGGAATCACGTCGTTATTTCTCTGAAGAGAGCACTTAGGAAGCACGGAAGCACTCACATCTCGTTCTTCATCGTTAGGCTGCTGTCTCGCGTAATTACGCTCTACTAGTTGGCCCCGCGCTTACCAGTGGACTATCTCTTGAGTTGGTAGAGAAAGCTTTGTTGAATAGCTTGAAATATATGTCTTGGCTTAGAAAAGTCACTTTTGCACAGAGGAAGGAAAATGAGTAAATTCAGCCTTTGCATTCCCCGTATAGCATCTCAGGTGGGCAGGCAGATGGTAACGCACTGAATTGCAACATGACGCGTAGAGATACCTTCAATGGTCCTCATGTTTATTTAGTCGCAGTATGGTGTGTGTGTCTTAGGAGAGCAAATGACGCTCCTGTTAGCTGAAAGTGATGATGTCGTCCCTGATGACGTTGCGCTGTTCAGAGCACTTTCATTCGAGTTAACCATTGTTGATGGGGCAAGATGGCGCTGTATCACAGTGAACGAGCTGCAGTGTGAGCCATAGAGACAGGTATGCGAAGGACAGAGTACATGCGCCGAAGACTAAGTAGTGTCTTTTTACAGGGTGTGCTGCTTTTCTTGTCGCAGCCTGCTTAAATAAGTTTCATTGCAATTTTGCACTCTAGGAAACGTGACACCACTGCAATCTGTAATGAAGCATGAACTCACAGTGAATAGAGCAGCCAAAGTAATATTCAGCCATTCTTTTTTTCTTTGTGTCCTGAAGTTCAATTGTTTTCCTCGCGGTCATGGGCGTGGACTCTTGGATTTCGCCACATTTTCACCTAAGAAATGCAATTTGCGATGCCTCCATTTTCCGGATACACTAAAGGGCGGAGTGATCCTTTTCAGTACCCCAATGAAGTCTACACACCCTAGCTACCTACCTACCTACCTACCCTACCCTACCCTGCCCACCGCCCATGCTGGCAACAGCTCCCGTGGATTTCGCCAAGCGCTTTTGCACCCACGCCACTCTACAGTTCCAACAGTATGCCGGTACGACGTTATCGCCATGGAACGAGCATTGAACGGCGCCTCGAACGGAGGCGTAGAGGCATGATTAACGAAACAAGTGAAGGCCTATGCATCCGTACTTTCGTACAGCGGGTTATTCACCTTACAAGACTGTCTCGCTGTAGCATCAGATGAGAGGACCAAATTTTTTTCGTAATCACGCGCACGTGCCCAGGAGTAATCCTATCAACCTAGAACTTTTTTTCTACTTCTTATTTGTGCAGGCATTGAAACCAATAATGGTGCGAAGTGAAAACAAAAGATTGACCGCGTATCTGCGTGCTTCGCTGCAAATGTCTTCGAAAGACGATAGTCTTCTGCCGGCCGTACTACGCTGCGTGAGATAGGGACGCAATCTAGCAGCGCCGTCGGGAAACACGAGCTTGTGCAGAATCCCTAGGCAACTGCCAGGTGGCAGCACCAAATAGTCGGGAGAGACCCTTTTCGTGCATGGCGTCGCATTTCTATCGGAGCCTAACAAACACTAGGGTCTTTAGCATTACGTATCTATGTATTTTCTAGTAAAGGAACAGACCACCTAATGAAAACGTATTGATGCTGCGCCTCAGATATGCGTAATATTTGCTTCTTGATCGACAATGTTCACAATTATAAACGCAGCTACCAGTTCAAGGTGGCTGGGTGTTAGGCAAGTGCTTAAACTTTTTCCGTGTGGCTGACTCGTGTGACAGGCAGGCAAACAGACAGACAAATATTTCAACGTTCAAGTATCCCAAGAAAAAATATCTTCTTTAAAACTGAAGGGAAAAAGGCAGCGAGGTTGATAACGCACGTGCTCGCTCGGCCACCGTATACCTCATGCTGGGAAAAGGTTGAGTGTTGCACCAGAAAGACAAGAAAAAAAAGAAGCAAGTTGGGGCATCAATGATCCTACAGGAGTTATATAAAGGATGAACAGCGAGAATGACATTTGTGAAACGACTGATAAAGCGCCAAAAAGGAAATAAAATCATATTGAAAGGTGTGCCTGAATTGACGCAATAGCTGTAATTCGTTTGACAAGTGATGACCAAGAGAAAGCTCCGTAAAGCAAGAATTAAAAACCAGACCTCAGATTTTTGAGCAGTGTCGAGCAGATGTAAAGATCGGCGTGCCCCAGAGAGCCGCTTTAAAAAATTACGCCATCTCCCCGAAGGGGACCATGGGGTGATGCGGAGCATCGCTGGGAGTTTCAACAGTGCATTTAACGGCGGTGTTTACAGGTTTGCAGTGTTTTCGGTGTTACCTTTGCGGTGAACCTTGCGATGAACCTAGCGGTGAGCCTTGCGTGTTATTACGTTGTTAACTTGGTTCGTTAACACGCACCGCATGACCGTTGTCAGAGTGTGGGTTGGTGCTGATGCTTACTTGCGTCAACCCATTCGCTGACGGAACTGTTGCTTCCATCACACAACACCACAAACTTCTTTTATCGGGGAAGGAGGAGATACTACTGAAGCGAAGCGCGCGCGCGCTTCTACCCGCTTTATTTATTGCAGCAGCTGTTGGAGAGAGGGAAGGGAGAGGAGAAGCACGCATGCGTAGTGTGAGTGCGGACGCCGGACGCGTGACATACCCGCGAGCAAGAGATGCTCCGCATCTAAAAAAGGAAAAGACAAAGAAGAAGAAGGAAGGTGAATACCCTTGCACTAAGTGAAAAGTAATAACCAGCTTAGCTGCGGTGTTGAGATCGATATACCACTGTAAAATTCTCTCTCGCTGCGACTCGATAGACGGAAGCGGTTTTGGTCAGAAGCTAGCGACACACAGCTTATTCAAATGCGTTATATCACTGGTTCACATATATGATACCATAGAAAGACAATAATTAACAATATAATGGCTTAATTATATTTGATTATGATAATTACTTTATTAATTGGAATTTTAAGTTAATTCACCAAAGAATACCTTATCTTGCGTGTGAGCCTGTGCTCCACTATTTCATTGACCGTGGGATCGGCCCACGACTTTAGTATTCCTATTTTTCGCGTATTTTTCTCCGGGGACGCCATACGTTAGAATGCTGCCAAATACCGCGGCGCTGTGATAGAGACGTGTGTATTTCAGTCGCATGATGATGACGTGTAAGAATGCTACCTGTGACATTATCACCAGCCCCACCTCCAGCCGCATCCTTCCGCATGACCTTGGTGTGCACGTGCAAGAAAAAAAAACGGCACACAATGTAGTAAGACAGCTGAAGATTGATTGATTAATGGTGTTTAACATCCCCAAACCATGATAAGCTTATGAGAGACGCCGTAACGGAGGACTCCGGGAATTTCGACCACCTGGGGTTCTTTAACGTGCACTGGCATCTCACATTACACGGGCATCAACATTTCGCCTCCATGGGAATGCAGCAGCAGTGGGCGGGATTCACTACCGCGATGTTAGTATCAGCAGCCGAGTACAGTAGACACTAGTCCACCGTTGCGTGGCACAGTGCTCAAGACAGAAAGCATTTGTGCCAACCTAAACGAGCACGGCGTGAATACTTGTCCTCCCCATAGCTACGATTGTCGCCTGTAGAGCGTGCACTGCCACATTGCGGGTAGTAGTGAGGCTAAGCAAGCTTGCGGGCCGAAGGCTTGCTACACAGTTACCACGCGATGTGCGTGGGCAATATATTTAGGTGCGTAAAGACAAAAAAAATGACAAGTGATGACGTATGCGCTACAAGTAAAGTACTTGCACAAATTAGTGCAGCATATCTGAAGATTGACACTTGTTGCCTGGAATTATTACCTCATAATTGTTTTCTATAGTGTTGAACAACCCCAACAGAAGTGGCAAATTTGCGTGGCATGAATGAATCATAATATTAAGTAACGACCACAGGAAAGCAAAACTGTCTGGGGCGTACCAGGGCACAATAAGTAAAATGAGAAAAAAAGAAATTTGTTTTGTTCGCAACATGGGCTTATAGCTATGCAATCGTAGTAGGTGCGAATGTAGTATGACACTCCTGAGAAAACATATATTACAATATCGCACGCTATCAGAAAAAAAACACATTTCCTTAATGACAATTTAATAACGTGCGCCGAACTGCCGAATTCCTTGTTCGTAGTCTGTGCTCTTGCAGCTAGAAGGCACATATCCCATCCGACATTCCATAACATTCTTATAGAAATAACTTTGGCAGTTATATCAACTAAAACGTGATGCCCATAATATTGAAATATTAAAAAGGCTTTAGAATACTGCACGTTTATGGAAGTGGCGGTAACCTATGAAGACACACAACAGAGATAATTCGCTCTCGATGGAATGCGCTGTGCAAAACTAAAGCGTTAGATTGCTTTAAAGGTACAACCTCCCCCCCAAAGACCTTTAGCAACAGAAAAGTTGGCGAAGAGTCGGGGTTAGATAATAAGCGTGACGCTTGCAAGTAACAATTATAGAGTTAACAACGATACTGTTGCACCGATATCGAATATTTCTTTAATGCTATATAAACCGCAATACAAAACTGCAGTGTGCTCTAGATTTCTGCGTCGTTTGATTAAAAACGTATAAAAGGACAGAGTGCGTGCAGGCGCAACAGTAATTTTTTTCAGTAGGAGCTCTTCAACATGCCGGAGGGAGTTGTGCTTCAGAGGACTTTATTTATCTAGCATAAAAGGGGCGTTACTTTCAGAGCTTCGTTACTTTCTCTGTTGACCAAATCACAAAGTTCTTCAAAAAACTTTGATGGGTCTATCAGATTCTAGTGACGGACATGGTTCTCGTCCACCCAAGGGTCACGCAAACTGGAAGTCAAGGCGTGCCTTATCGCAGTGTGCGGTCTATTGTCCCCGACACTGGTCATCATTGTCGCACAAGTGAAGAGTACCAGCACCAGCTACGTGCTTTAAAGGCTGTTCCAATGCAATAAATCCTGAATTCGCAAACACAAGTGTCCACGCACTGCGAGTGAGAGTAGACGCTTTAGAAGTGCAACATCAGGAAATACTGCTAGTGACAGTATGTCAGTGCGAATGACAAAACACGTTCTTTAATCATTACGCACTAATCCATCCCAAACACTTATAGTTAAACCCAATCGATTATTATTATTTGTCGATCTAAAACCTTCTTTATATAATGATCCGTGTTCTCACGTGTGTCGCTGACGGTGACGCAGCGGCGCTGTACTGTGTTAGCTACCACAACACAGTTCACAATATTAATTTTTTTCTCGTACTGTGATATTACTTCGTAGCTCACTTTTTTACAGCTAAAAAAATTTGTAGCCAGAACAGCTTTGAGCTGAGCTTTTCGAAAAGCTAGCGCTCTTCGAAGTCTACGTTTACACACAGTGGTTGTGTCAGAACAATACTTACAGCGACGTGTTACGGCACCGGAGAAGCGACTGCTTGATTAGGCGTGATAGAAGAAAAAGAGAAAATTTCTAGCAAATTACAAAATTTTGTCTCGATACCTTGGCAGAGGAGTTGCTGCATACCTTAAGAAACTAAACTTTAGCAATACTAAAGCTTTAGAAATATAAGAAAAAAACGCAAAACGAGCGTGGAGATTTAACGCTGCGAAAGTTCACCTTGTTGAAATTCCGAATTTAAGGAGCGATAAAATATTCGACAGGCGGAAGGGGGGCCTCGGTTGTTGCGAAGTTAGCACGCTCAAAGCTTCTTTGTTGAGTTTGTTGAGACGAGGAAATTTGAAAGACAATCAACGCACGCTCCTATTTTGCGCTTACTCAACAATACCTTCGTCCTCATTAGCATGCAATAAGAAAATTTTGAACGGGAGAAAGTTTTCCAGGGGCCGTTCCTATTGTTTTGAGTGGGCCAGCACACGCTTCCGGAAGCGTTCCAATTGTTTTACCTGCGCTGAAAGTGCACGCGTTGCAAGGCTTATTTGCATATTTATTGACTCGGTTCGGTGAGTCCGTGGTTCTAATTCTTCTCTGATTTCCCAAGGGTGCGGTACACTGACACGGCGTCCAGATAGAGTGCATTGTGTCTGCTTTGCGATGCAAAGCAGTTGCTCGCAGCATATTGTTAATGACAGCTGATAGTATTGGGGAGTTAATGGTAAAGACAATAATGTTATCATTGGCTGTAACGTGGAACAATTATAAAAGTTTATGCTTATGCCGTAAAAAAATGAATAAGAAAATACGCGGCGGCTCCACAGCTTAGAGCGAGCGAATTTGAATGCCGCGCCTTTAGGATTCGTGCGAGAGGAGGAATATTTGCACAAATTAGGAGTGAGATCTGGACGCTCCGGCTTGGATTTTTTTTTTTTTGCCAAGAGATATTTAGCGTCTTCGGGAAAGCAGACAGAGAAGAGAATAAGCAAGTCCGATAAAGGCGCGATGACAGACGCGTAATGCGAAATTCGTGTTCACGTCACATTGAAGCTTTTTCGCTAATAGCCGAAGCGTGGCATCCGAGTGCGATGGAATGACAGCGAAACTCTCCATAAGGAAGCGTTCGCACTAGAAAATTTCGAACTGGAATGTCTTGAAATAGGCGACAAGAAAGTAGAAAAATACTGATACTTTCTGAAAAAAGAAAGAGAGATAGTGAATTCTTATATTTTGTCTTATATTTGGATTCTTATATTTGGTTGTATTTCGTTATGTTGCGGTACATACAGCTCCTAAGTAGTGCGGATACAAAACTTGGGCTATCTGTTTTGAAATACTTTGCTAACTAAAGAAGGCCGTTGCGTATTTTTTATTGTTTTCAGAAAGGTGGTTTAAAAGTATATTTTTTCTACCTTTGTAGCTCTGAAGGGCTCTGTACATGGGTTCATGCGATTCTCTGCGCCTCAACAATACACAAGTCGCACAAAATGGCGAAGGCGAACGCATGTGCCAGCTCAGTTCAGCTTATTATTTGTTCCCATCAACATAAATCATTCTTTTATTTCATTTTGGCCTTCTAGTTAAATAAAATTTTGTTGTTTCGCGATCGCTACTCGATCTTCTCTCACAGAACTCCAATGTAGGTTACAGAAAGGGGCCCTGCAACACTTGCGTTTCAAGTAAGCGTTTAAAAAGAGCAAAATATTTATTAATGATGAACTACCGGACGTCATCTTGAAAAATAATCTAAAGCAGGGAACACAACAGTGAATAACACTAAGTGGGTTGTAGCAACGTAACGTTTAACTTGCATTCTTTAAAGAGTTGGGCAACTCAGAAGAAACACCGTGTCTATATATAGCCCTAGAGAAGGTATTCCACATATTATAGTACATTCCGCACTGATAAAGGCTTCTTTATATGCGAGAGGTGCGCGAGCGCTCTAGCGACGAACGTAGCCTTCATCGCCCATTTTGGTCTTTAAGTTTTCCCGAACACTGCCCTATAACGTGTTTAGTCTAGGAACGTGGGTTTCGTCTCCCTTTAAGAAATAAATAAAAATGTTGTTAGGATTAGTGACCAGCGAGCCCCAGGTTCCAGCCTAACAGAGACACAGGAACATGGCTTCAAATCCTAGTGGCAAGTATTTTCAGTCCTCATTATGTGTTGAGGATGAAGCTTAGCACGCAGAGAATCGTCAAGACGGCGAGGGTGTACCGCTATACGCACGGCCAGGCGCAGCAATACGAACACACTCTCTTAAGCCTCAACTGCGTCGGCAATAAATACTTGCGCCAACTGTCGGGGAGAAAGCCGACGACATCGCTTCGAGCTTAAAGCGGTCCGAAACGACCCGCAACCACCGCGATTTATTTCCATAAGGAAGAGGATAAACGCGCCGTCCACTAGAACGATCAAAGTAGGCTTGAAAAGAATAACATAAAAAATAAAACGTAGAAGGCCGCGTGAAGGCGGTACAACGAGAAACTCGATAAAGCGTGATGCGAAGGATGGAGAGATCTTGGAGCAGCGGGGAAACAACAAGCAGCAACAACAACAACAACAACAAACGAAGCGACCAGATGCAGAAAGACCCACACAAAAAAAGCAAATCACTGAATGGGAGTGGCGCTGGCAGCGGCGATATGAATATTTACTCCGACAGGCGCCGACCAGACTTCCCAGCTCGCGAAAGCCTCCAGCCTGGCCCACGACATTCAAAGTCACTCCAGTAGCGATCCGTGCATTGTATAGTTCCATCTTTTGCGCACACACGCCTACTGCGATGCAGAAAGCGGTTGCCGGGAAGGAGGGGTGGAAGGGGGGGGGATAGCAACGCAGATGGCGGCGAGTGGGGTAATCGAACACCGAGGAGGTCCATCCAGATGCAATACCGAGGCGTTGGAGCTTGTATACGGCTATAGAGAGATGGCTTGGTGTGCACAGGCTTGCGTTTCTTTTACGGCACGGGCCGAGGGAAAGGCGACGGAGAGTAGGTTTCGGCCGTTGCTACACATGGCGCGATCTTGCGGCTGATGGTGTAGAAAAAAGGGACCAGTTCCGGGACGTCGGTAATACGGTGCAGTGGAAGGCGATGCTGCGCTGTACTGCAGAGCTTTGTGTGAGGCTTCCGTGTGACCGAAGTGGAGAAGCAGGGGTAGGGGTCCGAGGAAAGGCAAGGAGGTTACCCTGGGGTAAACACGGAAGGTTACCCTGCACTGGGGAAAAGTTTGAGAAGATGGATATACAGAGAAAAAGAATATATCAATGTAGGGCCGCCAACGCTCCAGATCTTCTTTGTCCATTCTCAGAGACGGCCAATGAGCTTAGTACCGTATAGAAATTGTGAGAAGCGGAAACTCTCAGGCTTGCAACGAGAGCAAGCATTTCATTTGGGGGTAGTTGGTTCAGCTATAGGAATGGTGTTCTGAGATCACAGACATCAAAGAGTAATGGAGTTAGAGCATGTATGTAGAGAGCGGCCGAGTGTGCTCGCCTGTGTGTGGATGCGACAAGCGCATTTCAAGCTGGCTGCGCCATTCGTAAACATATCGATGGCTCGGATGGCTCGTTGTGCCTGCGCTCGGGTGACTGATTGTGATGTTCTCTGCCTCCTCGTTTCTTCACTGCAGTTAGCAGTGTTGACCTCACGGTAACTTGCTAGACGGTCTGGAATGTCCCATTAACTAGGCCCAGTTAAAGAATTCGATGGTTAAAAATGTATACGTACATAGTGTGTCGGTGGTACAATAGGCATTGATAAACGTTAGTGTATGTGTGTGCGTCTTGTCATCCATCTGAGCATGCAGGCAATTGATCCAAACACTAATGAAAAAGCGCTTGGTACAGGAAGGCACGCAACATGTAGAGAGCAGTGCATGCCATCGTACACGCGTAACTAGGTATGATTTTGCAGGCAGACGCGGCAAATCAGCATTACTCAATTTTAATCCAATCTCTGCCTCATTTTCTCTATTGTAGACTGAATAGAAGTACCTTCCTCAGAACACCTCTTTCGGGTTGCTCGTAGGCATCACACTGCGTTTTGTGGCCGGTTGCTTCGTAATGAGCTTCGTTCATCATAAAATGAACTGTTAGCAGTTGCTTTATGGCAGCAGAACCCTCACGCCAACAAAGTTCATGAGATTATAACGTAATGATTCTGGTTGCAAAATCTTCAGTACTTAAAAATAATCAGTGAGCGAATACAAGACAGTAGGAAGCACGGACTCGCCTGCTTATTGAACAACTTACTGGACAAATGCGTAGCCCACAAACCAATATACTCATCGGATAAGCTTAAACCCTGGCCGCCTAATTCCCCAGCTGATTGGCCGAATGGGAACTGCCGTAAAGGCTCCCTTCATTCGGCGCTCAGTACGCTGGCAAATTGAAAGCCATAGCATGAATCCAGTGAAGTGTACTAAAGCATAAGGATGTTCGGGTTGGTAGTTCATGCCTGAGCGCAGCGCCGAAAAAAAACAAGGACGCAGAAACGATGGACGACCAGCCATTCATGGAAATGATTGTTTGAAATTGACATCGATCCTGTTAGTCGATAAAAGGGCTTAACTGTCTCTGTGTTGTTTTCGAGAACACTGCTACGCCTTCTCAGCTATACATATCCATTCGCAAAAGACCGGTTGCGCGTACAGGGACGTCACTGTTTCGGGCACTGCACGGATTCCGCGTGGGCGAAAATTATGGCAACTCATGCGCACTCAATCGCGAAGGGGGGGGGGGGGGGGGCTTCCTTTCTGCTTATGCGTCCGGCTTATACCGTGCGACGATCCCAACGAAGGCGTCACGTCGTATATACCAGCCACGCTCCACGGACTTCGTCCATCGCTCTTCATGCGGCTGCTGCTTCATAACGAAGCCCGTCAGAGGCGATGCCGACGCAACTTTCGTGCTCCGGTGCACTAACGGAAAAAACGTCTTTCTTCCCGCTATGCTCGCGATTGACTGCCAAGGTAAACGCAAACACAAAGACAGTCGTGAAACAAACGCCAAAAGCAAACGGCACGCATTTGTGAAGGGTTGCGCGTTGGAGAGAAGGTTCCGGCGGATAGGTTGGGATCTAGGGAGACGTGAGAGGCTGTTGGGAAGGAGAAGCTCTTTCGATGAAGGTCTTTCAGGGGATAAGTTATGTGCGTATAAGGAGTACGCTAACGGAAAAAAAAAGTCTTTCGTTCTGCTTTAACTCGTGATCAACAACGAAGGTAAAAAAAACCAAGCACAGAAATATAGAGCCGAACTAAACAATGAACGCAAACGGGATGCATCTGTGAAAGATAGTGTGTTCGAAAGAAGGGTTTGCCGGATAGGTCTGCGTTTGGTGAGAGATATGGTGAGCGGGGATGTTTCGATGAGAGTCTTTCGAGAGGTGAGTTATGTGCGTATAAAGAGAAGTAAGATGTATATTTCTGCGGGCGAGCGCATCTTCCACGTATTCCAGCAGCGAATAACAGAAAAGTACTCCGTTCAAACGGGAGCGATCGCGAAGTGTTTTGTTGGGTGTGAGAGCACATACCGGAGAATGAAAAGTAGGCATGAAAACGCCAAAAAGTTAAGCCCTGGGAGAAACGGAAGCAAAGGAAAGCATCGCGAATATCCTCACTCCGGTGGAGTCGGCGGGGGCCCAACCCCGTCAAATTTGAAGCCAACCTATGCCGCATAACTCACTTATCAAGAAACATATTTGACCTGGACCCATCTCCCGATCCTGGCGCCGATTGGTAGGGCCGGAAATGGAAATAAGTGAGCCGAGAAGCGAATGTGAGATCAGGCGAAAACTTTCTTAAAAGTAACGTGCAGGGGCCGAACGTTCGGGGAGCATTCCCGTTCCCTTTTTTTTTTACTTAAGAACCCCCCCCTCCCCACCCTCCTCCCTTGAATTTCCTTGCAGTTATACATAATTTCCGCAAAGCAGCTACCTTTATCGCATTATGACTATCGGCTTATAGGCGACTTCTATTTCACTTTATTTTCAGCGACGCATTCGGGCTAATGCTTCGGAGTTGCAGTGTACGTGAGCAGTACGAAACGAGATATGCTTCCTTAGGCTCCGCCCCTTTTCATCTTGCCTCTCTTGCCGGCATTCTCGATCGTCATGCTAGGAAACTGAATCATATGTCCTAGTTTAAGTAAATAATGTACAAAATGCGATGGATCTCTTTTATTCACAAAGTGAAAGCTGGATTGAGATATTCTCCGTATCGGCTTTCTTTATTTTTCCTCTTCAAATTCCGAGAGCATTCGAGGTAAGGGACAAGAAGAGCTATATAAAATGATCTTGGCCGCTTTCCATGTGCACGATGCTTTCTTGTGAGTTGTTTGCTTGGGGGCGTATTTGGTTCATGCCAATAAAGAAGCATGGCCATTTTTGTTACGTTCTATAACGGAAACAAGCGCTACTTATTAAATTTTGCGACTTCTTTCCGGCACGCTAAGTGGCCAAAGATGTTCAATCTGTGAAGCACGTAGCATTCATCTTGAAAAGAGGATATATCTTTTACGGAAAGAGAAACGTGCCACGTAGAGTACTGGTGCTTGGTTAAGGGACCCATGAGATAAATATTAAGTTATATTGGTGCTATGAGCACATATGCTTATATAAAGAAAGCTGCTACTCTCATTGTTTTAAGAATGTGTTCATTGAAGAGAAAAGGCATGCAGACACAACTCAAATTGTTGCCTATGTTTACGGGACCGCATAACTAGAAAACATAGACAATGGTGTTCGAAGAGACATAACCTGCATTACTGCCACCTGCCAAGATTCACTATCACTTATGTATGACTAGCCTATAGTAGCCATCATGTAGACAATGCCAGCCGACAGTGGCCATCACTCAGGCAAGGCTACAGCTGATATGACCCTTCATTTACCAAACAAGCACCCGCCAATTCAAGATGTATGGTTAACTAGTGCCTGTAGTAAGGGGGTAAGTATGGTAGTTCAGGAGACCACCATTTGCCATTCGCTGTTCATGATCATCGGTAAGAAAGAACGTGGTTAAACACAAAGCATCATCATAACCAGCCTAACTGCTCGCACTGTATTCCATCCCCGATGGTACATTTGTCACGGTGCTTGACTTCGAGACCCGAACGACGCGGGATCGATACCGGCAGTTGGCTGTCGCATTTTCGATGTTGGCGAAAAGGCTCCAGGCTCGTGTGCTGCACGTTTTCAGCACACGTGAGAGAACCAAAAGTGGTCGAAGTTTCCAAAGCCCATCACAACAGGGTGCTAGTTTTTGGACGTGAAGCCCCAACAATTCCCAAATACTGACTACACCCTCTGGCCACCCTGCACCAGGCAAAGGTATATGGGTGTAGACGCTCCTTCGTAAAGAGCCACTGTTCAGCAATGGCTTAGCTGTTACCTCCTGGTCACACCACGATCGGAGTCAGATGTCTACATCAGCTTGCCGCTGGGTGTACCTCGGGTAGTAGGAGGCAGCAAGTGCGTGACTGACTGCTGTACCGGGGTGCTATCCTGTACACTGTCAAAGTCCGCCATCTTGTCAAATTCTGTAATGGCAGTATTTTTTAGCCAATCAGGCAGCCTGTAGCTGCCTTCTGAGCCAATCATAGCTGCCAAGACGGTGGAATTTGACAATATAGCGGATTTTCACAATGTCCGAGATAGCAATCCCGGTAAGCGGCGTGAGTGTGAGAGTGTGTGTGCGAGTTCATTGCCTGGCATGCCGTCATGCAAGGATATCGATGTCGATGACACGTCAAGGCCACTTTGACAAAGACCGCTTACTTACTCCTCAATGCTCTCACATCCTTATTTATTTCTCATTGCACCGCCATGTCACCTGTACTCAGTTTCATACATCAGGTGCAACGCTGTCAAAGCTAGTGCTCCTGTGTACGCTGTGTACTTCCGCGATCAAAAAGTAGTGCGTTGCTTGCTGTGAGCGAGAGACAATAGAAGTCTCGCTGCGAGCCTTAAATCATAATATATTTCATCAGCTTGACAAAAACGCGCCCGTATTGCTGGGGGAAACATTCCAAATATGCGAGTTTGCATTTTGTGTTTGTCGTCTGTTTCTCGGAGTGATACACTTCTGCTTTTCTTTCTCTTCACGTTCTATACTTGTCTAGCCTTCTATGAAAAGCGCCTAATCTATGAAAAGGATTATAGTTCACTCGATCAGCATCTCAACCAGAAAAGGATGCACTCAACCGGCATATTTATTATTTATTTATTTATTTCGTGATACTGACAATGACATCAGGAATTTTTACAAGAGGGGGTTGGAAGCTCGTGCTGCGGGCGATCATACAAGTCTGCAATAAATGTCCACATAATAATCACATAACGTGTGTGTTCAACGTGTTTATTCCAGTAAATGGTTCATGCTTCACAACATTTAAGAACGGTGATGAGATAACACACAATCGACTTGACTGAACTTCACAAAATGTAGTGCAAAAAGAAGAAAACAGAAAAACAATACCACGTACATGAGAGAAAAACTGAATGGCGCATTGATATCGATCACGTCTCGACAATTCACTCACTGCATACCCTTCGGCAACCTGATGGAGCATATTAAACGTATTTGATGTAGCGCAAAAAACAAGACACGGACACAAGAAGGCACATATGGACACCACACAGCGCTTGTTTTTTGCGCTACATCAAATACGTTTAATATGAACCACCAACAAGCCCGCATCGCAACTCTTGCTGATGGAGCAGACACGTCAAAGCTCTGAAGAAACGCTTGCAGATATATGCGTGAATGATGAAATCAGGCACTCGAACGTCGGCAAAAATGGTTGAAACGACTATATCTGTTCAGCTTTAGTTTCAGCCATTTGTAAGTGAAGTGCGAGCAGCGGTCGACACTAAAACATGCTTGAGAGTAGTACAAATCCAAGTCACATATAAGCCGATTGTATTATATAAGTGACGTACACTTTTCGCAACCACACATTGAAGCGCATTTGATTCATGTTACATTTTAACTCAGCCCGCGTTAGTATGGCGTAGAGCTTATTGGCACACACACAGTAATCACAAAGGTATCTCCATGTGTATCTAGATACCAAATTACTCAATGAAAGAGTCAGAAAATTGATTTAGACATAGGCACTCCGTCGGTGTTCAGTAGTGTAACATACGTCAAAATGACATGATATTCCATTGGAAGATTCTTTTGATTTTTAGGCAAGAGTGCCCCATGGGGGCGCAGTAGTTATGGTGCTCGGCTCTCACCCAAGAAACACTGGTTTTCTACCGGTGGCTGAGTGAAGCAAAACACTACAGGCCCGTGTACTGTGCGTTTTTAGTGGGCTTAAAGGAACCCAGGCGGTCAAATATTACGTGGCCAGTAAACACTTCATGGTTGGAGCTCGTAAAAGCATGAGAATTATTAGTAGCCAAGGGGGAAATGCAGAAGGAAGCTGTAGGGGCTTTGCAACAGCCGCTATATACGATAATGAGAGTAAGGAAAGAATCACAGACAAATGCGGGACGATAAAATGAAAAAAAGAAATAGTATTATCAATAAATAAACACACAATTCTCGGCGCTCAGTTATTGCGAGGCTTATCTGTGTGCTGCGCGCTCTGCTTGAGAAGGAAGTGAATTTTTTACAAGAAAGTGATTCCGAAAATTTCTGCACGAAAGAAGACCAGGTAACTCAGAAGGCTCGGTGTGGGTTGGGCAATCGGTTCGATTGTTTCCCTCGGCCACAAATGGTGTCGATCTCGTGATTGCCCACTGACCGCACAAGGCAGCCCCGTCGAGACGTGCACAGACTGCAGAGTTTACGAGGCGCTGTCAGAGAAAGGCGAAAATATTTTTCGTCTTTATGTTTGCCTGTTATGTCGTCACTTTGTTCCAGGCGCCGGGAACATAGCGTTCTCTGAATCGATGAAGGAACCATCGCGGTCGAAGCATTTTTGGGCGCTTGGACATGTTCAAGCACGAATATCTCACTCCGCTTGCGTTTCGGTTTGTAAACGCATGTCTGTGTTCGGGAAACTAAACCCTGACGAGCTTCTCGCATTCGTTGAAAAATGATAGAGGCAAGGACAAGATGCGGTGCTGTAGCAATGCAGCCGAACGGTATCCGGCAGACTTCTTGCGATGTGCGCCAGCAGGTAATAAAAAAATAGAGAGATCCACTTCAGTGGTGTTGTGCGCAAAAACGAATACCAGTATCCGGGTTTGCGAGTGATAAGCGTTTAACGTGTGCGGAGGCGTGCAGCGTGCGAGGTGAATTTCTTTTATCGAGCCAGATGGCGGAATTCGTCCGCACAGCAGCTTCATAAAAGGCAACGCAAGAATGTGCGTCTTTTGTTTGCGGGAGTGGGGTGGGATGCCCGCAGCTACATATCTGCAAAGCACGTATATCGGTATGGCAGTAACCAAATCAGTCAAAACGCGCTTCCTCAATTTGCCTTATCAAAAATAGTTATCTCGTGAGCAGTCGGCGGTTATGCCTGGGAATAAAGCAGACATGTAAGGCAAAGAAATTCCAGCAGATCAGGCATTGTGGGAAATGGCCGCCTTGAGAAACAGTGGGAGGCGATATTCCTCTGCCGAATTGTTCGCCATTGAGTCAAGCCCTACGAGATGAAAAGAACGCGTTTGCGTATTCAGTAGGTAAGTATGTAAACATGGCCTTACAGGGCACGGCAAGGGCACTCTAGCAACTCAAGCGCAGCTAATGGCACGGCATAACATCGCCATGATAGTCAGCACGCAGAAGTCTGTCTTATCGAAGCGAAACTGATTCAAGGGTGCGGTATCTGTATATCGTAGGCGGTGTTCGCTGGCACATTCCTACGGGGTCACGCAAAGCTAGATGAAAGGAGGCTGGGTGATAGCAATATATATGCATTATTGATTACATTGCCATAAGAACGGGATACCCCACACAACAGCCATAATGGACGTTAAACAAGTACCTTCCTCACGAGTGGGGCTGGCGAACCAGCCCCGCAATTCCTGACGCGAGACGTTTATTAACCACGTGTGCCACGCCGTTTCATGATGCTTATCGTTTCCGTATGCTTGTGTGGTGTTTACACGGAAATTACTAGCAACAGCAAACGTGAATGATAATGACTTGGAACACGCCAAAACGTTATCTTGCTGAAACCGCGTAAAGCTTCTACTCGTCAAATTTGAAGCGCCTGTTTAGACGGTTGCTTCATGGACGCCCCGCCACGGTGGTCTAGTGGCTATGGTACTCGGCTGCACATCCGAGGGTCGCGGGGTTGAATCCAGTCCGCGGCGGCTGCATTTGGATGGAGGCAAAATGATGAGGCCCATGTACTGTGGGATGTCAGCGCACGTTGAAGAACCCCAGGCGGTGAAAATTTCCGGAGCCCTCCACTTCGGCGTCTCTCATGATCCCAGCTGGTTTTGACATGTTAAACCCCAAAAAATCAAGCTATCAAATACTTCATGGAGACAAGCTGTATTTAACATTCGTTCGCGTGTGACTCGTACCCGTGTATCACGTGCCGAGGAATGTGGGTACGTGCCATACGTATTTGTATTATTGTCATTCAGGATATAAATGACAAAAATGTCACCTGACCTCAAGACGAGAATCAGTCACGTGGCAGATTTGTACCCTGCAATATTTATATATATATATGTATATATGGGACAATTGGTGACTGTTTTTACCGAGTACGCTTCGCATTTAAGAGAGGAAGCGCCTGCTTGGTGTCAAACAACAAAGAGAGCAATAGAAGGAAGGAAATTAGTTATGTAATAATAACTTCATTGACAGGATATACGTGTCATAACCAGCTATGATCATGGGGCACGGGCCGTAGGTGATGGCTATCGAGTAATATTTATCACAGTCGCTGTTTCCTGTGTACGAACCTTGAGTACTCGCTTTTTTTGCATATCGACCAAATGGAAACGCGGTCACCACAGCAGGGGTTCAATCTCACAACCCGGAGCTTTGGAAGCTAAAACTCAACCTATAAGCTACCACAGTGGCTGAAATGAATTATCTCACAAGATTACTAAGCGATGTTACTTGGATGACTAGTCTAACGTTCCACCGGCACTAATGGTTCGCTGGGCATCGTCAGGCAGCGTAGTTTTTTGGATTTGGTCTCCGTTGTGCGCAAACTATGTTTCCCGCTGGTCATTTAACAATATTTCGTTGTAAAGCTTATTCGATGTGGTACGAACGTCGCTGTTGCCGCCGTTTTCATGCACATTTCATAAGCACGTAAGCGAGTTGTAGGTACACGTCAGCAGGGAGTTCTAGTTCTTCCAAAAACTTCCGCGGACTGGCGGAATACTGAATTGGCGTGTGTAAAGCGAGCGGACGATGTCGCGCAGCTGCCGAGATGTGGAGTACCCTAACGAATAAGCATAGCTATTACTACCCCGACCAAGTTTATTCTACTTTGCTGCAGCTGCAAATTTCTGGTAGCTGCTAAAGAATGTACGTGTATTTAATAAAATCTCATTTTCCTTTGCCAAAATATACCTCGAAGGCAAGGTAACCTGTATATAATTGGGGATATATAAGAAGCATCGGTGTACGTCATTTTCAATATCTGGATAATTCGATATCCCCATAGAGCTTTTGTGTGTCTCCAAACAGCGTACAAGGTAAGACACTTCACTGAGAAAATGCACTCAACTTGTTCCACGCTATCGTCATTTCCAGCGTACTGAAGCATCGCGCAGACAAAGAATGCGGAGATGCCACGTTATTGCTGGACTTCGGGTTGCAGTGGCACATGTTTCATTTGTTCTAGCGCTCAATTCTCGGACACTCAAGGGACGAAGGAATGGCATCGCTCCGGAATGGCTTCCTAGCTTTGTCCTTATTTGAGGTTTTCTTTTTGTTCGCGTGCTCACTAATGCACCCACTGCAGAGAAGCAAACCAAAGTGTTAACCTGGTTAACCAATCTTCCGTTGTCATATTTTTCTTCTTTTTCATTGCTAGCAATCACGTTTTGTGGATTGTCGAGAAACACCCCGCCTGCAGACCGGCCACGGCCTGATTGATTGGTACTAGGCGCTGCTGACGCTAGTTGCTTGAGTTGTTGCATGATCTGCACCACAGTGTATCGATTGGAAAGTGCTGACGTCCGCAAACTACCAACAGAAGATTTTCGCTGTTTCTTCTTACAGTTTCGGCGAACATGCACTACTGAAAACGAAAAACAAGCCTAACCACCTTTCGCTACGTTGGCGCCATAATTGTGTAGATGTTCTCCTCGACGTCGGTAGAAGGAGCAAAGATTATAGCTGGATGTGCTACAGTCCTCGTTCCTGGTGTGTATGAGAACGTAATAACGCGTTAGCGGCATTGCAGATTACGACATAAGTTTTACGTCGCCCCGGCTTATCTTTACATGAGGTGTCAAGTGTATGACTTTTGACACGATGTTAGGTTACATTGTGGCTAGAGCGAAACGGTCTATACCACCGTAAACAATACTACCCTTCCCAATTTCAAATCCGCTATGGCGGCTGCTCCTATTTTGTTCGATAAGCATTTAGACTAATTAGCAATGCTCAAGATGCGATGTTTTATTATAGGTCAAGACGACCAAGTATTTCTTGTTTTGCGAAGGTACGCCTTCGATGTGATGGAGAGTAGAAGTAAGGGGGGCACACACCGTGGCACGGAATACGGAACACTATTACGTGTAGGGAGTCTCCGATTGATCACTTTTGCCTGTAAAGGCAAGACTGACCAATCAGGGATTCAGTATTGGTCAGGGATTGCTCAATCGTGCCTGCCAAGGCAGGATTGATCACTCAGGGAGGAGTAGCAGAGAATAGCATTCCGTATTTCATGGTTCATGGTACGTCATAGGTTTTAGTTCGTCAACAATAACTTCTGATAAACTCCAGAACCTGCGTTGCCTTGTAGAAAGGCGCTGCACTCAGAGTAGAATGCTGCGAGAGGATGCGTCAGGCGATGTAAAGGAAGGAATACGTAGGATGAATACATTGCGAACGCGATGAATCGTAGCGCAAGAAAAGCAGCTATCGCAATCACGTCTTGCCCCCTTCGTACGACATTCCGGAAGAAAGCGCATCGGCAGAAATGGCACAGAGATCGGCACGACGCATGCAGCAACTGGCTCGCAATGTCCTTTCTTCGGATATTTCTTCTTCGATACATACCCCGAAAAGCGCGAGTTGTTGGAAGCAGTTTTGCTCGAGTTGCTCCGCACTGATGACTGGCAGCGCCCGATGGAAAGAGCCTCCGGCGGGGTTGCAGACTTTTTCTTCTTCGGGATATTTCTTTGCGTGCACGCGTGCAGAAGCTAAGCCCTGTGCGTGCCGTATTGCCCCTGTCTGCGCGCTCGTCTGGCCATCAATGGAATATCGATCGGGCTGCACGGAGCAATATCGTCGCACGTTCGATTCTGCATGCTACAACGATACGTCCGTGCGGCGCGCGCAATTGTCATTTCCTCTTTCCTATCATCGCACGCCTCGCAGATGAAGATTGCCTTTTTCTTCCCCCTGGAAGAGCTCGGGGAAGAAGGGTTCGCAGAGTTGTAGCATGCTGGGGGTCATTGATCTGCCGACATTGTTCGGCCGCAGACGATATCTTGGGTAAAGCACAGTGATGACTTATTTCCCTCTATTTAGCCATAAGCTTCATATGGTGACGTTTCCTTCAGCCGTTTCTTAGCCATCGCTGATTATTCATGGTATTACTGGATGGAGGTGGGGGTGAGTGGAAGAGAACGTAGTTAGCAATAGGCTAAGGCGTCCTATAGAACATGTGCATCTTCAAGAGTAAACACTATTCTTGCGCTCGGATAAATGGGCAGCCGCGGTGCTGGGGTGGCTATAGTGCTCGGCTGCTGAAAAGAAAAACTCAGGTTCAATAATGGCAGCGATGATAGCACTCAGATGGAGGCGAAGTGCGTGCCGACCGCGTGCTGTGCGACGTCAGAGCATGCTAAGGAACCCGAGTGGCTGAATTTTCCGGAGTCCTCCTCTACGGGGCGTCTCAAAGTGACACCGTGATTCTTGGCACGTATAAACCCAGTGGTTACTAAGAGATGCAAATCGCTCCGCCGCGGTGGTCTGGTGAGTATGGCACTCGGCTGTTAGTCCGAAGGTAGCGGGATCGAATCCCGGCCGTGGCGGCTGCATTTCGACGGAGGCAACATTATGAGACCCGTGAACTGAGCGATATCAGTGGGCGTTAATGAAGCCCGGGGGGTCGAAATTACCGGAGCCCTCCACCACGGGGTCTCATAATCATAGCGTGAATGTGGGATGTTAAACCCCAGAAATCATCAAGAAATGTAGTTCCGTGAGGTTTGTGGTAATCGCAGAGAGGCATAGGTTGAAAAGCGAAGCACGCATTAATGAACTAGCACGGCTTTTAAACCGGCAATGAACGCACAGCGTATAGACCAACGGCATTTTCACCTCTATCGAAACTGTCACCACAGCGGCCGGCATCGAATTATCACTCTAGTTCCAGCCGCCAAGCACCATTATCACAGTGCTAATTTTGAAAGTTATGAGAAGGCAGCATGAGAACTTTCAATTTTCCTGGCTCTAGCTTGCTGAAACAGGCTAGGCCAAGCTTCGAAAATAAGGATATATGAAAGCTAGGCGACATCGCGACGAAAAAGGTTTAATGAGAGATATCGCTCGAGAATATGTCTCTAGAATTTCATTCCAAAAAAAAAAAGACACTTCGAATCCACTACGCAGGAGAAAAGAGCAGGCCAAACCAGAGTCTCCGAATAAAATATATAACCGAAATTTGAACACACTGTCCGGCTCAGTACTCGGCAATTGGAGCCCATTCTATCAGCGCTCTCGCCATCAAAGGCAAATAGGGAACAGCAGCAGGCATCTGTACAAGAGAAGTAATACGGCAAAACAAAGGGTAACAACCGTGGCAGCCTCAAGGCGTAAAGAAGATGCAACATTACTGATCATCCAGAAGCTCGGCAAAACTTTCAGAGAGAGAATTCCTAGGCATGTCCCAGTATATCCATACACCCAGTATGTCGCACTCTATCCATACACCGACAGGAAAGAAGCACCCATCAATACCAACTCAGCTTGAACCCTGGCGGGGAACGAGGCTCCAACGTTTTCGCCGGAACTGATCATTCCCGCGAGGTCTTCTCACAGGCCGGCTAAGGAGGAAAAATGGCGCCATAACAAGAACTACGGTGATATTTTAAGGCTACGGGCTAGACAAAAGAACGCCCCTTCCACCTCATGTCAGCCTAACTAGAGAAAACGCAATAGCCCTGAGGAAATTGCAAACCAATAGCTATTTTCACCACATCCTACTACCCCGAATCTCACACTTTGAACACTGAAGCCTGTGCTTGTACCGAGGTAACCTAAACAACCTTTTGCGTGTAGTGTAAAGATGGATGAAAGAAAGGCTTTCGCCGTAGACATTCCAACACAAGCCAAAAAGCAGTGGAAGGCCCAAAGTACCAGCTCCATACTGGAGGAATCAGCGCAGCCTGATTGAACGGGCACGAGTGCGGGCCATGACCTGCGGCTACATGGAATAAGGAGGTCGCCAATCTACAGAGCACAATGCGTTTGCTCAGTCAAAAGAAGCGTTTCTGTTCTCTGACTGTATGCTTCCTTCTTTATGAGTGACGTCCTCAAACATGGCGTCTACACACTCTGCAGTTCTTTTTCATGGGGATGCCATTCAACTTTACCATGAACTTTTGTTACGCTTCAAAAGAACAGCACACATGTATGCGGAAGCATCTAGATTAGCGCACCAGAGATTGCTCGGATGCACCAATATTTTGACTTGAACCGTTATTTTCAACTCATATACTCCTATGATATAACTCCTATGATAGGCGGCAGCGAACGCTGCAGTGTAGCAGCTTTAGATTCATTCCTTTCATTTCATTTTCATTTTATTTATTGTACTGTCAGCCTGATTGGGCTATGACAGGGGTGGAAGAATAAAGAACACAAACATACAAATTGAGAAATAAGAACTCCTATACAATAATCTATATTAAATATGGAACAGTGATTGACAACGGATTGCCACAAAACACAACACAGAAGCACAAGCATAAAGTAAACTATATATAGAAGCATAAACAAGGAAAAAATGAACTAATATCTTGGAACAACGCGTTATTTACCGATGAAAGGGCCTCCCCACGGTGGTCTAGTGTCTACGGTACTCCCCCGCTAATCCGGGGGTCGAGGGAGGGATCGAAACCATGCCGCGGAGGCTGCATTTTGAAAGAGACCAAATGTTGGTGCCCGTGTTGTGTGCGATGTCAGCCGTCAAGCAACCCCACGTGGTCAAAAATTCTGGAGCCCTGTACTACGGCCTCTCTTATAGTCATAACAGTTCTTGGGACGTAAAGTCCCATAAACTAATCATAACCTAGGAAAGGCAACAACGCAGCGTGCTTATTGTAATATGTGAAAACCGAACACTAAATGAATGAAAACAACAAGTGCTCCTTGTAATAACCGAACAGTAATTACTTTGTGTAATTACTGCCTGTGTAAAAGTGCAAACGTAGAGTACTATGGAATCTGTGCGCGCGCACACAACGGGAGAATACGTGAAACGTACCGAGAAGCGCGAAACCAGAAGTCGCTTGTACTGGCTTGATATGTAATATCTCCGTGACAGGGGTACGGTCAGCTTCAATTAGCACACGAACCACGTCGCTCCCGTTGCTAATATGTTTCGGATCGCCACCGACACAACACCGTGTACACAGCCGTGACGTCCACTCGCATAGGGAATCTAATATACGCCCCGACCATCCAGGGAGTCGTTATAACAAATCGCGCCTCTGTAAAATTGCACCGAGCCGCCACGCCAGACACGCGGACTCGTTACAAAGATGGAACAAATAGTGAAATGATGAATGGCATCCCACGCCCGAGCCGTGGGAGTACAAATTACGCAGGGCGTTCTTCTGCAGTGTCAGCGACGAAAGCGCTCATACATGGTCTTTAATATCCGCAGAGTCCAGATCCGCAAAGCGGGAACGCTACTACAACTTCACATCGGTCGAAATTGCTTTTCACCGCTCCCAGCGGTTTTCATATTTTACTCGTACGTGTAGTATATTCGACTCGGTATTTCTGTCCTCGACGAGGAATCCTATACGGTGGTTATTTTACGCGATACTAACCGCGCCGAGACAACCAGGAAATCGATTATGGTTCTCGTAATCGGAGTTGTCACGCGCAGTCGCCGAGACAATGATTTTGTGCAGTGCACGCTCACGCCTGTACACGAAGCGCGACTCCATGTTCCTTCTTCAGGAACACCGGAAATAAGTTCGAGCTGGCAGGCTGAAGGACTTGATACTTGAAACCAGACAGCTTTGCTATCTGCTTTGAACGTAACCGAGAAGAAACGTAACGCTATCTCGAAGCATTAGGTACAGGGGCGAAATGCAAAATTCGTAAAATACAAAGCGTCCATTTATATGCTTACTTTACGTGGACTTTCTCATTACCAGGCAATGAAAGTTTGTTTGGTGACACGTTTATTGCCAACATGTCCATTTTCCTTCTCGCATCCGTTCCTTCTCTCATATATACGCCTGTTAAATGCGAAGCATTCCTTGGCGAACTTTTCACTTTCACCAGATCTATCTATCTATCTATCTATCTATCTATCTATCTATCTATCTATCTATCTATCTATCTATCTATCTATCTATCTATCTATCTATCTATCTAGCACCGTCGTCTCAGTGCTCTTCTGGCCTGTCTCGTTCATCTGGCGCGCGACAAACTTTAGAGAGTAGGCTGTAAATGTGGGACGAGGTATGATACATGTTTAAGTTACAAACGTGATATACCTGCCAGGTACGTCAGAATTAACTACACTGCATTCACGTGTGGCACACACCCGTAGTACTTGGCATATGGTGTGCTAGTATGCACGACAGGTGTGGGAATTTTAAAGAGCCTACGTCAGAGAAGGACCTGCTAAAGTGGACTTAACTTATCATTAGGAGACTTTCAAAAAAAAAGGCATACTTTTTGTCGTAACTTCTCATTGAAATGAAGGCTTTACAAACACAGAACGAAAAACGTGGTGGAATGAGTGAAGGCAACCTACCAAATGATAGGGGAAGAGGCAAGGGCCTCTTCCCCTATCATCGAACGCGGGCCCGCCAGGTGCCAAGCAGGTACGCGAACACTAGGCTACTGTGGCTCCTCCCACACAGTGCATACAGTAAGGGAACGAATTGCACCAGCAGCTGTAATGATTGCTTTTGTGCAACGTCAGTCGCGCTTGTAGTGTGTGTTCTGCGCCATCACATGAATGTAATAAATAATACATACGTTCTTGCATATGCTTTTTCCAACTTCACTTGATCCCGTCGGAATACTTTAACGAAGCAGGCTTATGATGCGCACATCAGCTTATAATAGCGAGGACTTCTCTTCAACGAAACAGACATCGATGCACTAGCGCGTGTGCCAATGTTACGTCATACCATGAACTACAATTTCGTCGCCACGGTACTGCTGATGTTTTTCGTCCGTGCCCATTAAGCATGCGCCCACTGGTGCACTTTGCACAGAGACGCTCATCGCATTCATAACGCTTAGATGAATGCGGAACAGTTAATCATGGACAGTTTTCTGGCTGAGTGCTTCGCATGATATCGATTCTCACAACAAGCGGGATCCGCAAGTTTTTTTTTCTCTTTTTTACCTTCTTAACTATGTGTCAGCATAGAGTTTCCCGCACGCACTGGCATTCCGGGCTCGAAACATGCTCTGATTTAAAGAAATTTAAGACACATTAAATTTTTAACAATTTTTAACATTTAATTTTTTAAGAAATTTAATAAAGTTAAAACGATTACGACAGGGAGCTCATGTCCTGTTAATCCCGGCAACCGCCAGGATAACAATCAATAAGAGGATGTGATAACAATAACGGTAACGATGAGATAACAAGCAATTAATATTGTCGCTTGAAAATTCCGATGAGATTATATTTCAAGCCATGCTTGTGCACTCTTGCCTGTGCCGGCGTAGTCATCGTTGTTTTTATCGTGCCAGAACTACCAGAAAAGTGGAACTCCTTGGCCCGTGTGCTGTGCGATGTCAGTGCACGTTAAAGAACCCCAGGTGGTCGAAATTTCCGCAGAACTCCACCACGACGTCTCTCATAAGCAGAGCTGGTTTTGGGACGGTAAACTTCACAAATTAATCAATCAATCGTAAGTACTCTCAACAAGCTTCGCTCACCCTTAATTTTCTCGACAGGGGAAGAACACGTGAGCTGTTATTGTTCAAAAGAGTTGCAGTTTCCGTGAACGTTTGTGACCGAATTCCCACTCGTGCATATATGCATATATATATATATATATATATATATATATATATATATATATATATATATATATATATATATATATATATATATATATATATATATATATATATATATATATATCAGAAGCAAAATGCACAAACCATAAGAATTAACCATTCTAACTCAATTTTCATCGGTAAGGAAAAGCTACTCTCCTATGGAAACTTCCATCCTGCTAAAGCGCCAATCCTGTTATCGTCCAGGGTTTCATAGCCCTTCTGGTGAGGGGTATACACCTCTTGAAAATAACAAACGGGCGTCCACGTAGCTTCGGAAAGAAGGAAATTTTGCCGCGATTAGAGACGACTACGTGTGTCTTTTCGCGCGAAAGCGTGACAAGTTGGGTGTTGGTGCTTTTATATAGCTAGTACAAGGGGGTTTTCATGACACGCTGTGTTTTTGTTAAAGGGACTGTCTACCGTCCTTCATCGATTTCCTATTTTTTATCGCAACAGAAAGCACACCAGTCTAAGTTTACAAACTTGTGTTGGTTTTGCTGGGAAGTCACCATAAATTTTTAAAACGTAATATACCTATTTTTCAGGTCAGCTTTCCTAAAGTGTGTGTATAGGGACGCCGGTTAGACCGGCTGCTGGTATTCCAGAAGAACAATTTAAAAACTAAAGCTACTCTCCGTCGTCAACGAACGCTTCAAGGTGTTTGAAAAATGCAGTTTTAAGTAATAAATTGCTCATTTTAAGCAGGATAATTGAACCCGTGCGGATCTTTTTGGTTTTTCGTTGCACTTGGATGTTGATATTCATCTCCGATTGCGTCAACGATAATTATTACGCGGCTTTCAGGTCTAAGTTCGAAATATTATTCTTTTTAGGGGGTACAAGCACGCGAGTTTCCGTCGATATAGGGAACGATTCGTTCAAAAAAAAAAAACAAAGAAATTACTCCGAGTTGTAAAGAGTCCATTTATATACAAGCTGTTATTGCAATGTAACGTTGCGGAACAAAAGTTACGTAGCACCTAGTGTTCTGAGACGTAACCGAGCATACATAATTACTAGAATGTCGCTAAGTCTCGTGCACTATGTTTCCTCTCAACTACTGCCATTGATAACAACTGCTTGAGTGCCACCTGCTTGCAGGTGATCGAACCCGGGTCCTTCTTGAAGCACCATAACTATCATTCCACTGTGGCAGACAGAATTAAAATAACGTTGACGTTGTCACAGTCAGAATACATCTAGATATGCCCACAGACTTACTGCATGCTTCGCTTCTTACGTAAGTCACGAAAAGTGCAAGCGATGCGAGAACTGGAATAAAGTTCTTGTGCCATCCATTCTATTTTGCCATACCAATAAAAGAAAACGGAATAATGAAGCGCTGATCGTAGCATTTGTAATCGTTCAACGTATTTTTTTTTCTCTCTAAAGTCTCATCCCGGGCAGATTTCCATCGTGCCAGTAAGCCATACACGCGGAAAGAGAAACGGTTCAGCCCTTTGTTACAACTGCAGCGGTGCGTGGATTATTAATGTTCACAAAAGGGGGGGGGGGGACACAAATGAACTGCAGTCTTGCTCATCGAGCTTGATCGATGAACGGAATTGGCTATCGCGGCGGATGGAATAGACTCGCTCGGCTGCTTTCAGCGACTCGTGCTGAAAGTCGCTGCTCCAGCGACTCGCGTCGATGCAGACCCGTACTAATTATGACATTTTCGTCGGAACGTTTTCGTTCTAGGTCCTAGTAGTAGTTACTGCCACATAAGCGAAATGAAGCGGCTCATGTTCTCTATGTCTAGCCACGTTTGCGCATGTCATGCGCGGCGAAGACTATGACGTTGTGTCTAAGCTGGAAACATTAGAGGATTTCAGTTTCTCCGTAGACTTCCTGACGTTTACGGATACCGGTCTACCGGAGACGTTCACGGCAGAAGTAGAACAGCTAGTGACATATAGCGGCGGATTGCGTAGCTAAGATGCAATCGTTTTACTTTTTAGTTGAATTGAGCGTTCTCGTCGATAGCAAATGGTGAAAGTACTGACAGTTACTTATTATCTCCCGGCGAATGATTTACGCTAGCAGTCAAGCAAGACGCGCAAAGCAAATTAACAATTGTGCCTTGTTATGTCCGGTCACGTTCTCCATCGTCATTTGTAGTTACCAGAGCTGCCAATCAGGCACACTTTTCCGGTAAGCAGGTATCCGTAAACAAAACTGAGCCAACGGACAAACTAAAATTATCTGTTGACCCTCCATTGCAGCGAATGTAATATACTGCTTAATGTTTTTGCGTCGTTCTCGCAGTTTACGCGCTGAAGAACAAGTAAAAAATCGACAGGTTGTCTGCGGACCTTCGTTCCGAGTAAATAGAAAGTCTTTCGGCAAACGAGAGAGAAAGAGGAGAGGGTATAAAGAATGGCCGGGAGAATAACCTTGGCTAAGCGTGGTTTAGTGCCCCTTCCCTTGAGAATGGGCAGGGGGGTGATTGACAGGTGAAAGAAAGATCACTGCGGGATTGCCGCCCTTGTATGGCGTTCTTGTTCAAACGGAAGGGCGGTCAATTAGTCAATTGGCGTCACAAAATTGCAGGTGCAATTTCGCTGCTTGTCGTAGCTGACGTGCGCAGTGCTATTGTCCTTAGATCTGGACGATCGTAAAAGGTTGCCCGTTTAACTGTACTAGTGCCATGCAGAGTTTAATTGTTTCATCTTCAAAGGACGGGTAGTGACGCAGGAGGGGCACGATGATTTTATATACAGCGGAGTCACTGCACTCGGCGCTATCAGCCATTCCGATTTGAAGGAATAAGCTTTGGTGATTGCGACATTCAGCCGCAAACCACCGGGACAATGACGGAAACTTAGATGCTGTCCAATATTCCCGAAACAACGATCGAATTGTAAGCAACACTGAATAATACGGTGCGGGGCATTTTCTCTTTCTGTGAAAGCATGGTATACTCCGTGATGCAAACGACAATGCCACCCCATGGCCATAAAAAATACAACAAAAAAAAACAAGAATAAACATCAAAGAACCACACGGCTACCTCATGGCAAAACGGGACGTGGAATGCACGGCGGAACGGTACGCACTTCTTTATATTGTCGCGCCCACCCATACCATGAATTCCTATTCAATGCAAGTAAAGAGATTTATGTGCCCCTAAATTCTGGGAACAAATGGTGATGCGCGTAAACCCAATGCAGGCACGCTACAGAAACCTTCTTTCATTTTGGCTACCTTAGCACTTCGACCACTACAGCTGATGGTTGATGCAGCAAGGTTACGTTTAGGAGAACAACGCCACAACTGACAAACTTCTAACTGGGCACGTGAGATAGGAAACAAAGCACTCGAGAGGGAGAGCTAGACGTGTGAAAGATTTCAGTCTGGGTTGATTGTCTCACACAGCTGGACGCCTAATGATAAGAGGCATGGCACTTTAGCGCCAAATCAGGATCGCCCAGATCTCACTACGCGAATGCAGCAATCTCAGTTAACATTAATTAATGCGAAAGAGTCCGTGCATTTTAGTCTTCTTTGGAAGCTCCAAAGCAAACGGCAATAAGATCATAAAATAAAACGTGGTTGAGAACAGGAAAAGATGTCTGCTGAACTAGAAAGAGAATCCATTATTGGACGGTCGCCGGAAAGACCCAAGGGCGCGTGTATGTCGAAGTTCAGTAAACACTCCTCAAGGCACTCGATTACATTTACAATTACCAACCCTTATAAAGAACTCGGAGCGCTTTGTTCCTAATAAACACAGACGGCATTGAAGGCATGCGTCTGGACGCAATGTTTAGATATGAACGGCTTGCAAATTCTTTCTTTTTCCGACAAGATTCAAGATAATGCCGTATCACACAGTGAACTTTGGGATTTCCGCCGTCTCCAGTGCTAAATAAATTGGTGTGCTTGAACATCCTGCAGTGTAAACACGCTCCGAAGTTTCCGTGGTATTGCCCAGTGCTACTATTGTCCGTGGAATTATTTGCAACGGGTAAATGTTGTACTAGTTAGTACACTGCTTAACTGAACGACGTGGGGCAACGATGCAGGAGACAGATGGCAGAAAAATAAGAGATGGAACGTACACAAGGGCTCTAGAATTTCGCTGCCAGACGGGGGTTCGATCTCGGGAGGCGCCGGGATCGAACCCCCGTCTGGCAGCGAAATTCTAGAGCCCTTGTGTACTATACTACGTTGAATAACCGCAGATATTCGTAATTTCTGGAGCCCTCCATGTGAAATGGCGAATCCCACCGGCACAATTTCACACATGCAGGATAATGAAGCACGTGTGCTCGGTGATAACTCTAGTCTACAAACGTACACGCAGTTGGTTCTCATATCGGCACAAGTCTTTGGAAGCGTATGCACGTACTAAAACTCCGCTGTGAAACAGCGGTCGTCATGTGCTGTTCTGGCATCAATGTCTGAGTCGTTGTGTACGAAGCCGAGGAAGAATGATTAAGTCAAACAGAAAATTTAAATGTCTGCGATATTTATATTAACAATGCCCTTCGCACTAAATACAACCTAAGACTAGTTTCACATACGTAACGGACTCCGTCAGTATAGTGTGCGCATATCGCCAGCTAAAACGCCAACGCACAGAACACTCACGTCACTTCCGTTACGGAAATGATGCGAAAAACTACACTGGTACGGGTGACAAATAAAAACAAGGAGAAAAGTCGTCCCTCATGTGAGAAGGGTCGAACCTACAACCGTCCGGTCTGCGACGAAAGGTGCCGAGCTCTGTACTGACTGCACCATTCATGCACGTGTTTGAGGGTTGGTATCCTTTTGGTCCTTTCTCCTTCCGGTCGATAGCCTTGACGTTTGCTTTCCGATAATCCTGGCTTGTCCGCATACAATCGTGATAATTTCGGAAGCCTAAAACCACGTCAACACTCGCTGGGCGGTGGTGCCCCAGCCACTTCGTAACAAAATATTTCCGATTCGCGCATCACTGTGGTGGTCTGGTCGATGCGCGGCATTCGGCGTCTGGCTGGAGGAGCAGAGCGGTCACCAGTGGAAAAAGCCTTGACACGTTTACACAGAACACTGATCGGCCGTTGCAAACTCACTGCGCACTCAAGACTCGTTTAAAAAAACGAAGTGGCGCTTCACTTGGACGCACTAAGCACACGTGCGAGCACGCACAGATACAAATCCCACCGACGATTTGTCGAACCAAGCAATGCACTGGAGCATCACACGGAAGCACTAAACAGACGCGCGAGCTCAAGCGCGCATACACACACACATCACACCGCCGCAAGAGCGTCGCAACTGCAGGTTGAGGGTGTACGTGTTTGTTTTGTTTTGTGGGGTTTTACGTCCCAAAACCAGTTCTGATTATGAGAGACGCCGTAGTGGAGGGCTCCGGAAATTTCGACCACCTGGTGTTCTTTAAAGTGCACTGACATCGCACAGCACACGGGCCTCAACATTTCGCCTCCATCGAAATGCAGCCGCCGCGGCCGGGATTGAGGGCGTACGAAAGCGCCATATATTCACTCTTATCAGCGTCTCGCTCTCTCCCTCGATGCGCTAGTTCGCTTCGGCGCGCCTGCATTGAGGCACCCTGTGCCTGGGGCGGCGCCGCCATCTAGGAGAGCTGAAGCGAATTCAGCGACGGCTGCTTGTTCAAGTGCGGAAACTGCTTCGTTCAGCGCCACAGTACGACAATGACGTCGACGGAACAATGCCGCGAAAGTGGACATGCCCTGATGCTGTTCAGAGCGGCATTTACCATCCGCTGTGTGCAGCTGTTATGTAAACTACTTCGGTTACAAGAAGTTTGTCGCTGTCGTTGATGTTAGTCGTCGACATGGAGGAGATATGCCAATAGGCCTCAAACGTTTTTGCATCTACGTCGAACGGTGCAACACCAGCGAAGCCCCGATCCTGGTGTTCAATGAACATTCAAGTGCCTCTCTAAAGACATATTTCACTTTCTGTTTATACCTATATCTTCGATACGGGGGTCAGCCACAAGGAGCAAATGAGTTTAAAAAGAACATATCATTTATTTTCTCTGATTATTTGTTGTTCATTAATGTACCTGATAAAGTTTCCTCTGATGCTTACGCACAATGCAGAATGTTTTCCCAATTGGAAAGCAGTAGAGAGAGCGACTGGAAAAATGAGTTGTATCATTTTGTTTTCGGAGCGAAATTAATAGAGTGAGAAACAAACGCCGTGAACGAAGCAGTGAAGGAGAACGAGATAAACGTCGTGGAAGGATACAATACAAAACTGATAAATTATGTTAAAAGCACGGGCCATGTGTGGACCATGCAAGGTGTCTCTTCAAAACGTTCAAAGAACAGCAAAGCGCTTCACGATACCCTGTTGCCGTGCCCGAAACACCACTGCTGCTTGTGAAGAGAATGAAGCCCCAAATGCAGTTTGTACAGCTCTATTGAGAAGTTAAATATGTGCAATGCGGAGCGAGCAGGCCGCATGCATATCTGGCTAACTTCCGCGCACGTGACTCAGGGGTTCTTGCAGCGATTCAACGTTTATGAATTGTCTGAATTTTTACGCCGTATGCATAACGGCTTTGATTTTTTTGCGAACCGTTTCCCGTGATCAAAAATAGACCATCAAGCAAAGAGAAACGGCCTTCTGATGTGCATACACTATATTTGGCCTAGGGGTGAAGCAATAGCTTAGTGTTTTCTTTTTTTGAGGCTTTGGCACAGAAGAGACTGCATCTAAAGCTCCGCCTTCGCGTTTTTTGACTGACAACCCTTACTTGTCCGGGGCTTTTCGATAGCATTCTCCTTTTTAACTAATGCTTCGTCATCCCTCCTGTATGAGTACGGATAGGTTGAAACGAGTACTCACACAAAGGCTCTAAATTTCATTTTTATTTTCTGACATTCGGCCACTGTCTCGGGCCACAACGAGGAAAGAAACAAAATGCTTCTATCCCCAGGAGCCCGCGAATATATTGAATTGAATTGAATTGAGTTTAATTCTCCTGTTTACAACAGAAAGAAAGCGCAAGCTAAAGGCCATGTGGCCTTACTAAGGCTTCTGCTCCTGCAGCAGCTGCGCAAGCAGGCCGTACGTAGCACACAAATCAGTACAAAATGTGCTGTACAGATTCAACTGAAATAGTCGCAAAAAAATAATACAACGACATGTTTACACACAAGAAAGCAGAAAGATGCGACAGTATCTAAAGGGAACATCATGTCTACAGAAAAAACTTTGAAAAGTTCGACACAATTCGATTAAAGAACGTTTTGCCTTATACAACTAAAACCTAGATTTGAGACAGAGGAATTGACAATATATAGTGCACTTTCGTCAAAGCAACTCAATATTGTGTGAAATGAGAAATGTTTTAAACGAATCATTCGTACCTTCCATGACCTCGTCGTGAAATTCGCGTAGTCTGTTAAGTAGTGAGGGCGCTTGGTTGCTCTGTAACTGTTTCCCGTAATTCTTTCTTATTTTTGGTGTTCTCAGATGATGTTGTCGACAGCGGTCGCGCAGATTTGTGGGTACATTCAAAATATAATCTGTTCTGTTTTGTTTGATGTGTTGCATCAACTTGTAGTAGTACACTTGATTTGCTTTTAACATAGAGTACGCTATGAAAATAGGCTTCGTTCTAAAATTTTGTAAAGGTCCGCGATAACCCTCAAATGCACGTATGACTCCTATTTGCAGTACTGTCAACTTGTTATAATTTTTTTTGCGTTGCAGTACCCCAAATTAAGATACAGTAGTTAATCGGGAGTAGAATTGTGCATAGTACAATGCAATTTTCAACCAAGGAGGACAAGGGTACTCGGTCTATATAAGCAACCAACAGTTTTACTCGATTCTGTCACAGTTTTGTCCACGTGTACGTTCCAGGTCAAATCTTCCTGAAACCAAACGCCAAGAAATTTTTTACTATTTACCTTCTCTATAGCTCTGTCTTCAAAAACAATAGCTGAGTTGCATTTTGGTGGCTTATTAGTAGGGGCATATATAATATATTTGTTTTGGAGGTGTTCATTTGTAACTTATTCTGTCGTAAGCAGGGAGAGAGTTGCTTCATCTAATTATCCTAATTATCGCATCCGCCAGCTACGCAGGAAAATTCCAGCATTGAGGACAAATTATGGGAAGCGACATATTGAATTCCAAATACCTACCATGGTAAATCGTTTACACGGTCTCGTAGATTTCAGTTCCATGCCTTCTAACACCATTATCAAATCCATCCTAATGCTCGATGATATTGAGTATGCTTGCTAAAGTCTCCTCGTTTGATTTATTACATATGGTTCATCAATTTTGCATTATGTGACAGTTATTTTCTAATGTCTTATTTGTTATTATGTTACAGTGCAGTTCTCCTGAAATAATTCAAGGTCTTGTGATTTTCCTTTCATGTTTATTTCACATTGTGTAACAAGACTACGCTAATTTTTGTTGTTGTTGTGTAATATCTGCGAATATATTTCTTTTGGATGCCCAGCGGCCTGCTTGCCAAACTGTATATAGGAGCAGAGGCCTGTCAGGCTGTAGTAGCCTTTAGCCTCTGCTCTCGCTCCTGTAAGATTTTTCAGGACAAATAAACTTCAATTCAATTATTTCAATTGCTGACTTTTAACTCGAGACCTGGTATAGTAGCAGCTTTAAAGAAAATGTTTGTATCGTCAGCATACATAGCTAATTGCGGAGGCTCCGGAATGTCACACAAGTCAGTAATATATATTATAAACAAAAGAGGTCCAAGAATTGCGCCTTGTGGAACACCAGTGACGATTTCCACGTAAGATACTGACATACTGGTAACGGTTAAGTAATGAATAAAAGTTTCAGTACGTTACCCCGTACGCCATACCTTTCTAATTTACTAATTAATAGATTGTGGCAAACTGATTCAAATGCTTTCCTCATATCTATAAATAGACTAACGTATACAATTGATTTTCGATATCTTATTTCATGCTTAATAATAAGAAGAGATGCTTCACTGGATTTGCTTTTTGACAACTATGGTGCATGTCGCTGATTACGTCATAATTATTAAAGAATTGCTGTAGTCTAACATTCAAGGCCCTCTCAAAAACCTTTGATAAGACAGGTAAGACAGAGATCGGCCGGTAATCTGTCATTAATTGTTTATCCACTCCTTTGTAGATAGGGCATACTCGTGCTATTTTTACAAGACCGGGAGATGTACCTCTTCAAACATTTTGTTTATAATATGAAATAAAACAGGTGCGATAATATCCGCAATATATTTCCTTGCAACTGGTTTAATATCGTCATGACCGGAAGAGACATTGTTCTTCACTTTGAGAAGCAGTTGCTTATAACTTCGGCAGGGGTAACAGGTGTAGGTATCACTGAGTTAGAGAGTCTGAAGCTGGTTACGATAGGTATTGTCGTAAGTCGCTCCTCGTCAGGATATTGGGCACTGGTAACAAAATATTCGTTCAAAGCAGCTGAGCTGCTTCAAAACTGCTGCGGCTCCAAGCACTACTGCTTCTACCCAAATAGAAGCCTTCTCCAGACCCCCTTTACATTCAGTTCCATGTTTTGTACTGGTAATGAGTTCATAACCTAAGAGATCACAATGCAGGAATAGTAGATGTCCATGACCTATGTCCCAGGAGGCCACCACGTGGGTGTGTCGCGTCGCTGTGTTTCCACACGGCGGCGTGCTCTCCTCCTAGGCTGTTGATATAGCTGCGATGACGTAGTAGTGGAGCATACGCTTGATCAATCGAGTGGGATTGTGATGACGTCGCAATGTGCCATATCCACGTAAACACTTCCGCAGTTCATGCAGCCGCGCGAGTGAGCGATGTCGAGGAAGCGAAATGTAATAAGTCTAATTTGATGACTTATTTATGATGCTGCGAAGCATTGAAGCGTCTTGGTATAGCTTTTACATATATACCCTCATTTAATGCTGATAGTGAAGAATGGAAAGAATCGTGTCGGTACGCGGTTGAGCGCGGTGGTGGAGCAAACACTTGGTATGATGAATAAGAACCTGAGTCGCACCGAGGTGAGTGTGAAAGACGCGTAATGAAACCCTGTCTAATGGAAGCATGCCGTGTATTGAAGCTATCTTCATATGGTCATTTAAACTTTCTCGACATCAGTAGCGCTCATCATCATCTATACTCAGGGCACGCGTTGGCACGAAGAAGAACGAGATCAAGGAGTCAGCCATGAACCCGAACGAGAATAAGACCACAGCTATCACCGACACGGCAAGATCGACAGAGGACTCTGCCGACGCGTCCTCATTGAACTGGGTCCCTGGCCTCATTGGGGCCACGGCCGGTCGCACTCCACCCTTGCCGGCTCCTGTACGGTCGTCTGTGTCGCCAGGGAAAATGCTGTTAAACCGAGAAAGGGCAAGCGACCCCGTTTCAAGCTGGATACATGCCCGCCGGAGCGTGAGCCCTACAACGAGAAAGACACCAAGCCGTTACCGTTTAGCACGTGTTCTACAAGTACCAGGACCACTGCCTTAAGCACCGCTGATAACAGGAACACCGATGCCATAGGCGCTGAGCCTGTACTGCTGGCTTCCACAAGCGAGCCCTGCAAGGTGAGGCAGTCACCAACGGCCTACGGCATTAATTCCTCCATAATGGGGCTCAAGGGCACGGATAACAACGATGACACGCAGGAAAATCTAAGTGCAAGTCCCCTGGAAGTCCCAGAAACCGCTGCCCTACCAAAAGTTGCACCGAATATTACGGAAACGGCTACCGATGACCCAAGCTTCTCCCGCCACGGCTGTATGAAGCAAGGCACCGCCACTGTGCAACGCGGCGAGCAAGATAAAGAGCTTAACTCGTCTGAGGCGATGATTGCGCGAGGTATGTCCGCTGGTCCCGGGAAGCGCACAAGGACGTCTAAGCCGGGCGTCGTAAGGAAGTCGCCGGTTGACGCACTGCCCACGCTGAACACCCTGCTGGCCAACCTGAATGACATCGCCTACGATCTGTCGGGAGGCTCTCGCCAGACGTTTCGTGAGCCGAGTACTGCGACGAGTCCGTTCCAGTTTGGCTCAGGGGGCAGCTCAGGAGATAGGTTTCGCAAGAACGGTAAGTGGGAGAAAATTATTTACCTTTTCTATTCGTCGTACCACCTTATCGCACTGGCGAAAAGGAATCGGCGATGGAATGCACTGAGAGAAGTCGAGGAGAAATGCGGTGTCCTAATACTGAAACTTCACTTTAAGAGAACCGTAATATCCATACATTTTTTTGGTAAATTTTGCTCAGTAATGGAGATGTAGTTCCTTACAAACATGACATGTAGCCATAAGTTGTCCACCACAAAATGCAAGTATGCCTAGCCCTGTTACTAATATCCAATGTTTTACCAGTTCAGAAACGATCCCGCAATAAAATAAGGAACTAGTACGGCGCCATGATAGTCGGTGCTCAGCGCGCGGTTGATCTCTTCAGCTTCGGTGATGCGCGATTCCGTGACGTTGTGGAGCCGTCCTCTTCAGCGGCCACATGTGACCAACTAGTGGCAGCATGAGAGACTACATTGCGACTCCCCTGGCCGCCGCTTGGTTCCCAGCCATAACAATGATTCTAGCCCCTGGTCAGGTCTAACGAAGAATTTCACCATATCAACCGTGACGCGGTCATGACTGCATGAAAAATGCGTGCTATGATCTCTTTCCAACGCAAAATATTTTCTAATTAGGTAAAGTTATTGCACTATTGCGGCAAAGGAAGGGCGTGAGTGCAGGAGTAACCAGTCAGGAACAAAATGTCTTTAATCAAGAAGGGCTCTGCTTTTATAAGGCTTATCTGGGAGCCAATATGTCAAGAGCTCCTGTTTGTACTGAAAAACGATAGCAAAGCTGTCTTTACAGTGTCAAGTTCTTTCCTGTGGACATTGTTAGTAAGAGTTCAGGTGATGTGATATTGATTATATGCTTTGTGTCTCAGGAAGGCAGACGCTTTCTCCGGGAACAAGTGTAGGAACTGGAGGGAGTACGACAACCTCCAAGAGCCCCCCGCCCGAGAGAGGATGTGGGATCGTCTCTTTCGTGGCTGCCACGACGGCCACGTCGACGTTTCTCCTCCTGCTTCTCTACCTCTTCAAGGATATCCGCGCACGCGCGCTTCGCTGCGGTGAACAGAACTGCAGCGGGACTAATCCCTGAGTCTGCAGAGTACTGACATCGCTTGAGTGCGAGCCATTCGTACACGTTATGGCAGCGCCCCCAAGTGTCTTCAAGACTGCCACGTCGTTGCGACGCTGTCTGCCTTAAGAATAAAGATTGCAATGCCAAAATTTCCAAGAAATGATAAGACCTGGTACAAATGCTAACTGAACAAAATGCTTTTGAGAAAGTTACTATGCATCCCAATCATCGGCCTGCTACCACTACTACTAGTGATACTACTACTACTACTACTACTACTACTAGTACAACTACTGCTACTGCTAGTACAAGAACAAGTACAACTACTGCCCCGCCACGGTGGTCTAGTGGCTATGGCACTCGGCTGCTGATCCGCGGCTTGCCGGATCGAATCCCGGCCGCGGCGGCTCCATTTCGATGGAGGCGAAATGTTGAGGCCCGTCTGCTCTGCGATTTCATTGCACGTCAAGGAACCCCAGGTGGTCGAAATTTCCGGAGCTCTCTACTACGGCGTCTCTCATATTCAGCACTTGTTGTGGGGCGTTAAACCCCACAAATCAACTACTACTACTAATAATAATTGGTACGGTTTTATGTGTCCAAATCTCTATATTACCACCATGCACGAAGTAGTAGAGATCTCCTGAAATTGTTACTGTTGTGTCCTCGTGCAATGACATTGCACAGTACACAGACCTCTAGCATTTCCACATCAAACGAAAATGCGACCGCTGTGACCTGGGACAAACTGGCGTCCTTGGTGTTAACAGCTTAGCACCGTCACCACTAAACCACCACGGTGGACCTCGCTGTCGTGAAGTTCCATGAAAGCCATGTTCTTATAAGAGTGGGTACGAAATATTACACGAAACAAGCCAATCGTAATCAATTAAGTCACTGCTGCAACTGCGGCGGCATGCCCTTTTCTGGCGCTGTAATGTCCGGTGGCTGACGAAGAGTGAGAGTACTGAAGCGTATTATGAAACGTTTGACAGATTGTATGTAAGTTCCTCAACAGTATCGTTGTAGCATCTAAGCTATCGCGCATCTCAAGCAATTCAAAGACATTGTTTTTCATGTCGCACATCACGTCGCCCACTTCATAATTTATTTTCTGTGCGTTATACTTGCATGCGAATAGGATAACTGCCCCGGCTTCTCCACCACCCTCCTCAGTGCGTAATTACGCTCTTCTCTTGGCTCTAATAAGCTGTGAGCGCTGTGTGTCTTCCTCAAGTGTTGGTTTTTACGTCGTTGCTTCATTTATTATGACCTGCCAACATGCTCAAGTATCGACCATTAATACATTTCGGAAATATTTTAACCACAACACGCACAATTCGAGTGACTAATATCAAGTAACCAATGAAGGGGCCACGAAACGCTTTGTGAACATAGGAAGCCGTGCCGATCAGTTGTGAAAAATGTGAGCGAAATATTATTCCGCTGAACGCACCTGGGAAGGGAATTCGCAACTTCAAAGAGAATTGCAAAGCGTCCGCTGTTGTTAGAACAAGCGACGGATCTGGGGGCACAGACTACGACTCATAACGCACAAAAAGCATTGAGGGATCTTACGATAGCAGAGATTTCCGCAAATAAACAAAATCACCGTATTTATTTAAAGAGGAACGAAAAAGATCAAACAATGTGCGTATTCAGTGCTTCCACCTCCAGCAACATACTTGTTGAAGGAAAAGCAGGTGCTTTGCAGGTGTGTTTGAAACCAAGTTGCGAATTTCCGGGTGCATGCCTTGCAATATTTGGCTAACTCGTTCACAGAAACTTTCACAACAAACTGAAACCGATAACGGATTATGTTCAAGGAGGAGGATGAGGAAGGAAACAGAAAGGCAGGGAGGTCAACCAGAAAGCGTCCGGTTGGCTACCCTACACTGCGGGAATGGGAAAGCGGAATAGAAAGATGAAAGAGAGAAGACGAACGACAAATGTGGCGAGGGATGGCAGATTATGCACTGACGAGTAAGATATTGTGCCGGCACTATGTCAAAGGCGTTCACAAAAGCCCGTCGTCCTGAAGAAACAAAATAATGCTTTTCCTGCCTTGTGGGCCGACGAGCGATGGGGACGGTGCTCCAATCGCATCTGTAACGAAAGCGGCCGATTGTCGAGTCGTCGGAATGCCTGAGATAGGGCTTGACGTTCTACGGCAAATCGAGGGCAGTGGGACTTCGTTCAAAAAGTGTGCAAGTGTTGCATGACCCCATTAAGACCCCCTTATTGGAATACAGAACTGTGTGCGATCCAGTACGTGCGGAAGTAACCACAGGGATAAGGAAACAGAAGCGTAGCGTTCCGTTATTATAGTCACACGTTGACTACCGTGCTGCGGCAGGATATGCATGCAGGGATACATAAAACACGCCGGCAGCTCCCCTGTGGAATGCTGAAAGTGTTTCTATTATTTGAACTACCATATTGTCGCAGGTGCGCGTAGCAGATGCCCTGGCACTAAAAGCTGTAAAGCTAAATACGTGGTGCTTGCGGTCAGTATCGCCTGCGCGGCAGCATCCTTTGTTCTCGCACATCGCTGATTCATGCAGTTAAATTGCTCCGGAGCTTGATTCCTGATTCCTGAAGTAAAATTCATTCCGTCCTTGAATCGCATTTGCGTGCAGGTCCGGTCGGATATCAATGTTGATAGTTGCCAATGTATGACGCAAATTTCTAGACGCACCAAGAACGGGCCGATCCGCATACCTAAACACACTTCATGCCCTCACAAAGTGACATCACTTGTATGCGTGTAGCTTGGTTTTCTCCGCAATTCATCCCCTACCTTTGCGATTGGAAAAGCCGGGACGCGAAGTTAGGAAGGACGTGCCTTGATTGATTTCTCTAATTTAACGCGCCAAAAGAACGATATGATAATGAGAGACGCCATAGTCGAGCGCTCCGGAAATTAAGGTCAGCTGGGATTCTTTAATGTGCTCTAGCATCACACAGCGCATGTCCCTCCTCATTTCGCCACCATCGAAATGCAGCCTCCGCGACCGGGATTCGATCCCGCGGCTCTCGGTTTACCAGCCGAGTACCACGGCCACGAGACCACCGTGGAGGGGCAAGGACCTTTATTGGTGAAGCTGCTTGTACACCTACATGTTTTCATGAAGAGTTATAGAAACATCTAAGTTTTGCGGAGAGAGCTTTGAGACGTATTGTAACAGTTGAACATTAGTGCTTCCAGCTTCCTCCCCTTATCCTAAAAGCTGCGTTGTTTCACGGATTCTTAGAAGCAGCATTCTAGAAATTAGCTCTACCGCAAAATTGTTTTGCCTTAGCATAATCGGCGATTAAGGATAAGCCTCATTTATAAATATACTGCAGATTCTAGGGCGCCAGAGATTCGTCGAAGCATTTTAGCATATTTAAATCTGGCGCTAGAATCGATCGGGGACAAGAGTGCTGTGGCGTCTCGGAGGCCGAAGGCGCTTTGGAGTAGTATCGTGTACTGCGTACAGAAGACGCCAGTAGTCCGCGATTCGTCCTACGCTTCTTACGTTCGCCTTACATTCGTTATTTACTTCACGCGCGCCAAATAAAAAGCGGGAACATACGAGTAGAACTACGTACATAACTGACAGCTCGTAGTTTTGTCGAAAGAGGAATCCTCAAGCGGAGTTATAGCTAAGCAGCAGAAAATAGCGAATAATTGCACTGAAGAATTGTGGCATCCTCACCTCGTGCAGTATCATGTGAGGTGAGGACTACCTCTTGGAAGTTAGGTGCTTTCTCCTGTCAGGGAATAATAAAGCAACTAAACGTCGCGACGCAGGCAGGACATGTCCAGGTTTCGCGGCTGCAGTCCCAATGTACCGCAAGCCTGTTTGTGGGACGGCGTTCTTTTGCCCCGCTGCTTTGTCCTGTCCCGCATGACTTCCATATCCTTCATTTCTCTGTCCAAGCTGTCTAAGCTATTGTAACATTAGCGACAGGATGCCAAGGTACTGCCACATTCTCTACAGTAGACATCAGTATTCCTGAGGGCGCCAGGGCTAAGTAAATCAGTGCGCTTCGGTATCCTACAGCGTACACACGTCTAAAGGTGTGGGCGAGTGCCTTTGGCTCAGGTAACTGGTATGCAACAAGGGCTGGACAGAGATACCCGAAAAGTACTCCGGAATACAGACATCGAAATACACGGTTTGAAAGCCCAAAATACAGATACTGAGATATATTTGTAATTGACGCAGCGGGAATTGTCAGAGATATTTTCGCAAAAAGATGGAAAGATTATTCCGGAATACAGATACAGCAATACTGATACTGAAATACTTTTTTCTATGTTGGGGATGTTCATACTCCGTAAATACATTTATTAAGTGCAGAATAATATTTTTAATATTATGCTCCATATTAAGTGCCGCACAACAATAATAAACGCAGGTGTTTGCCCACCTGCGCCAGTTTTCTACCATAGGTCGCCGCGGTGCTGCAGTGGCTACGGGGCTCGGCTCCTGATCCAAAGGGACCGTCTTCGATCCGAGCCGCGTCCTTCGCATTTAAGCCGACTGATTGATTGATTTCTGTCGTTTTACGTTCCAAAACCACGATGTCATTATGAGAGACGCCGTAGTGGAGGTATTCAGAAATTTCGACTACCTGGGATTCTTTAACGGACATTCACATCGCACAGTACGCGGGTCTCAACATTTCGCCTCCGGCGAAATGCAGCCGCTGCTGCGAGATTTCGATCCCGCGAACTTTGGATAAGCCGCGGAGTGCTACGGACCCTAGACTCCCGAGGCGGGGTACGTATTTCAATGGAAGCGAAGTGCTAGAAGCCCCTGTGCTGTGTGATGTCATTTCACGATGAAAAGACAGCAGCTGTTCGATATTTCCGGAGCCCTACACTACCGCAGCTCACAAAAATGTCATGTCGTGGTTGTAGGGCATGGAAGCCCAAGTTATTATGATTTCCTATGTCATGTGTTTGCAGTTTCTGCATGTGAGTAGGTCGTCCTTTCAAGCGCCATGCGCCAACACGCTCGTCAAGACACCGTTGTATCTGGAAAAGCTATGTTATTAGTGGTAGCTACATAGTATATCCCTCTCCGGCGACGGCTTGGTGGGAGAGTCATGTTATGTCCAATTTTTTTTAGCTGAATGGGAGCACGCGTTCTTGCGAGCGACCGTAGGTCTTTATAATGCCGCACTGAATACAGTAAGACGAAACAATTATTGACGTACTAGCACTACATTTACGCAGGGAAGATTTCAAGCGCACCTTATAAGCTGCTTGTGAACTTGGTCGTTGTATCTCCGCGCACTCAGTTGGTCTTGGTTGCTAATTGAACATGTGCAATTGAAGCCGAGGTGTCCTCATTCGCTTTGTTAGTGGCGGTCGGTAGAAAATGCTTGGACATTTAACAGAAATAATAAAACATGGTGCGTAAGCCAATAGGTCATGACGCTGATTGGAAAATATCGAGCCGATTACCTGATCATAAGGAAGGCAGTAAGCTGCAAGGTTGAGCCAGAGAGAACGGACACATATTTACTGGTCGGCAAACAATAGCGATGCAGGCGCTATGGTAACCAAATCACAAGACGAGCGCTAAGAACGAGAGTTTGTCATCTACTGCGACCTTACAAATTGAAGGACCTGAAAGAAAACAACCAAACTAAGCGCTCATATTTCATTTGAAATCCCTAGATTCTGCGATTTCTAAAAAAAAAACCAGTGGCTTTAGTTTCTTCCTTCTAGGAGTGAAAAAAAAATTATTTGTGCTCCCATGTATCACAACACGGTATACTTACTGAAGGCTCAGGTGGGTAATAACTGTGAATTTAATGATGCAAAAAGCTCGAGCGATTTCTGGATGACTATGATCTCTATGCTTAATTAACATGTAGGTTGTGTGAAAAGGTGAATCGCGCCTCCGCTACTTCCATGAGGAGGCTAACGAAACACATGTGCTCGGTGATCTTTGTCTGTAACGCAGAAACATGAGCGCAGTTGGTTCTTATATTTTGAAAGGTCCTCGCTTGAAGCGTCAGCACATGATAAAACTCAAGTGCAAGGCAGCGGTCATCGCCTGCTCCTCTGGTCTCCGCCTCCTTCATTTGTGCAAGAGGGAGAGGAATTGCGATTGTTAAACCTTTACAACATCCCAAACATTATTGGCAACTGCATTGAAAGTGCGCGCCTAAGTGATGTCAAGTAGTTCAGGTCTTACAAATGTACTGCACTCCGTCGGTATGATGCACGCGGATTGCCAACCGAAACGATAACGCCGATTTGCCAGAAGCGCTTAGAACACAACAGAAACTGCCTAATTGAGATTTGGCGTTTTTGCACTACTTGTAAGTAAAACAATCACGGCACAATAAAATGAGTAAATGAGTATAAAAGATCTCATTTACGTACACTAATTCATTGTTGTTAATTAGCGCTACGGACGAAGTTTGCTTTGACGCAGGCGCGCAATACGCTGTCTTTTCCCGCTTGGTAAACAGAAGAACAACTGAAGGAAAAGGTATTCCACTTTATTCGCAGAGCGAAATTAATGGATTGCTCCACAAATGAAACCGACGAAGCAATGAAGAAAAGTGAGAAACACGTCGTGAATTGAACAGATCGTTAAAATGATGTAGAACAGGGAACGTTCGCTCAGCTCCAACGACGGTCGCTGTTCTACATCATTCTGAGCGATCTGTTCGTCTACTGAAGCCTCTGTCTTTCCCTGAGCTTCCCTTTTAGCTTGGTCGTAGAATTATACAGTAGAAAACTGATAAACGTTTTCAAAATCATAAAACATGTGTGCACCACGCTAGGCATCTTTTGAAAGCGGTGAAAAAATAGCAAAGCGTTTGGCGGGCTTTTGCTGTGTCCAAGACTGCCACGGCTGCTTCACTCAAAGGCTTGTTGGCGGAGAGAGTTGAGCTCCACGAGTTTTACTGGGGGACACCCCCTGGGGAACTCACATTTGTGCACCGAAAAAAGAGCGAGCCGCAGGATCTGGTTCACCTCAGCGCAAGTGACCAAGTGGTTCTTGTAGCGATGTGCACTTTACTACCGCTCTACGTTTCTATGCCGTCTACACTATGACTTCGATTTTGTACACCACACTCGCGGTCAAAAACAGACAATAAAAAAGAATCTTTTGTCACAGACAATGAAGTTGGCCTAGTGCTAATGCAATGGTTTTGTGTTGCGTCATGGTAAGGTTTTGGAAAAAAGCCACTGTATCTGACACTTCTTCCTTCGAGTATTGTTGGGTGCCAACGCTGACTTAATTCTCCGGGGTTTTGAGTTAATGTTCTGCAAATACTGCGGCATGGGTTAAATATGGCAACACATGTGTTTAAAAGGGTGTTCATACGAAGGCTTACGATTCTATTTCGTTCACGTTATGGCCTTGCGAGCCTGCAATACCGCACAAATTGCCTACGGCCTTACAGCACCGCGAATATTTTCAGATAGAAGCCGTCACCGCAGTCACTTTCCTTTTCCTCTCCGGATGATTATTGTGCATTGTAATGACCCAGGAGGTCACCACGTGCGAGTAGCATATCGCGGTGCTTTCGCATGCTCAGGCATGCTCTTCTCCAAGGCTGCAGCTACAGCTGTGATGGATGATGTAGTAGTGTCGCGCATACAGTTTCCTATTAAAATACTAGAAGGAAATGTGGCGCTAGCGTCGGCGGGACTTTCAAACAAGGCGGATGTGTCAGCATGGGAATGATGGGTATGACATGGATTTGCCTAGTCTTCGTTCTTCTGGCTTTATATGGCTTTGCGTCTTCACAAAAAATAGGTCGTTTAAGACAAAATATTGCGCTAAATCCGAAGATTGTGAAATAGCTATGTGCTTGCGCAGGTACTAGTCGCTTTTCGCGGTTAAAAAAACACTGAATGCTGAGAAATTTTAGCAATATTGTGCAATATGGCAATGTTGCCTCCCCTGGTTGTGCCCAAATGTAGCAGCGTTCAGGAAGGTTTAAGTTGCAGGTATTGTTGTGTTCGGACTTAAAATAAAGATATATGCTTTTGTAATTGACGTGCTAGCGTTTTCAAGTACGTAAAAGGTAGGTACGTCTTCTAAATAGAACAATCGGGCTTTGGTTTGCTTCTGTGCCAGTGCTTCACTGCATTTTTCCAAACTGTATGGGTCAAGGCGTTGCGCGAGGCCGTAGGAGATGCGCAGTATCGCCCATCATATGGTGGTTCGTTTTGTACGAAAACGCCATGTTAAATGATCAACCGTGCAGTTAAACTCTGTCGGAAACTGCGCATGAGCTTTGATCTGAGCTTACTTTTTGAGCGTCGTCCGCAGGCGCGTCTGCCCATCGCCCACTGGGCGTCTATTACGCACGATAACTGTGCGCCTGCTTGGCGCGTTCGGTCTGCGTTGAATTAATCAGACAGCGGAATTGAAATGCTGTAGTGGAAGATATAGGAACAGGTTTGTCACAAGGGATGTATGTCAGCCGTGAAAGCGACCCTAAGCTTACAGACTATGTCGCATCTGATACACAAGAAAAAAAAAACAGCAAAACGGCATCATTAAGGATCGCAAGACGCAGCAGTAATATTCTTAAAGTTGGGTAAAGTGCCACTGCGAAATAATGTGTGTTCATCAATCAAAAAACACAAAACGAAACAGACTGCATAGCACCTCATCATTGCAAACGACTTTAGTACACGCTGATGATCTCTAGCAGTAAAGCGTACACTACAGCCGCTGCCTTCGTCGCGTAACGAAAAGGTGCAGTAATATCACTCGCGTCGCTGAAGCTAAAAAACAGGAATAAACAAATGCATCGGAAAGTTTGAAGACGCGGGCGCGAAGAATAGGCTAATCCCATGCTAATCCATGTCATACCCATCATTCCCATGGCAGCTTCACGATTGCAGCGCCAGATTTCCCTCTAGTATTTTAGTAGGAAACGCTATGGTGCAGCGTGCGCTTCATCAAGTGGGAGTGACTATCAAGATGTCGCCCCGTGCTATTTCCAAGTGATTACTTCGGCAGGCCATGAAGACACAGTATAGTGCGATCTCGAGCAAAACCACATTACAGTTGCTGCAGAAAAGCCTCTGTCACGGGTCTTTGTTGGAAGCAGTATCAGTCACCGCGAACGGGTGGCAAAACTGTTTGAGTACCTGCGCCATCTTTCGGAATAGAAGAAAATGCGATACTTTGGCGCGAAGTTCGCTGCATTCAACTATAGCTTGTGCTCTTTCTTTGACTTATTTCTGGGGTTTTACGTCTCAAAACGACGATCTGATTATGAGAGATGCTGTAGTGGAGGGGTCCGGAAACTTCGACCACCTGAGTTCTTGAACGTGCGCTGGCATTGCACAGTATACGGACCTCAACATTTGGACTCCGTCAAAATGCAACCGTAGCGGCAGATTCATAATATGGGTGTTTGTTGCATGCAAGAGCACTTTTCATGTGTGTAACTCGTAGAAAGGGGATATGATCTCCTCGCAATACATCCATGTAATTAAAAAATGAGACTAGGTATGGGCTAGGACTTACGACAGTTTCCTTCGGACCACCACGAAACAAGTTTAATCCCACTTCGGCAAGAAAATTTTTGTAGTTCGATTGTTTATGCTCATTTTTGTGACCACCACCACCACCACCACCACTACTACTACTACTATTACTACTACTACTAGTACTGCTACTACTACAGCAATAAATATGCTGCTGCTGCCACTCATATGATGGCGCAGGAGGGGGAGACAAAGGCAGCTTCGCTGTAGTGAAATCACCGGCCCATCTGCTCCGCGAGAATGGTGGGACAGTGGCGCAGGCATTCATTTGCAGGACGTTATTTCTTTAAAAAAAACATAACATTATCATAATGCACTGGCGAGAAGTTTTCCCACAGATCAATTACAGTGGCGACAAGTTCACCTACAGAGCAATTTATTTCAGAAAAATTCTATTATAATTTTGACGCTGCTTAATTTAGGTAGATCACGCTTTATTTTCTGTTCGCAATCTTTTTACAAGGCAAATCACGAGGGTATTTCACAACACAGCTTCGTGGTTGCTTTGAGGAACTTCATTTCAGTGGCTTGCAGGATACGTTTATATGCACCACAAGCATGCGTAAAATCACTATTGTCGCCGCCATACCGCCTGGGGGAGCCTGTTTAAAGTCGTACTCATTATTCACATACCTTGGTAATTAATAACAGTGCTCTCCTTAGTATATGAACTGCTTTGTCTGCACGCTAATATTTTTGAAATAAACGGTACACTAGGTTTTGAACTACGTGTGATGGACGTGTAAGACATTTTAATGGTCTTGACATTTTTTCATGTGAACACAAATTGTTTGCGCTGTCTTTGAGTCGTAATATGTCAGGGTTCTTGTTAGGACTGTTCACCCTGCCACGCGAAGCCCTTTGTGTTGTAAGAATGATGCTTTCACATTTGTACTTTGGCTAACGATGTAACTGACAGAAGCCCCATCTGTTTACTTTGTAAGGATTCTTTAGTCTCCTCATCTTAATTATGTTAATGACGAAGCCCTAGTGCACTGTAAGGAAAATTTAAGGAGACGACGGGCAGTTAATTGTCGACAATGGCGCTGGTCGTTATAGTTCTGTGAACTTTTGGTTTGCTGTCTCATACCCCCTACCCTGTTGTGATACGAAGCACGCATGACCGTAGTTATTTATTTATTTATTTATGCGTTTTATTTATATATTATTAATTAATAATTAACAATTAATTTCTGTTACGCGTGTCCTACAGCTGCGCATGTAATGGGGCGCGAACCTACATATATGTAAATTTTCATTATTTGTAGTAGCAGTTCTTTGGCTCTTGCCTATACTGAACTATTCTCTGGCATTATATCTATATGATTCACGAGTTAACGCGTCCTATTGTTTTTAAATGCTGTATTTTTATTTGAGATCTCATTTTTTGAATTAGTAGACAAGCCGACTCCTTGGTGGGTGTGGATCCATCCGCATGAGACAGCAGTGGCACATGAAGCAGTTGTTTTGACATTGTGTGATATCATTATGATTCAGCGTGAAGTATCTTGTATCAAAGCAGCTGCGGACGATCTGATATTACGTTGCTTCTCTAAAATGCTTTTCCATTTCAACTACGTTTATCGGTTTGGTCAACCCTACCGACGATTGCGCCGGCTACGACAGCTTCGACGCGGATGACGCAGTTTCTTTCTCCGTGCCTCAAAGGCGCGACGATAATACATTTTGCCCTTGCCGCTGGAGATGTGCATTCACGTCTTCGTCGTGAGGTGTCGCGACGATACCAGCTGGTCATGACGCCAGCGGGCCGATTAATTCGGTGCACTAGCTTATAAAATCTCTCGCGTGCGTTTAGTTGCTTGACCATAGCACAACCGAAGGGCAGCGGTGGTTGAAAAGTGTCTTGGTTGAGTCGCTTGGGTGTGTAGTGGTGCGCATTTAGCAAACTTGTAATAGATTACGCACTCAGCAGGGACCCCTATTAATAGTCTGATCGGGTGGACTTGCGCTACCGTCTCAAGGCATTATTTACAGAGCCCTCACTATCATTTCATGATTCCTTTAAACGTCAACTCTGGAGGTTTTTTCACCATGTTCTAATATCAATGTTTTCCCATGGTGCTGATAGTCCTGTAACTGCTAAGGCGGTTCAGTTTGCTCAGAAACGCACCAATAATCTTAAATAAGCAACTGAAATCGTCTTCAAACCGAAACCGAAACGGGTAGACTCTTCGTGGAGCGTGTGCGGTGACGTCACAACGTTCCCGTCACCAGAAATATGGAACTGGCGCCAAAGAAATACCAGTGGCGTGGTGATCCGACGATATATTGAGTTATGCCAGATTTTGTGATCTTGAGAGTGATGATTTGAGCACTGAAGTATCGCTGTTTTGCTTTAGAAGGCCCGCTAGTTCGGGTAGGCAGCACGGAGGTGATGACGTTAAAAACACAGGGTGGACCGCGTGAGAATCCGCTAAAAATTTTTAGAATTCATGTAGAGGAAAACTAAATGACCTACATCCACCTGACTTGGCATATATTATTACAGTACTGAGGAGAATGCATCATGAAAATTTTATGAAGATCAGTGGACACTGAAAAATAGCCGGAAGTGCCCTTATGGCGCTCTGCGCAGGCGCCATAAGAAATAACCTAGAAAAATTTTGCACAGAAGGCTTACGTTAAATAGCGAGTTCTGCAGTCCAAAAGAATGAGAGAATGTGGCGCAATTACAATTGAATTGAGATGGAGTTGTTAGTGCCAAACGTGAAGTTCCCTCCTTTTATTTCAATGTCACGGAAATAAGGTGGAAATATGTAATTAGGAAAATTGAGAAACGCAGACTCACACTTACACTTTCTGCACATCGAGGTTCGTCGAAAGCTCAACGCTACTTACTAATTAAGTAAACAAAGACGCTAGGTATATTTTTAAACTCGCAAGAGTTTCAAGTACTCTTTCCTTATGCCATTCTACATGCAACAGTTAGTTATTCGAGGTGGGAAGCCGGATCCGAGGAACCCCACGTCATGATTATGCTCAGCCTTCCTCATCATCGTCAGCTTTGCCATCACCAGACAAAGCACTGTCTCATGTTGCTCCCACTAATACGGTCTTCTCATAGCTGAAGTCATGCTACTTATTCCCGTAAATGCACTGATATCGTATATTCCTCCCACAGCCATCGCGTTTTTCTACCAGGAATGCCCATCGCTTATGTTGACTTCTCGTTAAGCTCCCGGCCCACAATACACTTTTTTCTTTTATGTTCACTAAGATTAACATTCATTAACAATCTTTAACAGGTGCTTGTTTCCTGAGCTCATTCACCCTCGGCTTGTCCCTGTTAATACAACTATCCACCAGGCTCGACCTTAAGCGGAACTCTTCCTGAATCTTCAGGTTTCTGTCCCGTAATTATGGTCATCTGAGACACAGCGATAACATACAACTTTATCTACGAGTACGCGCCAAGTAAAATCACGTGAAAATTGCCCGAAGCTTTCCGAAATACTGTTACGGTGTTGTATTTGCCACACCTTAAAGGGGCACTGACACCAAAATTTCGTTGCTAAGATAGCCTGCGGGATCGATTTTCGTGGACATACACGTCATCTACCAAATGTTAATGGCGAACACAGCTCCGAAGGTAATTTAAATGAATATTGAAGTTCGATCGAGCGCTAGACGCCGTACGTCGCGACATCGAAAACAGCAAAGGTGACCTGAAGGGGACCCCCAACTTCCGCGACGTCACCATGGCAGCCGAGCTCCGACAGTGCAGCTAGCAATGATGACGTGATGGCCGCCATTGCTTATTCGCCGCGGCTGCGTTAGTAGACTGCCGGCGACGCCAGACCTCAAGAAAATAGTTGCCACCCAACAACGATGGCAGCAACAGCGACAACAACGCGCAGGACGTGCCACAGGCGAAAGAAAACGAGCACGCGGCGGTTGTCGTGCGAAAGTGCGTCACAGTTATGTGTGCTCACGTGGTCGAACTCGTTTACTCCATTGCGAGCGCTAGATGGCGCCACTTGCATCGGGCGCCTTGTCGTTTTTTGAGCTCTCCCAAACCGAAACTGAAACTAGTGGGTAATAAACAGGCCGTAAACAATCATCTGACGCGCGCTGAAGCAAATGATATGCCGTGCTATGGCTAACAGATCCTCAGCTACATATTGCAGCAAAAAAACATCAGACGAAAATTTTCGTGTCAGTTCCCTTTAATACTAAGGGGAACAGTGTGCCACTGAAATGCACGATGTAGCTGCTGCAAGTCTGATATTATACTGTCATGACCAAATATGTACTGGAATTGTCAGCCAAGGTAATCACGTATAAGTTATTTTCGAGCGAGTATTTAATGAATCTGTTATGGTAGAGACCATGCCTCCGCTATAGCCCTACGTTAGATTAGTAACGCATGTAATTACAATGGATAGAACAGTGTTTAAGGACACTGTTGTTCAATGGTTTCCTATGAAGAAAAAAATGCCACTTTATGCAGCTTGTATAATTCGCTGTCAACAGTGATTACCGTTAAACGGGGCATAATCGAAACAGCTCTTATCGAGCAGTCATCCGTTCTTCTCAGTTCATGCACTCCTTGTGCTTTTGGTGCTTATCATAAGAAACCATGAGCACGCTGCCAGATCGCCTGTGTATTCTCCAAGGGTAGTTACTTTCAGGCGCCGTTTTCGTTTCGTTGAGGTCAGGACACATATAATATGACTCAAGCATTGATGACTCGATAATACTGTGGAACCGCTGCGTAAAATCTTCGCCAGTGCGGCGGCTGTGTTTCCATGTGCGTCTCTTAGATGCCGCATCAGCAAGAGGGCAGCTGACAAAGGTATTGTTTCCTTAATACTTATCCGGGCCTTTAACCATTAAAACATAAGTGGCGGATGAATAATGAGAGTGCAAGGCAATATTTCTTCAGGAACACGTTTCCTTTACAACAGAGATCTCTCGGCGCATCGCTTACCATAAGTTCGAACTCAGTGCGTTTGTTTGTTCAGTCCACCAGTAACACACCTGTTCCGCTTTGCGCTTCTTCCACTGTGGCTCACTGTGGTCGCTTTGCCGATGCTGTATCCACTGCCACAGGAAATTCCGACAATCACGAAAACAGTAAGAAATGTATTTATTTTGTTCTCGCATCAGGTGACACGTGTTCCAGAGCACGTTCGTCGCCGACATGCATTCCAATATTTCCTTTTTGAAAGAAAATGCTGCCTGCATGCTTTCCTTGACTAACATAGATGTGCTGGTTGGTGCCTCTGTTCTTTAAGAAACGTGTACAACGTACGCTGCCTAGCTGAGCTCACTGCAGCTAATATAGAACGACACGCGTGACAATTATTTGCCCCCCTACAGCTAATATTTTTCTCCTTACAGTATGGCTTTTTCGAGCATTGGCAATTATCACAAGTCGTTTCAAGGCTGTGTCCGTTTAAAAGATCATCATATAATGGCACGGTATAAATATTTGTTGGAAGCACAGGCAAAATTTCACCTTTTAAATAAAGAACAGGTCAAACAGATGTGCTTAGAATTTCTTGGAACATCTGCACTGCGCAAGCGGCGCATGACAACGATCACTTCAAAGACGGCCCAAAATCCAGCGCCTAATTACTTGGGGATGTTTTGATTGATGACTGCTCTGGTAACTACAATTTCGCCACATCGATTTTGTACACATTCCTCATATGATACTTAAGTACAGTGACACGATGTTCAGGCAGGATCGTTAATTTTTCAAGCGAAGCTTTTGTTGCCTCACAAGTGCTGGCGTCACTGGCCCACGGGGGGGGGGGGGCAAGAACAGGTCATCGCGCAAGCAGTGTCGCGCACAATGTTCCTTCTCTTACGGTCGTTACCGCACTCAGATCGTGACACAGTCGGCAAAGAAATACAAAATAAACAAATAGGAAAGGAAGAAATAGAGAAAAGGAGAGAGGGAAAACGCAAACGGCAAGACTAGAAAAAGGATTGGAGATCGGAGGAGAAGGAGAAAAAGAGAGAAAGAGTGAGACAGGAAGAGAGAACGGGAGGACAAGAAGAGGGAAACGGAAGAGTGAGACAGAAAGAGACGAAGAAACAGAGAGAGAGAGAGAGAGAGAGAGTGCGCGAGAAAGAGGGTAAGCGTACGCCACGCTTCGTTGCCCACCATCTTCCCGGCAGCAGAAGGGCTATTAAGAGCTAAAGCAGCATGCTTTAGCCTACATTGATGCAGTGTATTGTATTGAAGAAAGCCTGGGCGCTATTCTTCGAACTGCGAAATTCTACGGCCTCGACAATCCCTATCTATCTATCTATCTATCTATCTATCTATCTATCTATCTATCTATCTATCTATCTATCTATCTATCTATCATCTATCTATCTTCTATCTATCTATCTATCTAGCCGCAACATCTTGAGCTGCCGCGGGAATTTCGACAGCGTCGGTGTACACCATAACCTGCATAGCGTGTATGCGCGACTTTTCACAACAATGAATAATATCTTGTACGACATTAGAAGCGCGACAAACTGCCAACCAATCCATGCCATTGTCATTTATTTATAACGTTGATGATACTACAATACGCATAAATGCGTATGTGTAGACAAATACGAGTGGACAACGACAAATGATATGATGCACATGCTATAAAGGTATCATTCTCATTAGCCTGTGTCCGCGCCCACTACAGGACAAATGCTCCCCCATAGATCTCCAAATATACCGGTTGTGTGCTAACTGCGGAATTCTGTCCCGCAACACTTTCTTGATCCGTCTGTGCCCACCTCACTTTCGAGCGCCCCCTGCCATGATAGCATTTCATGGGGATCCACTCGCTTGCCCTTAATGAGCAACTGCTTTCTTGCCTTCACATTACACGCCCTGATAACGGTAATTTCTTCTTCCCAATTTCTACCAAGTTGTCCTGAACACACGTTTCTTCCCTGGCTCAGTCATCTTTCTTCTTGCCCCTTAACATTACACCTATCATGATAGTGCAAACAGTCATTAGCATTTTGTTATCGTTTTGCTCACTAAAATGGGCGTGCCAGCATTAGACACGTTAAAGAATGCACATCATGACATGAGAGGCGTGGTATGGCATAAATGGCATGCTGTTCAAGTGGTGTGAGTCATCTATAATCCCTTCCATACATAGCAGACAATGCTGTGCATGCCAGCGAGACTTCTGCGGCAGATGTGTTCTCCACCACGAAATACTTCTGGCTTGTTTTGCACCCGTGACGTGATATCCCCCCAGTATAAAAGTTTTTGCGCCATATACCACTGTAACGCCGGTAATGTTCATGTCATTGAATTTCAATGAGAATTGCATATAATGACCACGGCAGCAATCATATCCCCAGCTGCGTTGACATCGAGAGCTTTGTCAGCTCACATCGATCAAATGTCATCTGAACAATTGACTGTCCTGCATTCAAAAGCAATGTTTAAAACGCTTCTATCCAAGGCCTCCCCTCTACCTTGGAGCAGGCAACAGATGAAGCAGTGTAGAGTGCGATGTGTACCATGACAAGCTCAGCGAGGCACTCGGTGACGGATGTAGAGTTGCGAAGACTCCGTATAATTGGTCGACGTGGCGAGCGCCGATACCGACGGGCGAAATCCCTTCAGGGTCTGACAACAGCGAGGCGCTTGCATGAGATCCAGCGTCCCATGGGAAAGCTGGAGTATCAATGGTGGTCGTAGTTTTGCAAGTTTCTGGACCCCTTAAAACCTCTACCTAAAATATGGTGAACTGTACGAGGCCCACGGGAATTTGCCGTACAATGGTTCCCATGCAAGGATTCGGCGCTTTCAGAAGGTCGACGCCATGCCGCAGTAGCAGATTACTTCTGCAGGAAAATCGCAAGTGGTTCCTCTCGCACAGGAGCTCTTGCTGCTGACAGCACGCCGTATTTACTGGACTCGCGCATGGACCTGTCTTTGACCTTCGGGCAGCTGGACGCGGCTCTTGCCTTGTGTACTAACCAGGTCATCGTCAGCTGGTACAGGTGGCATTTCATACCGCATCTTGTGCAATGTCGGTGAAAAAGCACGAACCGCTTTGTTTGAGATGTTCAATGACTCCTGGCACTAAGGACAATGACTTTAAGAATGGAAAAGAAACCGTTCGGTACCGCTTCTTAAACCTGCGAAATCACCACAAGAACTATCTTAAGATCGCCCAATATCGCTGGCAAGTTGTGTAGGAAAGCTGAAGCAGTGGTACATGAACTGGTATAGCGCATTACGGAACAAGAAAAACGGCCAAGCAGGCCGACACAAGAGGACAGAGCGCTAACTTCCAACTGAGCTTTATTTCCAAATCGCATCAAATATGTACACTTGCGCAGGAATACAAAAAACACCCGAACGTATCGCCAAGATCAGGCAAACCATCGCAAAGTCACAGAGCTAAGATTCATAGACGGTTCGCCTGATTAAGGAAGGACACCTCATGTTAAGATAAAGCCAGATGTAGTCACATGGCGATGCGTTCAGATGGCGATGGCGTTCAGATAAAGTTCAGATGGCGATATGTCTGGGTGTTTTTGCATGCTTGCGTGAGTGTACATATTGAATGCAATTTGCAAATAAAGCTCAGTTGGAAGTGAGCGTTCTGTCCTCACGTATCCGCCTGCTTGGCCGTTTCACTTGTTCCATAATGCGCAATGCCACTTCAAGTACGACGAACCAACCCGCCCAATCTTCAACACTTGTGAAGAATTGAGTTCACAAACGTTCATTGTTAAAAAAAAAGAAAATAAGCTTGGCGAAGCAGGTGGGTGGGGCCTTGGTCCAGGAGCGCATAATTCTCGCCAGACTAGAGTAGTTCCTGGAACGCTGTAGCGTATATACGCGTGCGATGACAGGTTTTCGGCGTCTTCCAAGCTTCACTGTTAATGTCATTGATATGGTTACTTATACTCAACGCCAGAAAAATGAGAAAAATGTTTTCGGCCACATTGTTCTTAGATGTGAAAGGTTGCGATGTCAACGTCATGTCGAGGGAAACCATCTCCTCTCCGCGCTCAAGAGGAAAATTAGTGTGCGCCGCGGAGGCGGTCCAACACGACGTCACGTTGAGAGAGCGGCACCATTGGCCGGAGTCCGGGGTCCACTGAAGTGCAGACGCCGCTCTTTTCTCGACCTGTATCCAAGTACAGTGACACGTGAAGTCAGAAATTATTACTAAGCGCCCGAAGAGTCATGCTAGAAAACTGAAGTCAACGAACAACAGTTGATTGTTCATGGTGTCATTAAAAAATTACCTTACTAAATCCCAGTAAGTAAAATACGCCATTATGAACAAAAAGTTCGGAATATATTCCCGAGTGTAGTTTCTCAACCTTAACAGTAAAACGAAAAAAAAGGAAACGAAACGTGTGGAAACTGCAGGTTCATCGATCTCGGCTTCATATTACCAAAAAAATTTTTCTAAACTTTCTGTCGTCTTGTAGGAAGAAATCATGTCTTTCTACTATTACTTTCTTAATTTTAGTCTAGTATTCCGCGCTTTAGAAACTGACGCAGCAGTAATTTCTGCAATATATATGGGCAGCTTCTTTCATCTGCTTGTTGGTAGGTGGCGAACGTATTGCTGGGGGTGCACTAGAGAACAGGCTTTGAGGTAAGACCAGCATGCATCTACGGCATGTTTGTGGTTTGCTTGGAGGCTTGTGATGATGCGAGAACGGTTTTTCGATTTTTGGACTAAATCTATGATAATTTTTCTTATGCTCGCAGTCTTGCAGCACTTGTAGCGCCTAAAGAGGCTGAGGGTAATACAAGATAAAGATTAAAGGAAGTAATGTAATCCTCTTCACCATCGTTGCCGCAGTATTCCAAAGCGTTTAAAGGACCCCTTGCACCTCGCGCGAGTGCGATAATAAAACTTGAATGTTTTGAACATTGAGCAACACAGCTGTGCCGTGTCAGCCGTCTCACGCCACACCGCACCAGTGTTTGATTCCTTTTTTTGCTACCGTGCTGATTCCTTCACCATTACGTTGAAACTGCAGCATATTTTAATTCTGGACAAGGGTGCCTCACGTACCTAACGACAAATTTTCACTGCTCGCTATTTGCTTATGTCAGTGTTTTTTGCTTTTAAATCATTGTCCGCACTTCGTTACTCTTGCTGAAGATAATTCAATTTGTATGCTATCGAAATCAGTCATTCAACCTTCATATACTTGACTGACATACGCTCGTCACACACAATTAGTGAAGTTAACACCACAGGCCTGTTCGCCAAATAATTGCCATGTGCGTATTTGTTCGAACCTAATCGCACAATAAAAGCGCGATAAGTTAGCCCAAATTGCCTTCAGCCATGTGAAATGAGCTTCTTAAAGCACAGAGAATTAGTTGCCTCATGCAACAGTAACCTTGAGGAGCCATAACCAACTGCGTTCTCAAAGTCTATCGAAATTCAATTACGTACGCCGCCTTACGTGTGTCGCACGCTCACACACTACAGCATCGGGCAAACGGCTTAAGCGGCAAGTTCAGTGATTTTTCATTGTCCATTGAGCTTAATAACTTTTCGGTATATTTTCCCGTCGGTATTGTAGTAAGATATGCCAATCGGGGCGGTCAACAGTCATTTAGCTTTTCCCCAAAATGAATTTTAAAATCTCTCAGCCGATTCTCGCGTGGGCCACCCTGTATTTTTGACGCCATTACGTTCAGCTGAGCCTACTCTAGTAGGCGGGCCGCAGACGGTACTTCAGCGTTCAAGTCGTCACTGTAAAGTTCAGAAGAGCCGACATAACTCAATAAGTCGTCGGATGACCTCGCCACTGTTGTTTTTCAGGCGCCAGCTACACATTTGCGAAGGCGGAGAGGCCGTGACGTCATTGCATATGTTGCTCAAAGCGTTTACCCGTTTCGGTTTCGGTTTGAACACACCATGCAATAAGTTATTTAAATTATTGGCGGGTTTCTGAGCAGAGTGACCAACCATGGCTGCCACAGGACTCCTAGTACCAGTGGAAAACATCCATACCAGAACATGGAGAAAACGCCGGTGGAGCTCCCCTTTAAGCGTTTCAGCGAGCGGTGATATAGGGAAAGAAGGTGTCCGCGACACACCTGTGTCGGTGACGCAGGTTAGGCTATGGCGATGTATGTGAAACTCTCTGCACTCCGCTTATCTTCTTTCCTTGCGAGTGCAAAGACGAGCGCGCTGAAAGAGAACCAGCGCAGCTGGAGAGGGTATGATGTGTTGGCAGGGAATGAGAGTTCCGGGTCAGTAATATATTAATTGCTATGGTTCTACGACCAAAAAAAAAAAGAAAACACGAGATCTTTATGAGACATGCCGTAGTGGAGGGCTCCTGAAACTGTGATCACCTAAGGCTCTTAAAAGTCTCGGCACAGTGACAATCAGCTGTTGATCGGAAGGTCACGAGGTCGAATCCTGGCTGCGGCGGCTGCATTTGGATGGAAATGAAATGTTGAGGCCCGTATACTGTGCGATGTTAGGGCACATTAAAGAATCGCAGGTGGTCGAAATTTCTGGAGCCCTCTCCTACGGCGTCTTTCTCAATATCATCATTGTTGTGGGACTTAAAAACGCATAAATCATCAACGGCTCTTGAATGTGAATGGAAAACGCACAGTCACGCGGGCTTTTAACATTTTCGCCCGCGTCAACAAAGACCATGGCCGGGATTGAGCTCGCATCCTGCGGGTCTGCAGCAAAGGGTGATCCTGCGTGTTATGCTGGACGCAGTGGCTCATAAGCCAGGTAAAAAGTGAATTAAGTGAACCAAGAGAGAAAGTGAGTCCGACGGTGAATTAAGTGGACTAAGTCAGGCTTCCTGTAAATCAAACATGAATTAAGCGGATTAAATGTTGATCAAGCCGAATCAATGGTGTCCTAAGTGATACAATGGTATTGATAAATTAGAGCGGTATATGACAGGGTTCTGACCAAAGGTGCCTCCGACTATGGAGCAGTGTCGTCAGATGGCTTTACAGCGGGGGGGGGGGGGCATCTCCCTCGGACAGGTTCGCTGGTAAACTCTCCTCACAACGTGAACTGCTCTTTAATAGACACAGAAGTCGCAGCCCTTCAAGCTATACTTATTTAGAATTTTTATTGTGGCAGAGAAAAGTAGATAACGTTTATTAACGCAAGGACGATTCTTTAACCATTACATGTTATACAGTTTTCCAGAAGTGTATAAAACAAGGAAAAATGGAACAACTAATGACATTTCGTGGAAGTGTGGTATCACTCATTCTTCCTATGTTGCTGTTTGGAAACAGTAAGTATTCTTGAGGTACCTAATTTGCAGGTCAGCGACAGTTTTCTTGTATACATTTGATTTGTAGCAGATAAAATTTCAATGGAACGCTCGAATTATTCTACACGTTTGAATCGAGGGAGATGCACGGATGCAAGGAATTCATTAAGTTGAAGGCTAACTTTGCAGGGAACGCATTCGCGATGATGAAGGAAGGAAGGCGACTGGTGGGAACAAAAATAAACAAAACATTCAGCACCTGTTATGTGCCTTCATTTTCCAGCGCAGTACCTCTATTACAAAGTTGTGAAATGTGTTGTACGTCTTAGAAAACATATCACAGAGCAAAAGTAGAAAAGTATGTTACTGATGCCGAAACATGCAGGACAGAAAGATATGCTGCTTTATTTTTTTTTGCCAAAGACCTGAAAGATGGCGCTATACTCGCAAACGTTTAATTAGGTACCGAGCATGGGGAATGGCACTCGACACCAGGATACGGCGAACGTTACAAGATTGGGGCAGTTGGGAAACGTTCAAGAGAAGGCGGCTGCAAATCATCACCCATTCCAGGAGAGAGATTCTTTATTTAAAAAGAAGAGAAAAGCACAGGATAGTAACTCTCTCGAGTCGAGGAGGACACCTCAACCGTCCTGTGCGGGGGATGGGGGAGGGCGACTAAAACAGAGAAAGAAAGATAAAGTAGAACTTAGAAGAGGGAGACACGGGCGTTCTTATTCCAGGTGGCGCTGGCATCGCGGGTGGGAGGCGGGGGTGGCGGGCCATCTTGCGAGTTCTGCGTCCGCGCTGTGGGGTGTCGCCGCCGTCGTAGCGACGACAGTGCACCCTCGGCAGCGGCAAAAGAAACGCCAGCTAAGCCTCTAAATTGCCCACTTTATTAGTGAAACTCCAAATAAATTCGCATAAAAAAAGTTGCCACTTAATTTTCGATCGAAGTCCAGGCTTGCACACAATTTCTTTCTGTTGCTGAAAAGCACAGTTAACTGTAAAAAGCTTACCTAAGTACTAAAAAGGAGCAGTCACTGTTTTACAACGGTCGAAGCGCATTAAATGTCAACCACTCCAGAATACACGACTATATTTACGTGGCTGTGCCCTCTAGACAGAAAGCAGACGTCAAGCACAGGTTAAATATTGGTACTGCTCTCCCTTTTGTTGTCGCTTTTGTTGTGTGTTGCACTTTTTGCTTCCTTTGGGCGAACGGTTATCATGCCGAGGTGTCCGGCGCCAAATTGCCGTAGTGAATATACATCGGGGTCATCAAAGAACGTAGCCTTCGTGCAGCAAAGTTGCTTGAAGATTCACGCATAATACCTACGCTTGTCATCGTCACTTTCGCCCAGCGAACATTTTCATTTCTCCCTCCTTTCAGCACCTTGTTCGGGCCAAACAGTCTAGATTCGCGAGGAAGACGGAAGCTGAAGAAATGCAAGTCACCTCGGCCCTTAGTGAAAAGCGAAGAGCATTATTTAAAGCTGGGTGTAAGAATAAACGACTAATATGCAACAGGTGCGCTAGTGAAAAAGAACACTCTACGGGATCCATCGCGCTTAACATCGTTCATGGAGGCGCAAAGAAACATCTCGCCTTTACCACACTAGACGATGCAGCGCCCTTCCTTCGACACTGGACACTTGGACCAAGTTTATTTGGGAAAAGTTGAGCAGCTCGGTCGGAACCAATGCCACTTTTGGACCGTGGATATACTTTACCAGCGGCACAGCAGTGCCTAATTGCTCGCCTCCGCGGCTACCTTGTTCACTCATATCCGAAGCACGGCAACTGTGCTATATGCATCACTAGTATCCAGTCCGCAAAACATGCGGTACTGGGCCCGCTTCATTACTGACTCTGGAACAAGAACTAAGGAGCGAGAGCCTCAGGTACTCCTACGGGAAACTTCACAGACTATTAAAGCGAATGAAGCACATGATGATGTCATTTGTTTTGGAAGGAAACTACCCTCAACCTTCACGAGTGTCTCGTTTTTAACGTTGTCATTTTGAAATATATGTTTGCTCTAATAACACAGAATGCTTATTGCGTGCACTGCAAGTGCAAGGCATACACGAAAAATCGCGAGAAATTTAGGCATGTACGTACATTGAGATCCATTAGTTTTTTGGCAAGCACGAACTCATATCGCATCCATCACCCGCGTACTCGGTCCTTACACATAAGGATAACCATTCAAACTTTGTGCCGAGTGCCAATGACACATCCTGGCACGGAATTGCCATGCGTACCTCCAGTGATGCAGCTACAGTGGTTTTAATAGGCACACTTTCAATATACAGTGAAGCATAAAAGTTTACGGACCAAGAGAGCGCGTGGCCAACAGCGTCTTTGCAACACTTCCGCAACGTCACCTGCGATCGACAGCCGCGCTTAAGAAGCATCCGCCCTTAAACATCTACGGCCTGCCCGTTTTCCAGCTATGCACAAACATGTTTTACCTCTCTCTCTTTAACGTTAAGCGCTCTTTTATAGCCGTGGCAACGGCTTTATATCTTGATAGCCCTTCGCAAAATGGACATCACTTCATCGTCCGCTATGTTTACGCATCACTACAAAACCGCGGCGGCCATGTGAAGTACTGCGACATAGTGTCGCGGCGCAGCGCTCCATGGATGTCACCACCGGGGTACCCTGCTACCGCTAATCTGAGAATTTGCCACCCGGGTGCCTATATATCTACGTGCCCCCTTTTCTACATTTCGCTGGGGACCAGGTCGGAAATACCCTATTTATATTTAAGGTAAGCGCCGTGCTTGATACAGCCAAAGCAGCAGGTATAATTAGTTCAAACAGCTTTGAGAACTGTACTTTTCAATCTATTAAGTATCGCGCCAAATAGGCATACGCGCGAAAAGTAAGAGCGAGTATATCTGATCTTACATCACGCATTTTGGTCAACTACCAGGAAAGCGACTGCGTATTCTAAAGCTTTCTTCCGAAAAGCTAAAACGGCAAACGATCATTCAAATGAGCTATCGGTACATACAGAACTTCCTGCGGTCTTCGACAGAGCCTGATTTCTTCGGGCACAGGTGTTTCCTCTTCAGTCGTCGCTGTCGCAGGAAGTCCGCCGAAGACTTTTATTCTAAGTTTCAAGCCTCTTCACTTTCCACCACTTTTCACTGAATATGCCACTCACGTAGGACACCACTGGAGCAGGGCGCCGAGCAAGCAAACGATTCGGGCCAACGAAATTCAGATATCGCGCCGGGGAACAGTAGAATAACATCACAGGGGGGCGTTTCCAAGCAAATTACTTTTCAAACGCGCTTTCCTGCAGTGGCTGAAACGCCCTCTTGCTTGTTACACCGGAAAGAAGCCTGCATTATTAAACAAAATAAAAGCTTGCTTCTTTATTTCTCTCATCAGATCTATTTGAAACCTTCTCAAGAGAATTTTCTGGCTTATTAATATATATTGTATTACTTATTACAAAACTGTTTCGTAAGCGTGTTGGTTCCCTCCACACCTAGTCGCGCTTCAGTCGCCACTCATATAGTCCCGGTTCAGATGTCGCTGGCAGTACGTTCTCAACCGCTTTCCGCCCGATGCTTGGCGACCATGTGACTTGGCCTTGTGTCCGGCTAGAAGAACTGGCGTCGATGATGGAATACGTCGAAGGCTTCTAAGAATCATACCCCGAACCAGGTCGAATTAGACCACGTGAGTCCCAACAAGGTGACGGCAACTTGAAGGTATACATGGAGCAGTTCGAAGTATTTGCCACGGTCACTGACAGCACCGAAGACAAGAAGCCTGTGCTCTTTCTCACGGCTGTGCGTGAGAAGGCTGACGTCACGTTGCGGAACTTGCTGCTGCCTAAAACACCAGCTAAGGAGTGATTGGCGGAGGTCGTTGACATTCTGAAGAAATATTACGCTTCTAAGCATTCCTTGGCCACCCTACGGTATCGTTTTCGCCAGGGAAAGCGAGGGCCACGTGAGGCCGTCGCTGCTTTCATAATGGAAGAAACTCGCTGCGATATATGAACTCGGCACCTTCTTGCTTGAATCTTTGATGGATCGGCTCGTTCATGCATTACGCAGCGAGGCACCACGGTGCAGGCTGTTGGCAATGAAAGACGTGGAAGTGACATGGAACAGTGCATGCAGCGTAGACAGAGCCGTGGAAGTGGCGGGTTCTGAATTTCCGAAACCAGTTGTGATTATGAGGCACCCCCGTAGCGGATAACTCCGGAGTGATTGGGATCAGCGGGGGTTGTTGAACGCGCTTTATAAATCTACGTACACGTTTTTTTTTTCCTTTCCGCCTGCATTCAAATGCGGACGCCGTGGCGGAGATTCCATCGCATGACCTCGGGCTTACCAAGACAGCGCCTGACCGCTAAGCTACCACGGCGTGGGAGCGAACGTAACATATGGAATTGGAAGTCGGAAATGACTCTGCAGAAAGCACAATGGCCCAGCAAAAGGGTGAAAGTAACAAACCTATGGAACTAGTGTCGATGCATCCTGTGGAATAGAACGGCTGCCCGTTTCAAGTCCCTAAGACCCGCCTTACACTACCAAAGAGCCAGGTTGTTGCCTTGAGATCTTTTAACTGGTATTCCTATTAAATCGACGTTTTGCAGAACTATGAGGGATGTACTTTTTTTTTTGCTGCATTTCTGTACCACCATTGCTTTGGGACATGTCTCCCTTGGTCTTTTCCGTTCCTTTAACGTACGAGTCATTTAGGGTCGAGGTAAGTCTCTACGGACATTGACAAACAGCGGAGCTGTCATTCACAAGGAACTGAACTTGCTCTTGCTTTTCACGCGCTTCCCGCGCTACTACATCAGAGTGATTATGTATAGGACGATATAAAAACAAACAGAAAGAATAAAACAAGGAATGAAAGGACGAAGTTAGAAGGTAAGAAATAATGTAATAAAGGAACATCTCAGGTAGCGAAGATGGGAAAAGCGGACCCATGCTTGCACCGCAACACATTGTACACACCATCTCCCTCAGGTTACTGCTACTTGTCAATAACAGGGATAGTGACAGAGCTGCATAACAGTGATAGAGAAGGAAATTACAAAGAGAGAGAGAGGGGAAGAAATGGTTTGCGCAGCACGAGAAAGTGGGCCCGTGTTTTCCCTTGACTCCATACCCAAATCCTTGCCCTCAGCTCACCACTCCACGATGATGGTAGTGATACTGACAGTGCTGTTATACAGTGAAAGTGAACTTGAATCCCTTGCTGCAGCTTAGCTGTTTCATCAGCCTTCGAGAATTTGGGTCAGTGAAGCTGCCTCAGTATTCTTTGGCAGAGTCCATTCTCGCTGAGGCCTATAGATGTCAACAAGCATAAAATCAATGAATGAACAAGCGAACGACCACTTTCGACAGATGTTATTATACTAAAAATGGATGATCCCGACGGCGTACATTGCACCGTGTATCACGTTAGAATTACTCGAGATAGCATCCACTTTGTACAAGAGTAGCTTATGTATGACTGCGATCTTTCATGTTTATATCAAGATATTGCTGACCGGGATATTGACTGAACGAAACCACAGTAACGCCAAACTCCGACAAGAATGAAAAAGGAGCTATTCCCTAATACTGGCGCATTTATGCAAACCATAACTGGTCATGCAGCTTTATGACGCTTGAATGCACGACTGTATGTGTGTTTTCGTTTTCAGCTTTACCACAAGCTACTGATGCGACAGGAAGCGTCAATTACGAGACGCACGTTCGAGCGGTACGCATTACATTTTACATCCTTGTTTTCTAAACCGCCGAGAGAACGATATTTTGTAACATATGACGCATATTAAGCTAGCAGCTGACAAAACTCAAGCTACGGGGAACAACAATGCTAGCTATAAGATCGAAAACATTTCTTTTGCACTCACAATGTGCCCAGATCATCTACAGAAAATGAGCTAGAAAACCAACAGCGCTCTTTTCACAGGAGAATTCAGGAGCACTTTTCGTTGAAACAGCGCGCTTGTAAACGACTTAGAAAAGGTGTGCACATGAGACACGCTGAACTCACAAATGGTATGTACCTGAAAAAAACAAATATTGCATACTTGCGGCGTCATGACAACGGGAAGACGATGAAGAGTAAAATATAAGAGCTGGCGTCGGCGGCAACAACTATCTAAGTCAAAGGCTTGATGGGCTGTGTACCGAAGCTTGCGCAACACCCACAATGGTGCAGATATGAGTGTCGATGTGGTTGTAGCATATATATGCAGGACGTGTGAGTAAACTCGGACCGAGATTTAGAATGAAACTAATAGTCTTACCAACATCATAGCAACTCCATATTAGTGATAATTGTGTGTATTTATTGTTGCTGTTAGGCGGATTTAACGTCCGAAAACCAGCTCTGATTCTGAGAGACGCCGTAGTGGAGTGCTTCGGAAATTTTGACCACCAGGGGTTGTTTAACGTGGACTGACACGTTATATATATATATATATATATATATATATATATATATATATATATATATATATATATATACGTACACGACCAATGCGGTTTAGCGGTAATCTTTTATTCCCGACAGTTTCGACTGCTGGACCCGTCTTTTAAGTATGCCTTGAAAAAGACAGGTGGCGTGGTCGAAGCTGTTAATATAGGATCAACGAGTATTGCGTCTTTCTTTTAAGCAACGTTTTCCCCAAAGAAAATACCTGCTGATATATATATATATATATATATATATATATAGGGTTGAAAAGAGAGACACACGTTCAAAATTCTTGTTTTATTCTGCATATATATATATATATATATATATATATATATATATATAGAGAGAGAGAGAGAGAGAGAGAGAGAGAGAAGGCAGAAGTTGAGTTGGTTGACTGGAATTGTGACAGAAATTATTAGGGGATGTGGATGGTAGTCTCACGCAATGTGCACTGTTTGCCTGCGTTGTTCGTCGGGAAGCGGCTCCTCGGCGACCTCCGAACACAGCGGCGGCTGGCAACACTGAGCGACAATGCGCGGAGCCTATTGTTATGCGCATGTTTTCGTGCTGAGAAACTGAACACGTTAGGTATTACGCTTAAATTGGTCTGTCATATTTTCCAAGGACGCACGCTACAGGTTGATTTATTTCCGAGAGACGTCCTCAAAATTCTATAAGGCCCTTTTAGAAAATAGTGCATTTATTATCATAAAGTGCGTATTGCCGAATGCCGTGCTCATTAGGTAAGTACACCGTTCGTGTACCTTCCTAGTTATATGTGGTTAATTGTTTCAGATGCTTGAGGGCGAAACTCCTCTTGTTTTGCTTTGGCGTGACAAAGAACCAACCTCGCCGGAAGCGGACCCGTGTTGGGTCTCCACCAAACATAGAACTGCCGCTGGGGGCAAATTTAGCCATCATCTTAGAAGCGGTCAGAAAGATAATGTGAGTATCGAGTGAAATGCAATACGTAGTAGGTTTCGCATTGGGGTTCAAGAAAACAGCACACTGTCTCGACAGGCACAATTTATAAATAAAGTAAGCACGCGCTTGTAATACGTCCATAAACACAGAATACAGCGCATATAGGAGTAGCTGGAGGCGCAGGTATGGTAACGAGGTTGTATTTACTTTTATTTTGCCATCAAAGCCGCTAAAGGAGAAGGAGAAGCGGCGGTCGTTGCAGAATTCTGAGCGCCGTTTCATGAACACGCCGTCATAGTTTGTATAAACAAGCCACAGCTGTTAATATACTAGATAAGCTTTATCTGACCATGGATAGCTTCTTATAGCTGACTGCTTGCAAATCGACAATAGAACAATAATCCCTCAATCTGGGAAAATGCAAGAATGACTTCGCAGTGCCTCGGTTAGCCCTAAAGTTTGCATATGTCATGCGATAGCTAAATTCTAGCTAGCTGATATCCGATTGATAGGTCGTCAATAGCTAGCCGATAACCGATCAATAATTGATAAATTTTTAAGATGTGTGTAATGACTTGGCGGGGCGTAGGTCAGCCCTGTAGCATATCGATACCATGTGACAGCCGATCTATAGCCGATTGATTTAAAGGTGTAGGTGTTTGGGCGGGTTGGAAAGTTTGTGAGCGCTAGCGCTGCTCGAAACGAAAGAAAAAAGAAAAGTCATGATCAAGGGGACAGGACAGTTAGAATTTAGCGCTCCCTTCCCGGACGGGGGTTTGCTTTTTTTAAAAAAATAAAGTTGTTCTCTCTCTCTAGCGCTCACTGTGTTGTTCTGTCGCCTTGATGTTCTGTCCCCGTGTGTCTAACATAGAAAACCTGGACTACGGTGTTGTGGCACCTTTAATGAGATATTCCTGATTCTTCCAGCCGCCGACAAAACCAGGATTCTCTCCTAGAAGGTACGCCATATTCGATTAAACCTGCATGATGGTAAGCAGATTAGAAGAACGGTGCGGTTGTTATTGCTGCTGTAGATGTCGGAGGAGGCTTTCATATTTGCAAGGCTAGGGGATCTACAAAGACAAGAAGTGGCTAAGCTGCGTAGGCTGAGCGATTTCAGTTCCTCTGGCTGGACACCTCGCCCAGAAAATGAGACTATATATGTATGTATATATCTTCACCGCACAATTGCAGTACCCGTATTTGTTTAGAAACATTCTGTTGGATTGTGCGAGAGTGTCGTCACTTCACCAGAGTATAGTGTTGCGTAATGAGAGGCCCGACCGGTAGAATAAAAAATTAGAAGGCGGGTCTAGGACTGGGGTCTCTCATTATGCTGCGAAGTTGGACGCTTCTCGTACAGGGAGGGTAATCTTGTCAACTTGACGTTCCCAGGGCACTCCTAGGACCTTGATTACAGGGCTGCCTCCGGCTTCGTTTTCGATAGCAACACTCTCGTACAGGAAGAGTTTCCGCTAAGTGTGTGAGTTGGAGGCCCAGTTTCGCAGCTCCATGCTAGCCTGAGAGAATAATTCGCGCTTCACTGTACGCTGTTACACTTTTTTTTTGTTCCCATTCGGAAGCCCTACAATGATGTCATCGACGTAAAAGGCCTTTTCCAGCAAGGTTACTGCCTCTGGATACTCCCCTCTACAGGCTGCCAGGCAATGCCCGACGGTGTCAGCTAGCAAGAAAGGATTGAAAGAGGTTCCGAAAGCGACCTGATACATCCTCCACTACAGGGGGGCATGGTCAGGCATCCGAAGGTAACTGGGCAATACAGAGGCATCGAAGTACGTCGCGGTCTTCCAAACGAATAAGTTTTTGCACGTATCCCTTTTTGATACCCGCAACTAGGACGACTGGTAGACATCGAAAGACGGTATAGCAGCTGCCAACGTCAACGCCGAGTTTGTAACCCTGGACATGACCTCGTTCAAGCAGGCGTGACCAAGCGTTCGTGACAACGCATAAAACACGACGCGAATCTTCGTCGTGACGGCATCTCAGCCGAGGACTGCATAATGAGGCTTGCAATGCACATTCCCCTTGGCACCACTTCAACTTGCTATGCGTGTCCTCGTTAAAATGCGCTCTAATTGCCGCGCCATACTGCTGCAGGAGTTCGGGTTGTTGCTTAAACCTGTTGAGCTGGGCATGAAGTGGGCGGTCAGCTAACGTTCGATTTTCCCTACCCAAAGGAATCTCCAGTAGTTCTATCGGTGGGACCTGGTAGCACCCATCAACCTTAGTGATGGTCTCCTTAAATAGTTCGAGTTCTGGATGAGCTTTATTAATTTCTGCTGAGGGTGGTTTGATTCCAGTGACATCAAGGCGCCACATCGCAGAAGGGACGCAGTCTGGAAGGGAAATCGCATTGCATGCCAGAAATGGGGCAATCGTACATGTTGCATTTCCTGCGCTTTCCACGTTTCCCAGGACTACACACCCAAACTTGGTTTCTACAGGTGTCATATCATTCGTTATACGATCAACCCTCCCAGCGGCCACCTTCCAATACACGTCGGAGTTCAGTAACTCGTTCATTTCTTGTGGCTGCCAATTGTCGGAGGGAAAGCTGTTCGCAACGTCGTGTTCGCGCAGAAGCTATAGGACTGCTCTGTTAAGTGGTGGACTTGTTAATGTACACACATACTTTCTCGCGCCAGATCCAAACCAAGGGATTTATTTCCCCCTATTTGGCACATTTATTTTACCCTGGCCTCCACAGACCGCAATGGACCAACTGCCAAGCGTCCAGGGCAGACCTCTTCCACTGGTTGTGGAACTGCCCAAAGCCGATGGCCGTAGAACCGATGCCCAACCCTCACCTTTCCTCGTGGGAGGCCGCTCTGCGGGCTACTTGCTAGCGTCACCAGCTCTGACTAGTAGAGCGGGCCTGCCTGGATATGTCGGCCAGGGGGCTCCCGGACTGCGTCTAGGAGCCCAACTACTTCTATTGTATTGATATAATAAAGTTCTTATCCATTCATCCTTTTTTCGAACGGCGTTCGATAAAACGCGACACACGCGGAGCGTTGAGAAGTGGGCGCTGCTAGCTCGAGATACGCCGCCTACTCACGCGAGCAAGCCCTTTCGTCTATAGGAGTAGGCCCTGCGCGAAATAAGTAGCTAGTGAGAGAGAGAGAGAATTAATGAAGGGAAGGGGTGGACGTTAACCAGTAAGGAGTCCGGTTGGCTACCCTACAATGGGGGATGGGATAAGGGGAAGAAAAGAAAACAGGAGAGAGGGGAATGCCTACAGAACAGCCCTATATAGTGTCACAGGCGCTCGGTACAGCCAGGTGTTTTCAGAGAGCCCAACAGGACTTTCATTGCCTTCTGAGCCGTTGGTCGGTGAGGACGGTATTCCAAAATTGTGTCTTCCTTTAGACGACGATCGCTGAGCTTCTTTAACGATTCGGCCATAAACAATCTATGTTCGTCGAACTGCGGACACCCGCACAACAATTTATCAATGGTCTCCTCGCTTCCACGACTACACACGTAGGACTGTCAGCCATTGCAGTCAGCGCGCAATAAGAGTTCTTAAAGGCCACTTCCAGCCACAACCGACGCCGAAGCTAGACCTCACGTCGCTGCAAACCAGCCGGAGGTCCGAGTTGCAGCGATGGGTTTAGCCAGTGCAGTCTGGTGCGCCTAGTTTGTGGGGTATTCTCTAAAGCGTCATTATAAGCCGCGGTGGTGAAGGGCTTATGGCGCTCGGCTGCCACCCAAAAAACGCAAGTTCGATGCCGTCCGTGGCGGTCGCATTTTGGATCGAAGCGAAAATGCCAGAGGCCCGCGTATTGTGCGTTGTCCGTTTACGTCAGAGAACCCCCGGTTGTCAAAATTTCCGGAGCCCTGCACTAAGGCTTTTCTCTCCCTCCTATCTCTTTTAGGGCATTTTCTATCACAAAGGCTTATCTCTCACGAAGGAGTTCGAGACATTTTCGAAAGATGTGGGTTGGTTTTATGAAGTGCAAATCTACATGTGAATCAGCTACCTTTATCAGCACCGTTGTTTTCAGGACACGACGGTGCTCGCACACCTTCAAACTTCGAATTTGCTTGTTTCTGCAGAAGAGCAGCAGTTTTTTGGCGTGAAACGTCGCTTAATAATGACAGCGCGTATTGCTGGAATACCATGTGTGGAACTCCAGCACCGACTTAATTGGCCATTGTTGTGGCCTTTATAATTGGCACATACCCACGAAGGGGGCGATTTCTTTCACATCTGAGCACACGACCGTCAGGAAGGTCATGACGACCGTCATGACCTTCATGGTAATAGGTCATGGCGCTATAAGTTTATTGCCACGCGCTTGACTTTCATGACATGGAATTACCTTGAAATGCATCGTGAAAAGGATTAAAGGGAAATGTGGGAAAATTCAAGACTGGGTCCTCGTTCTTATTATTGGACTTAAGAACGTGGACTGATCAACCTGGATAACAGAACATGTAGGCTGTTAGGTCATGATTTCTCGCAATATCGTAACACGTGGCTCAAGCCTGCACTAGATATGTGAGCCGGACCTATAGATATCCGGGTATGAGCCGCACGGAACTGAACTCACCCACAGAGAGACGTAGCATGATGCAGTTTGGGATCCAAATAGACCGGACCCTCATGCGCAGCCTAAATTCTCAGGCGCCTGCGCGAAAACGTCATTTAAGGAAACATCAGGGATACCTGCAGTTTTATGAATTTGTGCGTTCCTTGCCTCTTGCAACGAAGTAAAGTATCCAAACGTTTAAAATAAATTGCTGTGCAATAATATGGTTTAAACCACGTCCTCGGCATTGTGCCTATTTAGATGTTACGGAGATGGTTCATCATAAAAAAAACGTTTAACGCAGTTCTTTTTGGTCACTGCGCATATATCGCCACGTGCACTTGTGACTACCCAAAGAAATGCACTTTAATGCATTGAACGCATGTGCACTATGTTCGACACGAAAACCGTGGGGGGGGGGGGGGGGGTTCATACGGCAGCTTCAAAAAGCAAGGCCTACGAAAAAAATTTTTTCATACAGTGCTCTAGCCCGAAGAGTCAACTGGGATTGCTGGTTTGAAAGAATACATCGTAAACAATGCACCGTGGTCGCAATGGCCTAGGGGTTTGAACCTGTGAATGCAGGATTGCGTGCTCGAACAAGGCGCGTTTGAGGCGATCGAAAGAGATCGTGTCCTGCCTGCCGTCTAGGTCCATGGTGAAATCCTTTCGGTGCGATGGATGACGTGGTATGGACCATCATAAGGGCGTTGCAGTGGCTTCAGTACTGACTCGCGGCGTAAGAAAACGTAAGAGGACGTCGCCAATTCTGTGGGAATATACGACATGGTAAGCTCCTCGCACGTTGTTCAGGAGAAGGATTTCACAAAACCCTTGCTGTGAAGTGCGGGATGCAATCGCCGGAAAAGATCCCAAGGACTAACTTATTAATCTCCCGGAAATAAACCCACGACACCTTGGGCAATAACGTTTTCGGTCCTCCTCAGCACTCTAGCAAAACGCCAGCAGTGGTTCAAAGACCGAGTCAGAGCCAAGGGTGATCAAACAAAACAAATATATTCTCATCAAATAGGCAGTTACACAAAACGCACACCAAACACGGCTCTTCCAAACTCAAACACAGATGGGTTACGAAGTTACACAAAGCCAACCAACACGAACAAGCTCATGCACTGCAACAAAGAACAAAACACAAAAGAGTCCTATTCAACAAGCCACTCGGGCGCCTTCTCAGCTCGAAGTTTGCAGGTGGCTTGTAAGCTGGCTCGTGGAACAGCGTTTGAGTGACGCACGACTTCTTGCTTCTTCTTTCTTCTTCCTACTCTTCTACTCTCTCATAGCGGCCCGTGTCCGACTGCTTATATAGCCCTGGGAAGGCGTGCCGGAAAGTTCTGCGTGGCCCACGTGACTCGAAGCACACACAATGTTGGGAACCTTGCCGCCCATTCTAGGTCCTTCTCCGTTGGTGCCGCGCCTCTTTCTCTTTCTCACTGCGCGAGGAGCGTTGGTGTGTACTCTCCGCCTCCTCTCTCTCCTTACGTCTGTCCCTCGCGCGCGTTCGCAGCGATAAGAAAGATTCTACAATATTCTCCCCTTTTGGAGACGCGGCGCGACCCTGGGCGCCCCCTCCTTGCGCGCCGATTTTCTTGTTGTTGTTTTGTACCTTCCTTCTATTTCGATGCCGGTCTCGTCGAAACAGGCACTCTTTGTGACACGGAAAGTGCGCGGGATGAAGCACGCAGCTTAATTGTTATTGTAGTCGGTGGCGCCAGGTCACGGCGATGGAAGGGAAGGGTGGAAGAAGTCTCCTCGAAGGCGTAGAAGTGTTGAAAAAACCGTACCAGCAGGCGTACAGTGCAGTGCAGGCGTACAGTGTAACCTAAATACTCAGCAGAAACATTGGAAGCGATGTGGATGAGTGGGTGGTGTCCGGCTCTGCCTTTAGCGAGGTGTTGAGTGAGCGGAGAAAACGCTCAACGAATTCATCGGCAATGGGGTAGTATGCAGGGGCGCGGATGCGAGAAGTGCTCAGCAGTGTAAGCAGGTTATTTAATAGTTCCGGTTCGAATTGATGTCCCCACCGGTTGATAGATTGGTTTGCGGAGTTTTACGTCCCGAAACCACGACCTTATTGTGAGAGACGCCGTAGTGGAGGGCTCCAGAAATTGGGACCACCCGGGGTTCCTTAACGGGCATTGACATCGCACAGCACATGGGATTTAACATTTTGCCTCCATCGAAATGCAGCCGCTCCGGCCGGGGCTCGATCCCGCAACGACCCCGATGGATTGGCAGAGTAGACGGAACACCGTACTTGGAACCAAGCCTGCGGTGAATGCGTTGGCGATGGTGTCGCTGCGTATGTTGGGAATGGGAAACGCCTCTGGCCATCGGATAAATCGATCGACGCAGGTTAGTAGGCAGATGTTCCCGTTGGACGTAGGCATTGGTCGAAGATGTCTATGTGAACTGTGTGGAAACGTTTAGATGGTGGCGAGAACGCGCCGGAAGGTGCCCCGGTGGGCCGGTGAGCTTTCGACTAGTGGTGTACCAGAAAAACGCAGTCCGAGGCACGTACTTCCTATTCAATGCCCAGCTATACGAAACGTTGCGTCGCGAGGTGTTTCATGGCCAGAATTCCTGTGTGAAGTAAGTAATGAAGGGTATCGAAGCCGGTTCGCTGAAAATTTAGCGAGACGACTGGAGATGGAATGCAGACATCACAAAGAACTGGGGCAGCACAAGGTGTAACAACAACGTCACGAAGCTGTAGGTCGCCAGGATTGCTGCGAAGCGTGATTACTTCAGATCCGTTTGGCTGCGCTGTCGCCAGAGCGCAGAGGCGATGATAATCGGTTTGTTGGTAGAACGGATGTGAGAAATCGAACGGGCGAGCACAGCCGCAGCGTCATACTCCTTTTAGAGCACGTACAGTATGTCTCGTGGATTCGGCGGCGAACGCCAGATGGCTGGTTTTATGGGGGGAAAATTTTGGAAGTCGACCGGATGGCGAAGATCAAAGGTCTTAATACGGAACTCTCAACCTTCCAGGAAGCGTCTGAAGTGCTGTAGAGCCACGTACATCCCGTGGAGTTCTCTGCCGAATATGATGTAGCGTGTCTTCATGGGTGGAATCTTTCGGGAAAAGCAGGCAAGGGACTGCATGGCATTGTCCGCGAAGTTTTGTTGGACCGCTACGACAGCAGCATCAGACGCATCAGTCATGAGGAAGTTTGCCTGGGGCAGCTTGGCCTTGTTGGTTTCAAAAGCAGTGAGGACGCCTGGGGAGCGCGTGAGTTTAGCTGGTTTTGATTGTTCACCCTTTGACATGTTCACCAGCGGCCGCAGCAAAGCAGCGCCGTGCGGGATCAAGTTGTGAAAGTTCACGAGGCCTAGAAACTCACGAAGCTTGCAAATTGAAGCTGACTGCGAAAAATCTTGGATGGCCAGGGCATTTAAAGGCAAGGATGGGATGCTATTGTTCTCGACCCGGTCACCGACGAAGTGCAACTCATGCACACCGAATTCACGCTTCCTCCTATTAATGATAAGGCCGTATATAGCGAGGCGATGAACCAGTTGGCCCAGATGCTCTATGTGCTGTTCCGCATCTCGACTGAATACGGGAAAATCGTCTATGTACGCCAAACTTAAAGGAAATCATATTTCATTGCTTCAATGGAGCACTTAAAAGTTTGTTCAATATTGTGAAGGCCGAAGGGCATGCGCACGCATTAAAATTGGCCTTGACTACCGTCTGCGGAATTTTCGCTGGCTCCAGAGGAATCGATGGTATGCCTTAACATGGTCGATCTCTGAGAGTATCCGAGGTGTTTGCGGTGTCGATGTCGCGGTGGATGGCACAAAGTTCGACGATGCTGTGACTTGGCCTTCAGAATCGCCGAAGACACTGCTGGTGGGCGGTGTTGACGTTGTCGTGGTGCTAGGTATTCTCGACCACGCCGCATCTTGTCAATGAGAGCTGACAGAATCGTTGATGGAAGATGGCACTGTCGTCTCCGTCGCGAGTATTCCCGCGTACGTCGCTTCCATGACCCATTAGAGACCGGCATAACAGTCGCAGTGCGTTTTGGTCGCCTCATTAGAGTCCAGGACGGCAAAGTTCTCTCTTCGAGACCGTTTGTTAACGTAACTCGAAGCGGTGAAATTCGAGGAGGTTCCACGTGGAGCAGTCTCTTGGTGATCAAAAGCTATGACAAAAGCGGGAAAACTTGGGATGCGAGAACGTATCTTCGGCAAGGATAAGCTCTTCATCATCGGCTTCTTTGAGCGAGGCTTTTCTCTGCAAGAGACGAACGTCCGCAGGGAGGAATGAATGCCGCGAAGTCGGGGGTTCTGACTCCGGCTGCCCCAGGACCATCCTTCTGCTGGCACGGGCGGCGTTGCTCATGGCGTTGGAGTGCGTCGCTCTTCTTATCGGCATCGATGGACGGCGACGGTTGGTGGAGCAATGAAGAGTGCTGTACGACAGGAGAGGGTAGCTCCATATGTTCAAGTGATGACCAGCGCCCTAGGCATTGCGAGCTCTTTCCCATTACGGATTTCTATATATATATATATATATATATATATATATATATATATATATATATATATATATATATATATACCACCCCTTATGTAACACCCCCTAGAGGGACCTTTAAAGAAACAAAAATTAAATGAAATATCTCGGAATGCATCCCGCAGGCGTTGTAAGGTGGATACATTTTGCTCAAGCGGTGCGGCGGAACGTTCCACAAGTGAAAGCAAGGTTCTTTATACGTCCATGTCAGAGTCGTCAAGTTCTGCTTGCTGTTACACTGGTAAAGTGTCTTCAGCGGCCAGCTCCATGGCAACGGAGGTGGTCAACTGTTGTAGGAAACTTTCGTAAGAAAACTTGAGTTGAAGGCGCCTGCCTTGTCTCTCAGGAACCTCCTAGCTCTGCATCCGTCACTGTTGCAGCCGTCGGTGTTCCTTCCAACATTATCGTTCTCTTGGTGAGCTCAATCGTAAGTTTGTCGAAGAGGTCTGTCGCCGAGGGTTGGAGAATCAGATAGTGAAGCTCCATGGGAATCTTGAATTTTTTCAGTCTACAACGTGACACGCGCTATGGCGAACTAGCTGCTTACTTAGGCGATCCAGCGTTGTGGGTCCACTGGGCGGCAGTGGTGTAACCATTTTACTGTGCACGAGGTCATATCTGTGCTATTGTTGTCGGCTGAAAAGCAACCAGATGAAGCTTTGTACCGACCGCTCGTGACTTGACCCATGTGACCGCCTCGCCTTTGAGGACTCACGAGCCGCCGTGGCTCTTAGCTCCAACATACACACATCGTTCTCACAGTATACAAACAACAAATATGCTGTCCTTTTCTCTGGACAGCGTATCTGTTGGAACTGAGCGGCAGAACATCAAGCCGTTTGTATCGTCCTGCGCAGTGCATCCTAGATTGATTGTGGCAAGTTTGAGTGTGGCAAGTTTAGGTATGATGAATGAAGTGCAAAGAATCTGCCATTGAAAGATATAGGCGAACTTCCTCCAGCAAACGACGGCCGGCCACCCACAGAAACTTGTGATACCTCTCCGGAAATGGCTACTAAGGTTCGTCAACCGTACTGGCTGAGGATTGTGATGTCGGCGCTGAACGAGGGCACAAAAATGGCAGGCATAATTTTGTACTTTGTTGGCTTGTCCGAAATACTCAAGAGGAAATCTCAGGAGGCCGAAGTATGGGTGATTTCTTAGCCCCACAAAATTTCACATAGGAGTGCACACGTAACGACTACATGACGTATGGTCAGCCGGTTTGCAGCAGAAAAAAAGCTCAAATCAATGAGTGGCATGCCTTGACTAATTAGTCCAATAATTTGCCCCTGAATGTGTGACAAGTGCCTGAGGCAAACTGGTGGCTTCACTAAACTACTGAGCCGGTTAGCGCAACTTTAACATGCACGATACCATTCAAGGACATGAAGGTATTCGTTGCCGCGACACCGGCTGTCACGTGAGCTATGACAGCTCCACCGAAACCGCTTGACATGCAAACAAGAAAACCAGAGAAATCACCAAAGCAGAAGGAAATTCACGTTCTGCGATCTGAGGCGCGAACGCAGCGTCGGTCGCGCAATCGTCATAAATTAGAATTAACTAACGGTGGGATGCGGGTAAAGGGGCGGTGGCATTGACTTTAGAAAATGCCTCGCGCACCTTGTTCTCAGTCACCACGGTATCCTATATCACTGTGGTGTTTATTGCTTTCAATGAGTGGTGACAACTGCATGTCTGACTTCGCATCTGTTGGGATAAACCTATGTTGGAAGTTTGCGCTTGTGGACATGTCGTCTTTCTGTGTGAATATTGTCATCGTTATTAGGACACAAAAGACAACATAGTTATCGAAAACCCATAAACGAATCATGCATGCTTTGTACCCTGGTTGTAGTGCTTACATGTAATCGGAGAAATTACTGTGTGTCCCAGATAACTTTCCCTGATGGCTAATATGCAGAAGGCTATATTATGACCAAGGCACTCATGTTTATCTTTAATTGGAGACAACATATTACAGTTTCTGTGTGCACTTCTTGGAACTGCTTACGAAGGAATCTTTGACTGAATTGCCTGCGAACTAGGTCCACGGCCGCCTGTGTTTGGGAGATCACAAACGCTCTATGCTGCATGCTACCCTGAAGTTCGTATGCCACATTTTGATGCATTTGACTTCTGGAAGATGCTTCGTAGTATCAGAGGACACGTAACACCAGAGCACATGTTATTTAAAAATGGTGGGTGATTACGGTGTTACGACACTGAACCTTGTAACAAAGTAACAGCTAGTATGCAGGTCCACAGAAATCTTGAATGTTCTCATGCGGTTTATTATCACACGCATGTGTCTATGCGTCATATGTTTCGGTGGAATTCATTTCCCTTTTGTACGATTTTAATCAGGGCCAGAGTTCTGCTAAACCCGAGATTTCCTTTGTTCCAGCGAACCATAGGTGCTATATTCACTTGGAGGCTCTACTCAGAAGCCGCATCTTGGTGTTGAAGTTATGAGTAAGGAAGAGGCCCACAAAAGGGATATGTGCTTTCCTTCCATGTAGCTGCTTCAAATGTTCAGCGCTACTTGTTAGACGTGGACAATAAAATCACACGCACAGGACGGGCGCTACTCCAACTATGTTTATTAAAACCACACAAGTGACCCTTTATAGCAAATTTAGACAATGAGCTACGTGTAACTGTATTGTCTACGTCTAACAAGTAGCGCTGAACATTTGAAGCAACAACATTCCCCGACTAGCCCCGCAACGTGTTTTGTTAAGCGATATTCCATGTAGTGTTAGCAATGGTGCTGAAGGCGCCTGACTCGTGCTGCAAATTTACCATTTTTTTCAAATGTGACAATGTTTGATTTTTCGGTTATTGTCTGTGACGTTGTTTTCAGCTCGATAGGGGATATTCATAATGCATTGTGCTCTGGCAGCAGAGGAGTGTCCGCCATGTCCTGCGGGGCGCAGTCGAGGAATCCTCTGATATAGCGCTAGCATAAGGCAGACTGGCAGGCTGCCGCTGATGGTGGTTTCGATCAAGAAGACGTAGCATTTTCCTGTTACATTTTGCTGCGGAAGGTCAGTGGAGCTGACTGTGTTAGCAGATGTCGACGTGAAGTTTTGCACTCTTATGTACGCACCCCGATGGTAGCGGCTACAGACGTACTGCTTTGCCACAGAAAAAGTATGTCGAAATTTCTCTTCTCATGACGCGTACTTCAGACCTGAGGTAAGCGTTCGAGAAAAAACCTGGTTGCTAAGGAGATTCGAGTGTCGAATGCCTAAGACAAGCTCATATGAAAATACAATGTCCCACGTTACTTTTCAATGTGATTGGAAACGTGCGCCAGATAACGAAACCACTGTGTTTCTGAGTGATGCTGGGCAGCTTTCCACTTCTTGTTTGTTCGGCCGGAGGCAAGTTGCGTGCTCTACGTTTTCTCGAAAGATGAAAAACATGGACACATGAGCGATGCGCCAGGAACGCCTCGAAAAAATTACACTATTGCGTTTTGGAGTTTGCACGTGCGGCCGGTGCTATTTCCCTGCTGATATAGGCTAGGACACTTTAGCCTCGTTAAGTTCGTTGATGTGAGTAGACGGTATGCTGAGAGGATTATTGCATGAAGCAGACACGTGCGTCGTAGGACGAAAACTGTTTGCCAATGCCGCCAGGTCTCCTTGTAGTTTTGATCATGATGTTCGATTCGTGATGTTTTGTTGTGATGTTCGTTCCTGGGCAAAAAAAAAAAAGGAAAATGACGCTCGACGATGCCGCCAACCGCCATTTCTCTCCGCAGCTTTCTTTTGCAAGGAAGGACAGTATAGAGAGGAAAATACGGGACTTCGGTAGAACAACACGACCATCGCCTCGTCTTACGTGCAAGTGCGCTCTATGTCAGTTTTCCTAGCGCTCTTAAATTTCTGTGTTATAATGTCACGGCCACGAAGCAGTGAGGGGTATGGAGGATCAAGATAAAGGTTTCCTCGATACTATGCGGCGGTCAATTGGCACCGACGGCCGTCTGCACTTTGTAAGCCGTGAGCGCGCCAATGGACGGTCGAAATTTCGCCGCAGATATTTAGAGCTCACTCTTACACATATTCACGTTAAAAACAACCAATAAGTACATAGTGGCGTGAAACGGAGCGCAGAGTTCTTAAGGGTATTCTGTCACTGCACACGATTCACACGTGCAGTACGTACGCGAAACCTTTGATAACATATACAGTGTTCATGAACGTTGGTTTATGATGGAGCGCCATTTACCTTGCAAGCTGTGTCGCATGTCTATTGTGCTGATAACGTGACGGTCTAGGAAGCGCACGCCGCACAAATTTCCGGACACGCACCGTATAAGCGCACTGCTTTGAAGCGATTACAGCAATGTGTACCCTCAAACCACGCCATCGGTCATCGACTTATGCATGTTTATTCTCACAAACACTCGTTTTCGTCTGTCAAAACCAATGCGATGAGAAAATGGACACGAGGCCAAACGGTGATTTTACGCCAGCCGACCACAGTTCTGGAAACACACCATGCTAATATACTCGACGAGACCACCTGCTCAGGGGTCACATTTTTATTTTGCGGTTCACATATTTGAGGTATTTTGGTAAAAACAGTGTTACATTGTTCCCGGCGTGTCGCGGATACACACTACGTGTACACCAGGAGGTTACGGTCGGAGAACACCGCGGAGCGACGGTGAGAAAGCAGCAAGAAGCAGCCGACGCAGGCTGTGTTACCACAAGTCTCGGTTTCCGGCGCCCTGAAAAAAACAAGGCGAATGACGCTTACAAATATTTAGACAGATGGCGCTCTACATTTTGAATATCCTCTATTCTATGTCACCATGGATAGCAGTGAAAGTGGCGCAATTTGTTGGCGCAGAAAATTGCAATGTCCAGACACTCATTATTCAGGATTGTAAGCCTAAACGAAGTTTAAATGGAAATGGATGCCCGTGTTTTTAACAACACTTACAATACGAGTTCTGGAAAGAATAAATTACAGATATTGTTGAGGCAGGCTTGCTCATAAGCGGCAAAAATTGGTAGGTGAGTCTAAGAAAGTGGGTTATGAAGCCGAGCAGGTGGTGATCACTATCTGCTTTGAGAAAATGATAAGTTTATGAGATTCAATTCCAAGTGTTTCACATGTTTAAGTAAGAGGCAACTCAAGGTGTTTGCGAATGTCGGCGCTTTGTTCATACCCGCTTTTGTGTGAATAACGCTTTGTAGTGACTGGGTGAGATTTGCTCAATTTTTCTGGCACACATCATGCCATCCATGATAACTTGGTTCGTAAGGGAGTCATTACAGCAATATTAAAGTATGAGCGTTCTTTTGCGTTAACACATCATATCGTCGCCAACTTCTTCATTCATGAAATCGTTCTGCGACATGGTGCACCATCCGTGGTTATTACAGACAGAGGCACAGCTTTCACAGCTCAACTACTTGAAGAAGTGATGCACCTCAGCGGCACTGTTCACCGTCGCACGACTGCTTATCATCCGCAGACGAATGGACTAACCGAACGGCTCAACAAAACCCTCGCTGACATGCTTTCGATGTACGTCGACGTGGATCACAAGAATTGGGATAGCGTTCTTCCGTTCGTAACTTTCGCCTATAACACCGCCGTACAAGAAACCACAGGATTTACTCCTTTCCGCTTGCTCCATGGCCGCGAGGTTACCACAATGTTAGACGTCATGCTTCTGCCTGACCCCTTCACAACCACCACAGTGAATGCTGCCCAATACGCCCAGCGAGCCGAGGACGCTCGTCAGTTAGCTCGCCTGCGCATTCGCTCTAAGCAGCACTACGATGCTCACAGGTACAACCTACGTCACAGAGAAGTTTCCTACTGCATTGGAGACAAAGTATGGATCTGGAGCCCTGTGCGCCAACGAGGAAGGTCGGAAAAACTTCTACGCCGTTACTTCGGACCTTACCGGGTTATTGAACGTGTCAACGACGTCAACTATATAGTTGTTCCTGAGAGCACCACGGGACGCTCCCGCCGTACACCACAACCGGACATCGTTCATGTGGCTAGGATGAAGCCATATTACTCACGATGATCACCACTCCTTCCCTCATTCCTGTGTAAGCATCGGGCCGATGCTTTTGAAGGGGGGGAGTAATGACGCAGAACTTCAGTGCATTTGTGTGCGTTGTGCAGTTACGGCCGTCCGCAGTTTTATTTTGCGCACCGCGGATTGTGGCGTGGAGGTAGACAAAGACAACGAAGAGGACGTGCTGTTCGATCGGTGCCATTTTGCAGGGTGACTGGCTGTTGCCTCTTCTGCATTTATCGTGGCAATATTCGTATTTATCAGTGCATCAAATTCCAGCAAAAGTGTTGCTTTATAAAAAATGGAGGAGGCTGTATGTGGTGACATTTGACATATGTGAAGTTACCATGCTATTTGAGCCAATACTTTACCAAGTAGGCGCCCTTTAATTAGGGGCGAATCTCCTAAAGCCGTGGGTCTGTCCCTCCTAGCTCGTGGTACGTAACCACTCGCCGGGAGGCTCGCGCTCGCGCTCGGCGCGTGCCGCCCGGCGCGCTACCTCTCTCACTCTTCCATCTGCTGTCTCGTGTGAGAGAGAGAGAGAAAGACAGAGAGAGAGAGAGAGAGAGCGAAAGGCGCGCGTTGACTATGGAAACGCTCTTTCTTCGATGAACGCTCCACCTGCTAGCAAAGAAGAAGAACGCGCCCTCACCCGCGAGAGACAAGCTTGACGCAGGCAGCGTCTTCTAGCGAGTTTCATGATTCAAAAAAAATTACAGCATATCCACGGAGTGAATGATGATGAGTGGGCGAAGCTCGGGATGTGCATCGTAGATCGTGCCGAGTTCCGGATTAATTTAGTTAACGCGCATGCTACGAATCCTCACGGTTCAACTATGCACAATGCACAAGTGAAATCTCCCACCGGCACTTCATTGCAAGTCAAGATCCAGTGTATTTATATATATATATATATATATATATATATATATATATATATATATATATATATATATATATGTGTGTGTGTGTGTTTTGCCGGTGAACGCTTCTCCAACGCGAGCAGTCGGTATTTCTCAATCAAGAAACTCGCTAGGAGACGCTGCCTCCGCCAACGTTGTCTCTCGCGTTTGCCGGGGCAGTGTCGAGTTTGCCGGGGAGCGCGTGGCTCCCGGCGCTCGCGGCGAGGGCGAGCGCCAGGTGCCACGCGCTCGCCCTCGGCGCGTGCGTGCGCTCCAGCAGGCACGCGCCGGTGGCTACCTACTACTAACTACTACTACTACTACTACTACTACATACATCGGGGACGCACGAAATGGCTGCTAATGGCGAATGAGAGACAGAAGAATTCGGCTTTTAGTTAACGCGCACGCTGCGAATTTTTTATTGTTCAACAACGCACAGGAGAAATCTCCCACCGGCACCACCTTGGAGGTCAAAGCGTAAGACTGGTTACGCACTACTACGACTACGACGAGGGACGAACGGGTGCCGCTTTAAGGAGCTTCGCCCCTAAAATACCGACCGCTCGCGCTGGAGAACCGTTCATCGGCCACCCATATATATATATATATATATATATATATATATATATATATATATATATATATATATATATATATATATATATATATATATATATATATATATATATATAGGCACTGGGTCTTGACTTGCAATGAAGTGCCGGTGGGAGATTTCACTTGTGCGTAGTTGAACCATATGGATTCGTAGCGTGCGCGTTAACTAAATTAATCCGGATCTCGGCACGATCTACGATGAACGTCCGGAGCTTCGCCCACTCATCATCATTCACTCCATGGATATGCTGTAATTTTTTTTACCTCGGCACTCATTCAGCTTCCCTATCATGACTGAACTTACCATTCCGACGTATTTGCAATAGGGCGCAATTGCCAAAGCATTGCTTCATTCACTTACCTCTTGAGCTTCTAGCCTCCTTAGTGGAAAGAAACGCATTTAGAAATATTGTTTAGGTATCCTTGTTAATTGGTCAATAACTGGAGTTATGAGTGGCAGAAAATTGTAATTGAATTGCTCCGGTAAAGTTCGATTGGGTGTTCAGTGAAAACGACGAAGGCCCTCATGTTCTATAAGCTTTAGCCAGGCAGCGAGCCACAAGAAAGCGTAAAGGAAAACTAACATTTAATAGATGTAGTGACCGCAGGCTTCAACCACGAGACTGAAGGAACTAGAAATATAAGAGTTGCAGTAAGTCCATTTGGCACCTTTTCTCAGACGATCGATGGATAGTAGTTTAGCCGTGTCAACCATGGAAAAATATATAACTGCCTTTTCCAGAGACTTACGTCCAAAGCGCAAATTTCGAGTTCCAGGGAAATGGACTCAATATGAATTGAAGACGACGGAGTCCGCTCTGGAAAGTATTATTATAAATGAAATGCTAAGCAGGCTTGCTGTTGCAGAGATCTCAAAAGCAGCCGGGACTCATGCGAAAGGTAGCCGAATGAACCCAAGTCGTTTCCTATTAGCGCAAAGTGTGTCGCCAAACAAAAAGAAGCAATTTGATGAACCAATGCAGATAAAGCTACAACGGGGGCTTGTTGGCTTTAGTTTATCCTTCTGCCTTACTAGGAACACAGAAGAAACACACGTCCTCCTGTGCATGTCCTTTCCATTTGCTTTCCAGTCAAGACAATGCAACATGGCTGGAGATTAACTTATGAATGTAACTTTTGTATCAAAGGAGCAGCGAGAGCGGTGACGGTGGCCGACGTAGGCCGTTCCGTCTGTTCGCTACTTTAATAAGATAGCCAAGAGGCGAAGGAGTGCCGAGGCCTAGCGGAGCACCGGGCTGCAGCTTCAAGCCAGGACGAGAGCGTGAGCGCGTTCTGTCCGTTGCTCGCGCCTCCAGCCACGCGGCACGAACACCGCGAGAGGCGCGGTGCGGTTAGCGGGGGTCAAGGAGGTTAAAAAAAGTGGCAGTCGATGATGATGTTGATGAAGATGACTCTACAGATTACTCCCCCCGGAGATGTTCGGTGTTGGTGTCTACACCAACATCGAAGGCGACGTTAGTCACTTGAAATCTAGAATAGAGGAGTACGGGCAGGACATATAGTAAAAGTACAAGATAACCGGTCGTCATTTAGAGTAACCAACTTTATTTCAAGGAAACACCATGTGGAGGCGGCATACAGTTGAGTAGGCGGGTTAGATAAAGCAACACGCGTCGTTAGTGGGACAGCAGCTAGCAGAGGACCGAAGCAAATCGCAGAAACATGGGAGAGGCGTTTACCCTGATGTGAGCGTCGACAGGCTTGTTATATTAAATTGAGAATGATGAGCGTGACCTTGACGTTAACAGCATTTTCTGTCTAACGGAGAGTCGTTTTACATTTCCAAAATTGTGCGCGTAAAAACTGAAATCATACAGATACCATTTTTGCTTAAAATATATTCATACAGATGCCATGATTGTGCGTAAAATATATTCATTGTGTTTTATCCAAGCCAACACGAAATGTTTAACCAAATTTAAAATGAAAATTTTTGCGCAGGTGGTTCGGTGCCGACGGTTGGTAAGGAACCAGTGACTTTTCCCATTTTGTACGCCAATCCATACTGCGTTATTTTACAAGTTCCAACCGACGTAGGAGGTGAGAATCTCACCCTTAAATATGCGGCATTTAAGAAAGTCTTCTGCTTGGATGGGCTGCATATGAAGCCTGAGAAGTTCAGTTGTTCTGCCGTACAAAAAAAAAAAAAAACACGCAGAATTGAATTTAGTTTCATTGAACTAAATTTCTATGACAAAATTTACAGAAATGTAATTGTAGAAATGTATCTGAATATCTTGCCCGAAACTAGTTGCATTTAATTCCAATATTATAATGAAGAGCCTACAAAATTGCAAAGAACATTTTGCCAACAAAATTAGTTTACTATAATATAACTGCCACGACACCTGTAGAAATTCAGCTGGTGCAGCACCTCCGTCACACTTGAAGGTCCGAACCTGCTGCAGATTTCACAATATATACATGAAGTGATCCGTCAGTTTTTAAGTGATGCTTTCGCAACATATGGAAACGAGCCCTCGGAGGTTCTTCACGGCTTTATTGGTAGCTGAAGGGAAGGCCTTGGCAATGCGCGTCCGTCTAGGCTGGCTCTCAAGATGAAAAAGCAAGGCGCGATCTTGCAGGTTGGGGGCTGCAGCTTCTCTTGCGCATGACCCACTCTATGCAGAATGCATTAAACCCCTTCCGGAAAAAGAACAGGATCGCTTCGATGCTACCGTGTAGACACGAGGACAGGAAGAAAAAAACAGCGTAGGTAAAGGAGGAGAACAAAGGAAATGTCTCACTAGGACAGCCAAAGTACAAAGCAAGCTAACGAAGATAAACAAAAAGAAAGGCCCACCGGAGCGGAAACAAGCCGGAGCTGCACGTAAACAGGATTACGTGTCGGAGCCGGGGAGCTGTCAACTTTCAAAACATAACCATGTGTTCGCTTTCGCTCCCGTGCTTTATTCTGCGAAACAGGCACCTTCGGGGCGAAGTCGCTACTGCTAGAGCAGCGACTCCGCTACTGCTAGAGCAGCGACTCCTCTATAAAGAAAACGCGGCTACAGAGGAGGCGCTGGCTAGATTTAGAAGCCGAGAGGCAGTTGCTGGCGCTGCTTTCGGGCCCCGAAAACACACCTGTCTCTTGCGACATCCAGCGGCGAAAGGTCAGCAGAGCTTACTGTGCCCCCAGAAGTCAGTGAGAACACAATAACGAAAACTTGCGTCATAAATGCCACACACGGATGCCTACTGATACAGGCGTACTGCTTCGAAAAGGGAACAGTTCACCGGATTTTTTTCTTTTGCGACGTCTACCTCTTATCGGAAGTAAGCGTTCGTGGAAACTTGATTGTCGATGATGTCCGAGTATATAATGTGTTTAAAATGAGCTTGTATGACAACACAGTATTCCCCGTTATTCAGACCCAACGAAACCACATTGTACCCAACGAATGCACGTTGTTTCTTAGCGACGCTGCGCTGCTTTCCGGAAACTGTCCGATTTCTCCAGCAGCAAGCGCCTCTACCCGTCGCAGTTGCATGATTGATGTTTTCCTCGGCAACAGCGACAGGTGGATACATGATAGGTGTGCGAGGAAAGTCTAGGAGAAATTAAGGCTATCCCGTTCTGGAGTTTCCACGCGCGGCCGGTTTTCACCGCTGCTAGTCCAGTACATTCAACACGCCTACATCTCTTAGTGTAGCCAGGCGCCCTGCGGGGATGATTAGTTTAGGTAGCACATTAACGTGTGAAGGGATGAAAACTGATTGAAGGTGCCGTCAGGTTTCTAGCGTATTTTCATTAGTAAACAAGGACACACCAGTTCAGTAGTAATGAGGATACAGAGGTAGTCTTTGAGAAAGCAAGAAATACGACGCTCGACAAGGTTTCGTCAACCGTTTTCTCTTCGTAGATTTCATTTGCGAGTACGGGCAGTACAGAGCAACATGGCAGACTCGTTGAAGGAACAACGATCGCCGCGTTGCTCACTGACAGGTGTACTATGTACGAGTTTTCCAAGGCCTTTAAATTTCTTTAGTTTGATATAATGGCGACGAGCTGTTCAGGGGCGTGGAGGACCATGCATGTTCACGGCTGGAACATGATACGGTTGCGATCATTCATATGTAAGGCCTACTGCTGATGGTAATGAGCGCGCAGATGCAGGGCTGAAGCTTGGCGGCAAATATTTCAAGATATACCGATCCCAAATACTCACATTAAAAACAACCAGTACAAAAAATTTCCGTAGCTTGCTGTAGTGGCGCAAGGCTAGCTAAGCTGATGGGCACTTGGCTTGTCCAGGTCTTCTTCTTTTTTCTCTTCTTCTTCACCATCATCATCGTCATTATCATCCGCTCTTACTTCATTATAATTTTACATCATCGTCATCATCCTCAATCCTGTTTTCTCCTTCTACTTGTTAATGACGTAGCAGTTTTGAGGCACGGCAATGCCAGGTATTGCAGCAGCCGTGTCGTCGCCGATTGCCATGCTACGGCGCTGCTATT
>CM023488.1:41463572-41527916 GCA_013339685.2 Hyalomma asiaticum | reverse complement strand
AGTTTAAGCACAAGTCTCGCAATAAGACTTGGCCTCATTACACGTTAATGCAGTAGATCATTATTGCAATACTTCAATGATCCATGCTGCCTCGTTATATTTTATTATTATGACGCTAGCCAAAAGTGCATTAGCTTGGTAGTACATCTCCACTGACCCCGGTAGCTTTAATATGTTCCAAGAGTGCACGTGAACTCTTCGCAGATGGCGAGACGGAGCACGCGGATACGGTGTCAAAAAGGAGCATGGTCAAGGAAGGTGAAGCGGAGAGCGTTTTTGCAGTGAGCGAAATGCCGCTCTCCATTGGTGGAGGCGCAACGCGTTGCCCCTACTTTGCACTATTTTATTTAATTCTCACACCCGCTTTCCCTCTGGCACTTTGACAACGCGCGCACAGTGAGGAGGTGGGGGAGGGGAGAAGGGGAGCATTAGCGCAATCAGGCTGTCTGCTTGTGAATGGGGTGAGCAAGCACTTTACACGATTTGGAACTTCCTTGCTTCCGCAGAAGGAATACACAAAGAAATAATAATAATAATACAGTAATGATCATTATCATTTCTACATTGTTTCGCCAAGTTCTTGAAGAAGCAACAAGGTCTTGTGGAAGGCAGTGCGGCAATATAGTAAACACGCATAACATAAATAGTGTTGTTCTACAACGAAGTTTTTCAGAACTTCCTTGTTTAAGCCTATTTAGTCTCCGCATGCTGCAGTAAGTGCGCGGACGTGCCGGCCAGTTTGCGGTCTCGTAAAGCGATTGATAAAGCTCTGCAGTTGACGATGTTCTAAAGGCTTGAACATCTTATATTGTGTTTCCTAGGGGTCTCGCCGCCGCGATAAATGTGAAAGCCACCTCCGCTGTCGCAATGATAACGTAAAGGGAGCCTTAATGGTATTGGTTGGACTTTTGAGTAAAAGTGACAGGGGGGTGCGAGGGGGAAGGGGGGTTGAGAAGGCTTTGAGGCAGAGGAGTTAAAACTCTCGAACCTCCCACGCCAAACACCCCTTCCCGTCCGTGCGCTGCTGATTCTCGCGACCGTATGTTTTAGGGGAAACGACGTCGCCCTGCAGCGGATACACTCGCACATGGGAATAGGGGGAAACAAGGTCGCCGACGAGCTGCGAAACCTCACTGAGGGCAGTTTCGTGTCGCTGATCACCTGTTCCAAATCAGATGGCTCAGCTCGTCACAACAGTCCACTCGCCGAAACCACCCCGATGACAGCAAGCCGACATCTGCCAGAGGCCGGGAACACTGGGAGAAAGCGCTTCTTTCTCCGTATGCGGGCAAGCCCAATATACCTGGGCTGCCGAGCACAAAGTCTGAGTGGCGCGCTGCCCAAATTTTTTTTAATGGGCCGAGTTGGAGCCCTTACAACATCATTATAAAACAGCTCAACGCTATGCGCTGCCAGGAAGGGAATAGGGTCGGTCTAACAAGAGGGTTCCCTGCCTCACTCAAGAAAGCACCTTGTTTCCCTGCGCGCGGTCGTGGATTACGTCGACACCGCACGCCTCGCCGAATGTCTCTGAGTTCGCTCTCCCTCCACTTCCCGTAAAGACTGTTCCCCCTGTTTGACTTATGAACTCATTTCTGGGGTTTCACGTTCCAAAACAACGTTATGATTATCGGGGACGCCATAGCGTAGGGCTCCGGAAATTTCCACCATTTGGGATTTTTTGACGTGCACCGACATCACACAGCACACGGGCCTCAACATTTCGCCTCCATCGAAATGCAGCCGCCTCGGCCAGGATGCGATCCCGCGACCCTCATGTCAGCAGCCGAGTACCATAACCACTACACCACCGTGGCGGGGCAGTCGAATCGAATAGTGCATTTTCGAAATATTTTTCGAATAATTCACGAATAGTTAGCACCGACGAAAAAAGGTCGAAGGAAGGAAACGTCGGCCCTCGTGCGTGTATTTTTTCTATTCTTTTTTTATTGTTGTCCTTTCATCTGTTGTGCCCTGCCTGTTGTCACTAATGCGAACCGACTAGTTCACCAGTACATCTTAAGAAAATTCGGAATTGTCAGATCTTTCTTTTAACCAATGCACTACCACTAAGCATGTGCGCTAGCGAAACTCATTACAATGTATCATCACTATATTAGTACCTTTGTTGGCAGAGATCCTGCCTATATATCGGAACCCACTCTAACATGCTCTATCACGCGGGGGAATAAATTTAGAAGGGAGCGTCGGGAGCTATTTTGGAGGCTTAAGAAATTTGAAAGGTTTTAGTCATGGGAAAGAGGGATCAGTCACGTGATAAACGAGTGTGGGTTAAAGCACCACCTACGGTTACTTATTATCTCAAAGGCACCACTCACTTCTGTTTACAAGCCTCCCTCGCTTGATGTAACGGTGTTTGCGGTTTCTTATATCCAATCGTGTTTCTTAGTTATTGTGTATCAATATTTCGTTCAGCTAATATGAGGTGGAATTTTCGGGCTGTTTTGAAAATTGTGCACTACTATTCAAAAATTCTTCGAAAGTTGTATTCGTGTTCGATTGAGTATCATCAAACTTTGACTCGCATTCGATTTCGTTTGAAAATTCACCATTCGCGCACACCCTAATAACCACCAGTGATCCCTTCAGTGTACTTGGAATAACACAGACGATGTAGTGTCCGCGCAGAAATGCCTTTTCTTTCATATCTCGATCAATGAAAAGGACACTCTGAAAAGCTTAGTTAGGAATGACATCGAACGGCTAACTGCTAATGCGACTGCAAGAAAACGAGAAATAAAAGCATAGATATAATGTAAATGATTCAGAAATTTCAGTGGTTTAATGAGTGTGCGAGGAATCAAGCATTATAACAAGCGCATTCTATTGTCGACGTGGTGATTGCGAAAATGATAATGAACACAACCTACTAGTATTTCCGTGACAATTTTCTGTTACCATCCCGCTTTTCTTGACCAGACACTAAAAGCTAATTGCGTCCATATATAAGGACACACCGAGCTCCGGCTATATCGTGTATACAGACTGTATACAGTTTCTGAAATAAGTTATAGGCACAGTTAGAGATAGAATCCGAGAAAAGCTAAACTTGCCGTACGTATGCCGCTTTTGCCACTTCATTCACATTTGACTATATGAGTTGAAAGTTGATGTGTATTTCTTTAACTTTGTGGAATTTGACTGCCAAAGTAGGAAGTGCACGTACTTCTTATATACCCAGCAAAGCAAAGAATAATGCCTAATAAGCATTGTCTCGGTAACAAATAGAATTATTGAACATTCAAGCACTGGACATGAGAATGAAAGTGAACATGCCTGCCCGGTACAGGCGACAAAGCCTCGGCGTAAATTTAAAAAAAAATGTGTGTGATCCCTCTGTCATAGGAATCTGTATAACACGAAAGTGAAACCTGTCTTCGCGAGGTTGTGGAATGCATAGGTGGCAATCTGGCCAATCGAGGGGCGGCAGGTGGCTTGGGTACTGTGAACATGCGAAGGCGTTAAATCTAGACATCAGCGGCATCTTGACACGGCACAGGACATTCTCGACGGTTGTACACGAGAAGCAGTTCTCGAGCGGCTCACAATGCTATGGAAAAGCTGAATTGCACGCGCCAGACCCCTGCGCGAGCCTGCCATTCACGAGGATCGTCCGCAAATGGTGACGCCTTGAAAGAGAAACCGAACGGGTTGTGAGCGGATCGTTTTGTGAAAACACAGCCCACTGCAACGAAAAGCCAATCATTTCCTTGTATACGGCCGTCTTTGCGATCCTGGAGCAGGGCGCGTCGCACCTCAACACACCTGGCCACGCAAGACAAATTTTATAGCGGCCGCGTTCGTACTTTGCCCCTGCAACGCGCCATCACGACGCCGCCACGGCCTCAACTTCCTCGGCGGTCGAGAGGCGTATACTACCAAAGCGTTGACTGCCGGTGCTAATAAGCACGACAATCTGCTTGGCTCTATCTATCGTTCCTAGATGCCGGTACCACCGCAACCAACCTAGAGTTACTGTATGTGCTACCACACAACGGCGGCAGGAAACATTAATGTATATGCTAATATTAGTAAACATGTATATGCTATTAAATAGCATGTATATGCTATTTAATTTCATTTTAATGTCTCCGTCGCCCAGCGTCTGCAAGCCAGTCCCATCGCAATAGACGATACGATGCCGTGTGAACACCGTCACCTAAAAATAACTGAAATCGCTGCCACACACGCTGGGCGACAATGAAATAATCGTTGTTTTTGTGCCCAACGTATAACGCACAGTAGCCAACAGAGTTGCTCCGACTCCGTCGCGAGTTGCTGTCCTCACGTGAATTAGAAGTACGTCCGACTGCGTTGACACGTCACTATGAAACTGCACCCTCGAAATCGAACCTGAAAGAAGGTTTTTACGGCAGCAGTGCAAATTATACATTGAATGCGTGCCGAGGCCCCACGATACTGTATTTAGGGCTCTCGACATCGGTGCTTGTATTCAGAGCAATAAAACGAAAATGTAAAAAATTTTGTCTGGGTGTTCCTTGAAAGGACTCCATTTGGTCGAAATTTCCGGATTCCTCACTAGGTCTTTTCTCTCCCTCCTAGCTCTTCCTTTCTTCGATGCGCTCACTGGGATCTGCACGCGCACGTCGAGAGAGAGAGAGAGAGAGAGAGTAAACATTTATTTAAAACAGAATGAGGGATCTTCCTCGTAGTTTGGCGCACTTTTGAACGTACCTCGAATGGGGTTGCCATTCACGAATGACGAACTGTAGCACGGCACGCTCGTGCGGGAAAGTTCCACCTGTCCCCTTTCGTCGAAAATGCGTTTCCCCATCGCCTACTATCCGAGCGCTGTGGCAATAAGAAAGCTGCTGCGTCAAGCGCCTTAGGTCGGCAACGACGTTGGCGGATGCATGTGGCGCAAGTAAACAGAACTGATAGCTTTGTCGCACCGCATATACGTAAACATCGACTGTGTCCAGTTATTAGCTAAAGCACTTCAGTTACCTCTAGATTGGTAAAAGGCATTATGGAGGTGATGCGGGAAGTGGGTTCATCCAGGACAAACGGTGCCGTACCAGCCAAACTCCGGTAGAAATGGGCAAATTCACCGCAAGGTGCGATAAACATTAACATTCGACTGCTTACGTGAAGAGACATGCCACTTTCGTTCTAAACCGATTGCTCTTACAGAGGGATCAGCCAGATATTTTTTCTACAATATACCTATGCCTATGAGATTTAGCCATGAATGTATGAATGTGTAATGGTTCCATCATGCATACCTTTTCAGAAGTGCCTGACACAAACCAGAATGGTAGTAAATATGATGAATTATATTTCTGTCATGCTACTGATGACTGGTCTATTTGTGTTGGGAAATAGTGAGTACCCTTCTCACACCTGTTTTATTTGTCTGAAACATGGCATGTATACCTACTTAATTGGTAATATCTTTAATTTTTTAGTACAATGCTGCAACTGCAATGATGACACATACTACCTTCATCAAATCTGCAGAGAACGCTGTCGCGCTGATCGGCAAAAGAACTGTAGAAGGATTGTTATTAGGTTGTCTCTGAACTGTCTGAGCAATTTGAACGGCCAGCACGGGGAAATAGGGCGGCTAGTATGAAAGGACACAAATCAAGGTGTTTTTGTGTTTGCCCCTTCTTAATCGTTCCCTCGTTTTCCGCGCTGAGCTTCAAGACAATAACTTCAGCTGATGAGGAATTCAAGCATAAGTAATCACCATAATCATCATCACGATTGTCCTATGCTAACTTGACTGTTGGATGAAAGCCTCCCAATAATTAGCAATTCGCTTTCATCTGAGTGAGCGGACACCTCCATTTCACTGCCCCAATCTAACGTTGTGTTCGCCTCTGCTTCGCAATCCTTCTATTGGTATCTATCCTGTTCCCATTGGCCATGAGTTGCTTGTTACCATTTGTATATCTCCTGCCCATCTCCACTTTTTCTCTAATGTGATTTAGGGATGGTCAGCTGCGCCCGTGCATCATTCTTCGCTACATTGCACGGTGTGGGGTCTTTTATTTCACCTAGAGTCGGCTCAAGGCATCTGACGTCATACGATGGTGAAAAAGAAGTGTACAATGGAGAACGCCGGTTTGAAATAAACAAACGTGACTTAAAGTAATTTCAAATAAAGGAATTGTCAGAATTATTTGCTATAATACCAGAAATTACTCCCATTCGGTTGAGAAAATTTTGTGGCTCCGTGCTGGAGGCCGTGCAGTCAAACAATGCGTGTACATGTGTGGGCCAATCCTGCAGGCAGTGAACCCAGACAGTAGGGCTGTCGAGTCAGAAGTAATTCTAACGAGTTTTTGCTAATGCACCTGGGCTGTAGGTGTCAAACGTCGTCGTCAAGGCAACGGTAAAGGAAGTCCATTAGCAGCGACTGACGTTTCCTGGGTGAAACACAGGCACATCGCTTCATGCTGCGCCCCTTCGCAGGTCTCATGTCAGCGGACTTGGCGCGATTTTTTCATGAGCAGTTTATCCTTTACAACTATGTTTGACTATACAACTATATTTTGATATACAACTACTTTACAACTATACTGTACAACTATATTACTTAAGAAGACGTGTCTTTGGTCTAGTTGGTTCATACTTGAAGCGAATAACTTAAAGCGCTAAAAAGACGGGGACGAGAAAAACACACACACTGAGCACCTGCCATGTGTCTCTTTCTCGTCCCCGTCTTTTTAGCGCTACAAGTTATCCGGTCCATATATTTGTAACTCTCGCAGCTTACCACACCAATGACCGGTACTATGGTCAGGAATTCATTCATCAGATAATGTAGCGGCGGTGGATCCAAAGAAAAAACAATGAAAATTCACCTCACCATGGTGGTTTAGTGGCTACGGTAATCAGCTGCGGATCCGAAGGTCGGGGGACGGAATCCCGGCCGCGGCGGCTGCATTTCGATGGAGGTGAAATGTGATGTGCGATGTCAGTGCACGTTAAAGAACCCCAGGTGGTCGAAATTTCCGGAGCCCTCTACTACGGCTTCTCCCATAATCATATCTGATCTTTGCAAGAGAAACTCCAGATATCAATGAAACAGTAAAAATTAAGCTTGACATTGAGCTTCTCGTAGGAAACAGTTAATTCTCCTGGCGTCAAAGCGAAGGTGTTTCTGAATGCGGTTTTTTTTTTCAGGTGCGCTTGGGCAGCCTGTAACAGGCGGAAATCCTGGAGATATGGTGAAACATGTAAGAACGGTGTGTATTATATTGCCTCCTTGTTTCATAAAGATGTAAACACATATTCGAGATTGCCTACGGAGAAAAGTAGCAGGAAATAACAGTTCTTGGGTGTGACAGAAAGGGACTAAATCTTCGCAGAGGGAAAGCACCGGCTCCGATTACCGTCAAGAGCAGTTTCGGTAAAGCGGGCTGGGAAATTTCAGTTTCTGCTATTCTCATGGGTGTATTAGGTTTCTACTATTATCATGGGTCGCCGAAGTTCGCTAAAGAATGCTTCGCATTTAAAACGCCAGCTGAGTGCCCAATATTACGCCACTCTATGATGACTGGAACACTGAAGTGCACGCCGATGCCAGCCAAGTTGGTCTAGGGGCAGTGCTAGTAGACCGCAATCCACATGGCATTGAAGATGTTGTCGCCTATGTTAGCGGGAAGGTTTTGGACACCGAGAGACACTACCGCTCCAATGAGCTGGAATGTTTTGCAGTGGTGTGGAGTCTGGATGATAAATTCCAGCATTACCTTTTTGGCCACCAATTCATGGTGGTGATGGATAACTCTGTTTTAGAATAGATGTTTTCCAAGCAGCAAATAGAGCACAAGTTTACCGGTGGATAATAACTGTACAAGTATAGGTGCGCCACCGCGCCGGCTGGCTAAATAACATCGACCGTGCCCTCCCCTGGAACCCTTTCGCTGTGTGCTAGAAATCAGGCCGGCAAAAATACTGCAAACAAAACAAGCAGAATACATTTCCTCGAGAAAAAAATGTAAGTAAGCTTTTCTCATCAAGAAAGTCTGAGCTTGGCACAGACATTCACCTTCATTAAGCAGCTCTGTTCGCAAGAGTTGTCTGTACACACTCGTTGGCCATGTCACTCTTTCACCGTTATTTCTCTTTCCGTGTTCGAAAGTCAAATGGTCATAACATCGTGACATGGCAACTATGGTGTTTCCGTAACTATAGGAGCATAACAGCTAGCTACGTGCGCATAGGGATTCCCTTGCTGTCGGAGGCTGGAAGAAGCGCCCCTCGCATTAAGCAGGTCGATTGGCAGAGGTTTAAGTTAGCTATCACAGCACCGAAAGGTTTCTTTGTGCAGGCTAAGTAGCACGCGTCACCACGGACTCTAGCACTTGGAGAGGCAGACTGTCCAGTGCTCGAGCGTTCCGTGTACTTTCTGAGGCATCTGTAGAAATAAACGCGGGTTTAGAGAAAATTTGTCGTAATGCTTGTTTAGGTGACGCTATGGAGTTGTTCACATCGTCGCCTGTGGAATTAACATCTAAACAAGGTATTTTGAGCGTTGCGAAAATATTTATGCATGAATCCACAGTTACATGTTTCTAATCACCGTAATACATGCCCGCCTTACTCCACTAGATGCTTGCAGGCAGCATACCTCTCGTGTTGCTGTGGGCCGATGCACATCCAAGTTCCTTAGGTGATCAGGCATGCTGGATATCGGAAAAACAACAAAGTGCTCAGCATGGATACAGTCACCATCTTTATTATGGACCAACAGATAACGTAAGTTCGGAAAGAAAAATTGTCATAAGCATGTTTTACCGCGAGCCCTTGTATGGCTAGGGCTTTTTTCGTCTACTTTTCTACGTTGAGAAACGCAATACTCCTCTGTCGGAACGCGGAGAGAAGCGAACTTGTGGGGTGTACAAATCTTAAAGCATTCGCGCTCGCTCATTTTGTATCGGAAGTGCTTTTATCAGACGAAGCATGACAGTAGTAACGTATCCGCTGATGTCATTATGACCTCGCATAGCAGTATGTTATGACCGCTCCTCCTACGAAGTTAACACCTGCGTGGCTTTGTCGCGCACGCAGGTGTTAACTTCGTAGGAGGAGCGGTGGAGGAGTGGCTTCGCGTAATTCTCACATCGGGACGGGGAGCCCATGCCTGATCTCCTCGTCCCGCGCCCTCTGGACCGCCTATAGTTGAGCTCTCAGGTCACGTCTTTTGAGTTTCTCCTTCCACTCTCCTTACGTGGCGAGACGATCGTCATCGTGCAACGAGGTACACCGCCAGAGCCAGATCGATGGCATTGGGAAGGAAGGGGTTGCCCGAGGGCCCACGTGTGTCGGGTACTAAGTGGTGACGCGGCGGGCGACGCTCCAGCCGCATTCTCACTGATTTAGCAGTGGACGATTACTTTCTTTCCTTCTGTGTTTCTTCCTTTTTATGTTGCCCTTGGCATAATCAGTATCATGCAGCATAGGGCTTATTGTTATTATCTTCTGTGTTTCTTACGCCTGTAAACCACGATACGGTTACAAAAGACGCCATAGTGTAGGTTCCAAAAATTTCGACTATCTGGGGTTTTTCACCGTGCACTGACATTACACAGTGCGCGGACCTCAACATTTCGCCCCCGTCTACCCATCTAAATCAGCCGTCATGGCCAGGATTCGACCCCACGACCTTCGGATCAGCAGCCCAGTGCCATAACCACTAAGGGTGGCGGGGCATAGCACTTGGCGAGGAACCACAGAATGGGTATTGCGCCGAAGCCAAGTGAGGTATGGATTTTCTCTCCGGGGACGGCAGCGGGTATGGCGCGACCCTGTAATGCTCTGCCATTATACACTCGAACTTCAACGCGCCTTTTTAAATGGTGCCGCACATCTGCCCAACCCTGGTACGGCAGCCGTTGTAGTCAGAGCAGTGGCGGATTGCATCTCGGTGACTGGAATGGGCAAAACATGAATGGAAGAGGACAGTACAACCTTAGTCATGCGTAACGCGGAATTCCCTTTTGTCAACAAGAATTCCCGGGTGGCCTTTCGAAATTTCGCAAGAGCTCGAGTTGGTCGCTTAGTACTTACCATACTGCAATGGCCAATGCTTCGTCGTCAAGAGGGTCAAGTAATTCAGCTTCTATTAATACCATGCCATTGAGGGGTTTGAGGCAATGAGCTTGCTCATGCCTCCACCCAGGAAGTTTCACAGCGACACTCCAGTGCTTCCTGCACATCCCATCTTATTGACCAGGACGGTCGCCCGGCCGTCATTCCGTATATCCGTATCTTGCAGAACGTTACGCTGTGTACAGGCACTCTACCATTAGGTAGAGTGCCACAGCGTAACGTTCTGCAATCTTAAGGCAACAAAGGTCACATAATGACAACTAGTCATATATTCCCTATTTTTGTCTTGTCGACAGCCAGAGACAATTATTATTATTCTAGAGTACACTGAATTGCATACAGGAACATATACAGACGCACAGTCGAAGACTGCAGTGGGGCCCTCGGTTATTAATGATAATAAAAGGAAGCATAAAAAACCTGCAGTTCCCACGCGTTAACAGAATCTTTCTCGCGCGAAGCATACAGACAGAAAATTGTCTGATGAATTGTTTAGCATTAAGGTAACTTCACCAGCGGTATCAAACTTTTTGTGCAAAGCGCATCGCTGGGTGTGTGGTTAACACGGTCTAACCAGGAGCGTCGGTAGCACTGCGGCGACTGAATCGTAGTTCATTGTACGACGTCATGTTGACACTAATGTTAGTGGACAGCACAGACGTCTCCTTTGTACGGGGAACAAGCATGCTACGATCTGATAACGGGCGTATCATAAGCGTCGTTGATAGAAATGTTCTAAAAGCATAGAGCACTCTTAGACATAAGCACCACGGGGCCAGCACTACGGGTATGAGCCACACGTGACTGCAGTGTCATGAATTGTGATGTGCACGACGCGAATGTCATGTGCGTAAAGTTCAGTGATTTACGTTCGCTATATATTTAGAGCTTATCTCACAAATAATGGGGTACACCAGATGAAGGAGGCGACCAGGAGAGCGAAGCGCCGAGACATAGGCGGCTACACAGAAAGACAGACAGATAGACAGACAGACAGACAGACAGACAGACAGACATACAGACAGACAGACAGACAGACAGGCCGGCAGACAGATATTTTATTTTCACTGAAAATGATTTACAAAGGTTCCTGCGAAAACATCCGGATCCAAACACATGCTGCGTTTAGCATATGGGCTAAAGATAGAGGGTAATCTTCAAGGAATAGGGAGAACAGAACGTTGTACAACCATTAAGCTTCGCTGTAAGAGTTCAACGCGAAACCGTGGCTGAATTATCAACGAAATGCGTGGCTCGATATCAACAGGCTCTTTAGCTTGCCATGCTTTTGAGTCACCCAGCCACGTAATTTTCATGAGATTGCGCTGGTTATTGTGTATTTTTACTAATGGACTTGAGATTTTGAATTACTGCAATGTAATGGGCAAAGTGGAAAATGGCTATGTGCCTTCAGAACTCTCCGATGAAGAAGGCGCCGCAGTTCGCATGGCGTTTGTACAGAGCAGGGAACCCATCAAAAACGCGTGAATATGGCGTGAATCAACGTCTACACGCTCTCGAGCACAGGTGCAAGTCCAGGCGACCACGCTCTTAAGGTAAAGTGTGAGTGTCCTACCGCGTTCACCATGCATACAGGGCGGCGAAACATTGCGTCGTTAAGGCCTGACCACATGCCTGCGATTTGTAACGACAGCGACAAGCGACGCGACAGACAGCCACTGTCGCACTGACTCGTCGCGGGCTGGAGCAACCACATGTAGGCTACGCGACTAGGCAGAAAAAGAAAAAAAAGAACATACTGGTGGTATACATGTCCTCCGACACTTGGCGCAACGGCAACATCAACGCGCGGTACTTTCAGGGGCCACGGCCATATTTATGTCGTTGTATGAGTAATTAGGATCATACACCGGCAAAAAAAAAATATTGGAAACGTGCTCAGAGGCCTACGTTCTCACTTTATTGCATTAGTTCTACAACAAATACACCGTCATTGCCATCAAAAACAGATGTCAAGCCGCTAGTGCGATGCCTGGATGGATGTTAGGAGCGTCCCCTTTATAACGGGTCGGTAGCCCGCGGGCCACCAAGCCATACCTTTATTTTTCCTCTACAAACTTTGGCTTCTCGAATCGCACATATTATCACAACAAATATTTCTTCTCGCCTACCTATATTATCTAATATCGTTCCGCTGTAAAGTAACAATCTTGCCCTAACTACCTTGCATTTCTGTTCGCTCCATACCTTTGCGCCACCAGCACTCTAAGCGCCTTTTACTTATCTCTATCGCCGACATGTTCAGCTTTCGCGTGCTATCCCTGAAACCCATGGCCTCCTGCAGGGTAGTGGCCCCAGCCACAACTAGGTGGGCATCTGTATATTCAATAAAAATATTATTGGGAAATGCAACATGCAGTGGCAACCGCTGCATGTAGCGCCATCTGGTGCTTAAGAATCCAAGCACTTTTGGGGGTCACAGTTAGGCTTAGCAAAGTCAAAATGCATGTTTTCTGAATAATGACAGCAGAACATCGCAAATACTTTGTCCCCTTTAGTAAATGAGATGAAGGGATGGCTCATTTTAATGTTTGTTTCTTGCCGTCGGTGAGAATAGCAAGGAACTAGTGCGAATTAGAGATGAAGCGGGCGCTTTCCGTGCCGCCATGTTGTTGCGAAATCACTCGGCGACAAGCGCTCTTTTCTACCTGGCCAGAAGTCGGCGACACGACAGGCGACGGATGGCCCTCCATGACGGGAAAGCCGGTCGCTGCTCGCTGTCGCCAGTAGCTCGAAAATTGCGTGCATGTGGCTGGGCCTTTAGTCTCCTTGTGTTCTCTTCGAACTACGCACTGTTACGGTGCCTCGATACGTCTACTATGTACAAAGTGGTGACAACCACTGGGCGCTGCAACGCCATTTTGAATCACAGCAAGCGGCTGTACTGTTTCGTGCCCGTTCTTCCTTAGAGACGTAGTGCGCGTCTGGTGTACCTGCTTCGTTCGAGAGCCAGGCTTACGCCGCCACCTGTTTGTGAACACCAACGGAGCTGATTCCCAGCGTTTGTGATTCAATACGGCGGGGGGTTGTCACTGCCATGTATAGAGTAGCGCTTATCGAGGCACTCTAACCGCCGTGCAGCCTTCGCGCCATCTCGCGTTTGACCGTCAAGCTTGTTCCACGCTGAAACACCTCTGAGGCGCACCTCCGAGATGTGCACATCACCAAAGGAGACGGTGGATATAAAAGGCTCGCCGTAAGTATTCGTTACAATCCTGTGGCGTGCCCGGGCGCGCAGCGTATCGCGCTCCGGAGTGAGGGGTCCCACGTTCGTTGCACACTCGATCCGAAGGTTTTCTGCTTCGCGGCCACCTCGAGTTTTCGCTCACGGACAACGGTGATTTGCCGTTCACAACCAAAGGCGTCGAGACTGACACCAGAATTTCCGCGAACGAGCTCTCAACGCTATCGTTTTAAAATTGGGTTTTTTGAATTCCTCGTCTACCCCTTTAGTAAACGATCCTAACTGATTGTGCAGTAGTTTGTTTCGCTACTTCTAGGTAAGGGCCAGAAATATAAATAAGTGTTCGGGAAATGGTCTGACATGTTTTCTAGCATCACGCCAGCAGTGACATACAGAAATCATGTCAGGTATTTCATGCATTTCCATACAAGTCCTTCACACATTTTCTTGGAAAAGAAAGTAGAAATCTCAGAACAAGAAGATAATGATATAAAAGTAATAAAGGAAATCACAGCGAGTGTGGGATCTCAGAAAACGATGGAAGTGTCAGCCAAGGAAGAGACAGCCTCGACCACATGAAATAAAAAAGAAATAAGGATATACGCAGGCGAAGCGTCTTAGCCTACCAAACACTGAAACTGATTTCGGCGAAAGAAAAAAAAAATCCTGCAGATCCAAAGCATCGTGTGAACTGGTGTCGCGCGAAAAACAGTGAGCGAGCAAATTGGATATGACGAGTTGTTTGCCATTTTGGTAAGTGTTACAAATAGAATGAAGCGCATCAGTGGGTGTACGGCTAAAGAGGGCTGACCAGGAACGTGGACAGCACGGGGCGATTAAATGGTGGCTCACGGTAAGACGTCACGTTGGCACTTACGTTAGTGTACTGCACACACGTCTGCTTTGTCGAAGAAAAAAACTGGCCGCTATTGAGATCCTGGTGGGGTCGCAGGAGTCGAGCCGTCGGTCCTAGGATCCTCGCTATCAGGTCGACGTTTCACCCATCCCGACTCCAAGGGAAGGATGCCGGAGTGCGAAGTTGACACGGACACGATGACGATTGAGAAGAAGAAGAGAGATATGTTTTATTTTACATGATGATGAGGGCTCGGGGCTTAACGGAGCCTTGAGGTCGTATTATATAGAACACTCTGTACAATAGAGTCCAATCACGACGTTGTCTCCGCCCTCGAAGAGAGGAGGTCACACCCCGCCTTCGCTGCTTCTTTGCGGCAAGGTGTGACGGGTCCCTAGTAGCGGCCGATGCTGATTCCTGGAGAAGGTGGGGCCCGGCGAAGAGGCTCGCTGGAAAACAACAGCAGCACAAATAAAAGCACTCTTCCCGGCCCTGTCCTTTTGAAGACACGCCGCCGGTTTCTCACTATGGGGAAGCCATAGGACACCTGCGGGCAGCAGACGTCGGTGTCGTCCGGTGCGCTGATGCACCCCTCTCGCTGCGTCGGTGCGGTCGACAAGTTCATATTTCCCAAAAGCGGCGCAAACGCACACACACGCACCGCACGACACACCGACGGTCCAGGCGGATCCCGGGAGCTTCCCGCGGGCTGGTTTGAAACTGGCGAACAAGGCCGTCGCTGCCCCGTCAAACAATAGACTTGTCTCTTCGAGACGGCAGCTCGGCGAAGTCCATCCGTGGGAACGCAGGCATACGCGCTCCCCACGGTCTTTTTCTCCGAAAGGTAGATCCAGCGGCCACCGGCAGCAGCCTCCCTCCACCACATCCATGGGGGGCCCATGCCGATCTTAACACCGCGTATCTGCGTGCTTCGCTGGAAATCTCGTCGAAAGACAATAGTGTTCTGACGGCCATACTACGCTGCGTGAGGTATGGACGCCATCTGGCAGCGCCGTCTGGAAACGTGAGCTTGTGCAGAATCCCTGGGCAATTGTCAGGTGGCAGCACCAAATGGTCGGCAGATGTCTTTTTCGTGTATAGCGTCGCATTTGTAGCCAACCGAAGAAACACTGGGGTCTATAATTACGCATCTATGTATTTTCTAGTAAAGGAACACACCACGTAATACTCACGTATTGATGTTGCGCCTCAGATATGCGTAATATTTGCTTTTTGATGGACAATGTTCGCAAGTATGAATGCAGCTACCAGTTATAGATGGCTGGGCGTAGGCAAGTGCTTAAACTTTGGCCGGGTGGCTGAATCGTGCGACATCACACAAAGAGGAAGGCAGAGCAAAATTTCTGCGTTCAAGTATGATAAGACAGACTATCCTCTTTTAAGGCACACTGCAGAGCGCTCACATGCGTTTCATAAGGAGCACCATTCGTCGCAGTATTCCCTATGGGATAGCAGTCGTAATGCGGAATCAACTCGCTTGCTAGAGTACAAGTTGGAAATGACGGGTAGTGGCCCTCGTCCTGCGCCAGATTTAAACTAGGCTTCTGATGATAATGACGGCGGATAAGGACGCGCAAACCACAGCTTAAAGAGTGCAAACATCATTTGCACTTTTATTCCTCTGTGTTTATTGAACATGCTTTAATGCACCGATTGTCACGTGCTGGAAATCTTCTGTCATGCACCTTGCTTGCACTTGTGCGAGTAATTGTTAGACTAGTAAATATTTCTCTTTTACAGCCACCAACAAAACAAAAATACAACCGCCATACCGAGTAAGTCTTCTTGACTCTTTCTTTTTATTTTTTCCCCAGCTTACAACAGACTCGCTCTCAGACCTACCTTAGCGCCGGCTACCCCTGAAAGAAATAAAAAAGGAGATAACTGTAGCAACATTAACTCTACTGTCTAGCAGGGTCTCCTGCACATATCACTAGCTAAAAATAGCTCCTAGCGGCGAGATATAAACATAGGTATGGGCCCTTTTAGATGCGAACCAGCTTATGGTCGAGCCTGTTCTTTCCCTGCGCCGGCCACACCTCCACTGGGCATGCGCAAGAGCCGGCCCAAGCTGGCAAGGAATGAGAACGCGCCCTCGCCCGCGAAGGACACCGCTGACGCAGGAAGCGCCTGCTAGCTCCAACCCCCCCCCCCCCCCCCCTTTTTCTCTCCTCTAGGAATTCTCTACTTCACGGAGCGGCGCGCACGACAGGTGGTGCGACAGCTGCATACTCCTCTGGAGGCGCCACGGTAGTTCCGCGGTAGAAAATGACAGACCGCGCGCGCCTCATTCTCTGTCCTGTGCAGCAGCGCCGCGATGAGCGCTCGGGCCGGTGCCGCGAAGAATTACACCATCCCCCGCTCAAGCTAACCATCTCTCCGCAGCTTCGCATCCAAACATGGTACCCTATAGCGGGAGACAGTGTAATTTTTCTCATGAGTCTGTGCACAGAAAGCCACGGCATATTTAATTACATATGGTGTTTCAGTGTCCACCTAGCATTATATTACCGAGCGTATTAAGTCCATCTAGAAATATAGTATTAGCCGAGAATTGAGTCCACATCTGCCAGTTAAGCAGTGCGACACCATCAAAAGCAATCACCCCCTCACATGCCCCTCCGTCAATGCAAGGCAAGCAGTCGCAGGGCGGATGCCAGACGGTGACTTATATACCACCTCCCCCTCGGACACGACAGAAAACAAACATACAGCATTACTGCTTCTGCGCCGGCAAACCACATCCAACAGTAAACACTTTACATGAAGAGGAGATACAATAGAATTCCGGCACTAATTCAAAGGCCATTGAGTTTGTGTTTAAGATATCTACGCCACCGCCTCTTTTACCTGGGCAGTTCATGTAGGACGATTTATATGTTAGAAGTGTAAATAAATGTTCTTTCGAAGTGAACAACACAACGTCAAACAATATTTGAGCTTCATTAAAAAAAACTATTGGAGTTCTTCCTGCTTATTACTGCCCGATCTATGGTTTAAATGAGTGCAGCTAAGGATTTTCTTCCGAGAAGCAACATAGAAGTTTTTTTTTAGATCTCGAAATTCTGCCATACAAATGCTGGTGGAACCATGGCACGGAAAACTCCAAAAATATCTGGACGCCATTCAGTGTAACATTACCGCAGCTTATGACGGTGAGCCCAGCCACAAATGACAACCTCGCTGCCAGCGCCTTTTTTTCTTTTTTTCTTTCTTAGAAGAATCTTGCCGTCACAATGCCATAAAAGAACTTTCGTCATTGCTCTGTGCCTAGTCTTTTACACAGAGTATGTCTTTTCTTATGGGTCATGTTCTCACTGATATCAACAGCCGATGAAAGATATGTGAGGGCTTTCCGCTTTTCCAACCACTTATCGCGGGTTGACTCCGGGGTAAATCGCAGAATACTTCAAGGTGTTTTGTTTAATTGTGGTGGAAGTATGTGAACAGCGCCGATGTCACTTTCTGCAGCCTTCAGTTGCTGAATGTATCCTGAAGTGCAGTCCGCTTCTAATTTCATTACAGGTCTGCTTTACTGCTAGAATCTTTTCTCCGCTTAACCGTTCCGCTAAAGGTATAATCATACACTCTAAAAACTGCAGCCGGTTTCGCAGGAGTGAAACGACCCAGCTACTCTTTAGGGCATCGTTCTACTCTAGCAAAACGTCGGATGGAGTGAAATGTCCATACCTCTTGCGGCATGAGATAGTAAAATGCAATTTCACTCCTGCCACACCCATGTCATGCTCGCATTCGCAGCCGCAAACATGGCGGCTGGGGTGGGAGCGGACGATTGAAGAAGACAACAGCCGCTTTGTGAAGTGTTTTTCGATAGAACTATAGCAGCGGCCTTCCTACGACTTCCACGTACAAGCTTTCGCGTACAAACGCGTGCAGTGTACATTTAATGAACGGTGCCTTCCTCGACTACGAGCCTCAACCGACGGGAGTCATAGCGAGCTGCCTCTCCTGTGTTTTTCCCTGATCGAATGGCCGTACCCGTGCTAGTGAAACCCGCCAGCCTACACGCCTCGGATTCTTCGCTTACGTGTGCGAAACGAAGAGGAATACACTTTCAGCGATACAGTAAGCTGTTGTGATCGTGGACGGCTGGTCTCCGAAGACTCACTGGATGTAACTCATACATGTAAAGAAAAAGGCTTCGCTACGACTTCGGCATTGAGCCGTAAGACGGCCATTAGCGGGTCGACGGTGAAAATACCGTGACTGCGATCGGTCCCGTTTACAAGTCTGGTAAGTACAGCATAATACCCTAAACACTTCTGATGGCAGAGGCTATATTTCATCTGTGTGCAGAATAACGAACAACGAGGAGTGCATATTTTGTGATCGCCAGCGGTTGTTCGCCGTACAGACGTGCTCGACGGACTCGTAAGGGAACGCCGTCGGAATGAAGCGGGTGGTAGCGGAGCACCAGGGAGTTGCTTTTCTTCGCTGGCGTTGATTAAATTCAGCCGCTATTATGTTCGTACTCGCTTCCTCATGTGCATTTTACATCGCGAACCAGCACTGCGAACTCGCGTTTGCCCGTAAAACGGAATGCCAGCTCATGATAGGAATGCGTTAATCTAAAAGACATTGTATATTTTCCGCGCATTTAGATTAACAGATCTGTGTGCCGAGCGGCTACGTATGAGCCAACGCTAAATATACACCTGTTCTGTGCATACTTTTTGTTTAATTACGCAGAACAATACCTTACCACTGGCGCTACATAGCAGGTCAAGTATAACGGTTATATATACGGGACTTCAGTGTAAGACGGTGTATCGCGAGTGTGTTGTGGGCTTTGTGCTTTGCTGTGGTTGTGTTATTGGCGTGTATGTGCGTTCGTGTCATGTTAGCCTGTATGTTCTACGTTCAGTGTGATGTAATTAAATGCCTGCTAATTGTAGCCTGGTCGAAAAACGCATGGGTTGTTTTTTTCTTTTTTTGTCTCTGCTACTCCCTCTGGGAGTACTAGCACGCCGCTTGTTGGGGTAGTAGAGCTCTCTTCAAAAGAGTGTTCGAATCCCCTTCGGAGGCGTCCTACTACTCTGTTTTGGCGAGAGTACCGGTACCCTGCAATGGGGTTGATCTACTCTGAAAAAAGGAGTTAAATTTGGGACACGAAACTACTCCCCAAAGTGAGTGCCCAGCACTCCCTTTGTTTCTAGAGTGTACTTCAGTGACAATAGCTGAATTGATCTCTTCAACCCGAGCAGGAAGCAATGCTAAAGCATCAAGCCTCCTCCTTATGCTTGCCAGTCAAACTCAACACCGAGTTAATCTTAGTTTTCTCCCCGCCTGTAGCTTTTGATGAACGTCGAAGCGCATTGAGGCTGCTCTCACTTAAAGTTTTAAATGTTGATTCCGACTCCCCAGAACTACTACCAAATCAATAAGGGGACTCGCATTCGTTGCACCTTAGGACACGACCATTACATGGGAAGAGCGCATCACGACTGCGATGGGCTTACCATTGTGCATGGTCCAGAAACACAAGTGACACTTAGTTCACACTTTCGTCGGCAAAAATAACATCCAGCAGAGAGCAGTGAGCTAAGCGCTCAAACACGGTGGCAACGGCGGTAGCGGTAAACCAAGGATATTAAGACTATTCATAATTTTACAAACCTGGATTGGTAATAAAGAGCACATAAAGCGAACGCCTTTTCACCAAAGCCGCCACCAGCCAGGTGTCCACTTGCAGCTTCCACGGGGCAGTACTGCCAGTGAGGATGCAATTTTGCTTTCACAGCAGTGCTGTTGAGATAGTCTGGTGGGCGAAGAACATTTGACGTTGAAGAATGGCTTGGCTTTGGAAAACTGCGGGGGGTGTGACGATTCTAGTAAGGCAGGAATTCTGTTCTGCTGCCCGCCTAGACGCCAGATGCCGACCTGTATGTGAAAAAGAGCCGAAAAAGCAACGTCCTTGCTCCATTGCCACCTCGACACGTCGGTTCAGTTGCAATTTCGGCGCCTGAAACGCATCCGCAGGCTAGTGAAGGCAGTCAAAACGCGATCACGCTGCCGTGGCAGGAGCTTTCAACTCGAACCGCTTCAAACTTGTTTTTTATTGCCTGGCCATGAGGTTGGAATCTGCTGCTTTGGTTTCTGAAAGCTCGTGATATAGATAACACTGTTTCCTCAATGAGTGGCTTAGCCAAACATCATTAGTAATAACTTTTCACCGCCAGCGAGTTGTGGGCTACAGCCCCCTCCGAGGTTACGAGTAACCGTTCTTGCATCCCGGCGGCTTCCGCGGCCTCCTCAACTGCCCGTGGCTGTTGTAGCGTATTGGAGCTTACGTGCCATAATTTTACGATCCACTTATGCAGATCATAAATAGTTTAAGTTTTAATGAAATAAGCGTCATCAACGCTTAAGGACGCTGTCACAGCGCTTCATTGCTGAGCATGTACCTATATGTCCACATTTTATTAAAAAAGGAATTACCCTAGCTCTTCAGAGCTTCTTTAAAGGGACCCTCTAACACGTTTCAAGCGCCTGCTTTTATTTGCATGTAGCGCATACTGAAGGAGAGACATGCTCGAAGAATGGCAGCCATACGAGCACGCAATCCGAAATTAAGCAGGCACCATATGAGAAATACAAGCAATAAAACGCCAGCCCTTAACTCGAACTTCTGCGTTTACGCCACTATATTTCACTGGCAACGTGCAACATAATGCGCAGCCAATGCAATTGATCTGTAGCGCCTACGTAAAGGATGTTTGCACAACGCAGTTGCCTGTTCAATTTGGTGTACTTGTGAAGCCATTGCTACAGCAACCAAAAAGCGCTGAGTCTGACCATGCCGCGTCATAATTTATCAGTTTCTCTGCATGAGAAGATGATAAGCGCGCAAGATAAAAGCGACACCAAATAATATTTTCTTTTCCGACCGCTACTAATGCTGTTATTTGTCGAATCGCCACCTTGGGCGCTGCGTCATTTCCGTCGCAATTAGTTCCGGCGATCGCCGCTGTGCAGTGATGCGGTCGGTACCATTATGATTGATTGATTGATTGATTGATTGATTGATTGATTGATTTCTGGGATTTAACATCCCAAAACCAGCTCTGATTATAAGAGACGCCGTAGGGGAGGTCTCCGGAAATTTCGACCACTTGGGGTTCTTTAACGTGCACTGACATCGTACGGTACACGGGCCTCAACATTTCACCTCCATCGAAACACAGCCGCCGCGGCCAGGATTCGATCCCGCGACCTTCGGATCAGTAGTCGAGTGCCATAACCACTAGACCACCGTGGCGGGGCTGATGTGGTGATTTCATTTCACAATTGAAATAATAAGTCAAATGGTATGAGCGAGTTTACCTATGTCAAAACTCTGCCCAATAATCTGGCTGGCGCAAGAAAGAGTTAGAGGGCCCTCTATAGGTTCAAAGAGAATGAAATCGCCGTGTTATCGCTATACGAATGACTCGCACAGAATGAATTCTAGTGTCGTAATACTACAGGTATTGCTTGTTTTAAAAAAATCTCTTTTCTCCTTCACTTGTACGTTTCAGTGTGCCCTGGCTGGTTCTTGAAGCGGCAGAGAGTAGTGGCCAAGCAGTGCTCAAGGTTCAACTTCAGAGTGAGAAAGACTGTTCTATCATTATTTACTTTGCTTGAGCAGCTCATTTGTGACAAAGTTCCATCATCTGCAGGACGTACACATCAGGAAATACCGTATCAAAGTGTTTCGAATGATAAATGTAGAAGGACCCTTGCATCAAGAGGGAGGGCAAGAGCGTGATATCTTTATCAGCCGTTACATAACAGGAAGAAGGTATTAGTCTTAATAGTGTGATACATACAACAATCCACAAGCAGCTTCTTAACCCGAATACAGTAGACGACGACCGACGCTAAGGACAGCTTTCCTATTTCCCTACCTCTGTCATTTTTTATGTTAGTGTTAATTTTTTTCCTACATTAACTGCTAAACTGTACTTCCGAAGGTTCTGGAAAGGAAGAAAATTTTCGCTGCTACCACGTTCGTATGGAATCATCCTAGCATAAATGAAAAAAAAACGTATAAGTGACAAAATGTAGGGCCTCTGGTCTCCGCTACCCTCTCCCTGGTTTGTGCTATAATTAATCATGTATTCACCAACGAGCACATTCCGAAGTTATTCATAGTCTAATCACTCTCTTTTCTAACGTACGATTACGAGCCTCGTCACTCGAAGTCCTAAAAATTCTGGTAAAGAAATCTTGCTCCCTGACCTATCAGTGCAAAAACGCAATGCTGCGAACACATATTATATGCACTTATTCGCAAAGATAACAGGAGGTAGCAGACTAAAGTGAAAAAAAAAGGTATCTCTGATGCATGGTACAGACAATGAATTTAAGATCAGTGAAAGTCGCATGAAAGATACTTTAATTGAAGATATGTGAACCTACGTTTCCAAACTAGAAGGCACAGCAGAGTTTGTTGCGCTGCACGTGTTCCCTTTGAAGAGACAATAATTAATTGAGACAAAAGCGCCTATTACTGCTTTATATAATTTCACAGATATCACGAACATTTTAGCCCATCCAAACGCGCCCTGTTGAAAGCAATATCGGGAGAATGAATTTTGTCCTTTTCTTTTTTCATGAAACGCGAATGATGCAAGTACGCCCCTGTCGCTTGCCCTCTCGATCTGAAACAGTCTATGTTTTCCGCAGTTTAGGTGATCATTACTCACGGAAATAGCTGACTGTGATATTCCCTTTGTTCCACAATATCTGAAAGTAAAAGACCGCCCGTCATTCCCGTCAGACGTTCTCATGTGGACGGAGCATTTGCAATTTTCTGTTCAGAACGTTGTTCGACTGAGATTTCGTATCGTAATTTCAACTTTCGTTGGAGAAGCTTTGAACACTAGCGCTACTTCAGTGCATCTATAAAAAGTACGTTCGGAAGCCAGAACCACGTAAAATTCGCAGTATCATGACAGCAGGATTTGAAGAGTGGCCTAAGCACAATCAAGCATATCTTAAGTACCCCACAACCATAACCTTGTCTAGCATCTTTATAAATGATGAAATTATAAATATTTTTTGGTAAATTTCACAAATAGAAAAAAATTGATTTTGACACTCGTGTCCCGTTGACGCAGCAAATATCCGAGGTGTGACAAAATTACTACATTCTTTCGAGAAGGTACGACCTGCTCATCCCGTTAACCGATTGGCATGTGACAAGGCTCCAAACTGGTGATCATGGCACCTCACTCTGAGTTGCGAAGCCTGCGTAAAAAGTGATGCTGAATGTTCCACCTAGCCTTATCTATGCTGGGATTGGTATTTCGCGAGGTTCTTGCACGACATCAATCAGGCATGAAAACATGCACAGTATCGGTTATTTTTTCATTGCCAGTCATCCCATTCGCCGTCGTCTGGTGGTGAGACTCGCAGGCAGCGATCGTTCCGCCGACGCATTTGCGTACAGAAACCGTTTTGCTCGCTTTCACAAGCTCGTAAATCCAGATTTACGCACTGCCCACGTTTCGCCCCCACTTAACCGGCGCTATACTCAGGTCGGTCTCAAGTCACCCATACCTGAATAGCGCAGCGCCGGCATTCGTGCCGCGCTTCCTCTTCTTTGGGAGTTGCGCACCTCTTCGGTCATCTAATTTTCTCGGCAATGCGCTCGGTGAAGCAGGGCGTTATGTCGTTGCCCCGGCATCGTGGTTCTTTTATTACGATGGTCGGCCCGGTAGCATCATGTCCGCCTCCACAGCCGTGATGAGAGTCCACGCATTAGGCATTGCTACCGCGGCTCGGCGAAGCTAAACAGAGCTGCGGCTGTGCTATTGCTCTGCTATTTTGCTATAACGCCTGATTTAGCGTTTCATCCTTTCTGTAGTAGTGGGCTGAGTTCATGAGAGCAAGAGAAGATATAGGCACGCTCAAATGCCGCACATTGAGCATCTTATAAAAGAAGTGCCCGACGCGCAATTACTTCATGATTACGTGGTGATAATACTTGTGCACGATCTGGCGCCTTTCGCCGGATTAGAGCTTGGCTTTAAAAAGACTTTTTCAAAGGCTCCGGTAGAAGACGCTTATGTAGACAGTGTTGCTTCGTTGTTGGGTCGTGCTTATTCTTTCACACGAAAGGAGAAATCCGGGGAAGATGGAGGATTTAATCGATTAACAGATCGTTAAAAACGATGCAGAGTAGGGAATGTCGCTGTAGCAAGCGTTTCGACATGCGGACTTGTCTTCGTCACAACAACTTCCCTGTATGGCGTTGAGTTGTGTACGCTTTGCAAAGTATCCTCTGTGCTCAGGAGAAGAGGAGAAGAGGGATATGTCAAAAAAAAAAGAACAAAGAAAAAAGAGAGATGGAGAATAAAAGGGGGATGGGGAGTTGGTTGACGTGTTGGTGTGCATAACAAATGTTGGAAGAACGTGTAGCACTCGGAAGCTCGGTTCAGAAAACAGAGCGGTTTTTTACTACGTCTACGCCACTGTTCGAGCTTCGTTCTCCATCACTTAAGACGAGTGCCCATCACTAGTTCATGTCCCAAATGGTTGTGCACAAGGAGAAGAAAGGTCTACCATAAAGGAAACCTTCATGCGCCTATAATTCAGGTCCTACCACCAACTAACACTTAACGGCGGCCAGATTTCACGCGTTTACACACGCAAAAGGATTGTCAGAGCCAGTATTGAGAGCCTCTTTAGACTGCAGACATCTTTTGTTCACCTGGCGTAGTTGATTAAGCCGCACAAGGGTGATTGAGGTTGTCAGCACAAGATTACGTTGGCGGATTCCCTCTCTGAATTATTATTTGCACAGGGGCGGCCTGGATGCTTCCTCACTGTGCCTCTGCTGAAATCAAGAGAAAACAATGCACCACTTTTTTATGTCTTTTCGCCGCTTCAAAACACAGCGAAAGAAAATGCTGGAATCTATTATTCGCCAACAAGGTCTGGGGTCTACTAAAATGACTATTCTTTCTTTTTTATGGACCATTTAGGGGTACAACCACAGGGATGTTCGTTTTGCAGTCATTTCGAATTGAAACCTACCGAGGTATACGTTAATTTTCATGATTTGTGCTTCGCCAAACTACAGGTATCTTTTAAGCAAAATAGTCTTGGTCAATCGCCTGCATTTAGTATGTGCCAGCTTACGGAGGAGACGGAGGAGAAAGCTTGGTATGTTGGTGAAAGAATGACTGCTATATTTAACGCCGTGGTTTCCATCGAACTGCGAAATCAGCATCTGAAAAGAAACTTTCGGGAACAAACACGGCTAGCTTGGATAGTCGAAATACTTGATTCGTCCGCCATTGTGGTCGTTGAGCCCCTACAGTATCTAATGGACTCAAGAGCGTGTTTTGAAACGTTGTGAATACAGGCCGGAAGACATTGAACTCGTTGATGACATATACTATTCGCTGTATTTTGGGTTCCTGGGTGAGCAGAAATTCGCCTGTAGGTATATAAAGTTTGTTCGGGTAAAAATTATAACCTGCCAGAATAAAATGCTGTGCCAGTATGTTTGGAAGGTTATTCATGTTGCCTACGTGATGCCCGTAAATCTAACATTATTTGGTTTGCCAGTTTCCGAGAGGCATTGCTTGTGACAGGGCGAACCTATTTCACAAAGAACACTCTTCTCCAAAGAACTCGCGGAGACAAACGACGTTATAATAAAAGCTGCGGACAAGGGTGGGAGCACAGTAATATGGATAGTAGAAAAGTACAGGAACGAGGCCGTCGAGCAACTGAGCAACACTGCTCATTACGAAAGAATAGATAATCAGCAAACTCTTGAATACAGCAACAACATACGACATACGATAACGGACATTCTAAGCCAGGGCATTAAACTCGCAATATGAACACCACCTCTAAATGCTTAATAATGAACAGCAAACAGTTTTAATCTCCTTCCTAAGATCCATAAGTTTAGCATAAATAAAGTACTTACCGCTGAAATACAGGGCAGACCTATAGTAACGGACAATAATACCCCATCGAAGACATTGCCAAAGTTTTGATTGATTTCTAGGGTTTCGCGTCCCAAAACCAGTTCTGATTATGAGAGACGCCGTAGTGGAGGGCTCCGGAAATTTCCACCACCTGGGGTTCTTTAACGTGCACTGACACCGCAGAGTAGATAGGCCTCAACATTTCGTCCACATCGAAATGCAGCCGCTGCAGCCGGGATGACATTGCCAACGTTTCCAGATCACCACTTATCTGGTATACTTCCTCCCTGCTGTTTTATTCACTGTACCCCTGACTTTCTGCGGATCATAGAGTCGACTAACACAATGCAAGCACTCTCATACCAGGCCACTATGACAACAGATATATGTTCCCTCCACACGAATATACAGCTCAGAGTTGGAATCGCAGTGCTTTCGAAGGCAAGCGAGCGTATTAGGCTGAATTTTGCATCGGCTTACTCAAGCTACCCCTTACACTTATTTACTTGAAATTCCACTGGACCAACTAAATGTGAATTACTGGCACCACCATGCTAACTTCTTTTACGCGGACGTCCGCCAACACCTTTAGACCAGTTAGAAGCAGAACTGGTGAAATCAACACCGCTGAAACGTCAAGCATATCTCAGTGACACAGACGTTGTCTTCATTATTTGGGACAATGATGTAAGGGCACTAAGGAAACTTTTTTAACAATTTAAGAACTCTCATTGTAGCAATAAGCTTTCCATGGGCCACTTTCGGGGATATTGTATCTCCCTGTCTCACACCTCTCCCAATCGGGATTTCTCTGCTTCTCTCATGTAGGAGTAGTGTGGCTGTACAATCTTTGTATATGTTGTTTATGGTTTTCAGGTATACGCCTTGTACCCTTTGTCGACGCAGAGCTTCTAGAACTGCATGTATTTCTATGCAGTCAGGTGCTTTCTCGTAGTCGATAAACGCCATATAAAGAGGTTTGTTATATTCCGCGTACTTCTCAATTACTCGGTTGATAGCGTGGCTGTGGTCCATTGTCGAGTAACCTTTCCTAAAACCAGCTTGTTCTCTCGGTTGGTTAAAGTCGAGTGTCTCTCTTATCCTCGTAGAAATTACTTTTGTAAATAGCTTGTATATTACTGGGAGTAGGCTAATTGGTCTATAATTTTTTAACTCATTTATGCCACCTTTCTTGTGGATAAGGATTGTATTAGCATTTTTCCAACAGCGCGGTACACTGCATGATTTGATACATTTCGTGAAGAGCGATGCAAGTTTTTCAAGTACAATATCTCCTCCGTCTTTGATCAAGTCGGCTGTTATACCATCTTCACCAGCTGCTTTACCGCGGAACCTGCCTTTGGCAGCTTTATTGACTTCGTCAGCGGTTATACATGGAATTTCAGTGGCCTCCTCTGATTCTATTTCTATTAATATTGTATGGTCGGTCTGAGAGCTGTATTGTTCAGAGTAGAAATCTTCTGCTACGTTTACTATTGCTTTGAAACTGTTGATAACGTTGCCTTGTTTATCTTTTAGCGCGTGCATTTTGTTTTGTCCTAAGTGCAGTTTCTTTTTGACCGATTTAATGCTGGTGCCTTTTTCTACTGCTTTCTCTATTTCTCTCATGTTAAAGTTTCTTACATCTCTTTTCCTGGCTTTACTGATCAATTTTGATAGTTCTGCGAATTCTATCTTATCTTTTGACGAAGTTACTCTCATTTGTTGGCGTTTTTTTATTAAGTCCTTGGTAGATTGGGACAACTCACTTGTTGCTTGCTTTTGTTGTTTTACCCCCGACTTCTATCGCTGTTTCAAGGATTGTTTGCGTTATGGTTATGTTTATTTCTTCTAAATCGTCACCGTTTTCGTCTAAAGCCTCGAACTTGTTGCTTAGGGCGACTTTAAATTCTTTGTTCTTCGCTCTGATTACCGCAAGATGGCATTTCTTTCTAGTAAATAATTTAGTTCTTCTTTTCTTTAGGTTAAGTACAAACTTGGCCCTTACTAATCTGTGATTGCTGCATTTTATCTTCGCCAGTACTTCTGTGGCTTAAACTATACCTGGCTGTTCGCACATTAAAAAGTCAATTTCATTCTTTGTTTCCCCATTAGAGCTTCCCACGTCCACTTCCTATTCCTGTGTTTCCTGAAAAACGTATTCATTATTCGGAGTCGGTTTCTTTCCGCAAATTGTACCAGGATTTCCCCACGGTTATTCCTACGGCCGACGCCGTAGTTGCCAATCGCCTGCTCTCCATTTTGTTTTGTTCCTACGTTTGCGTTGAAATCCCCCATGACTACTGTGTATTGTGTCCGTACTTTCTTTCTTGTTAATTCGATATCCTCGTAGAACTGCTCCACTTGTTCGTCGTCGTCGTAGCTTGTTGTTGGCGCATATCCCTGGATTATCTTAAGTTTGTACCGCTTATTTACTTTTATTACGACGCATGCTACCCTTTCGTTAATGCTGTAGAATTCATCGACGTTGCCCGCTATAGCTTTGTGAATTAGGAACCCGACGCCATATTCTCTCTTTTCGGGTAATCCTCTATAGCAGAGGACATGTCCATTGTTTAGGACTATGTAAGCTTCACCTGCTCTCCTATCTTGGCTAAGGCCAGTTACGTCCCAACTAACTCCCTCTTGTTCCTCGAGTAGCTCCGCTAATCTAGCTTCTCTGGAGAGGGATCTTGTATTGAACGTTCCAATGTTTAGTTTCCAGTGGCGGCCTGTCCGGGTCCAGTGATTATTACTGCTCTCTGCTGCTTCACAGAGCTGACCGCCGCCGTGGACAGATGTTCTGCAGCTGGTGGACACTGAGGGCGAGGGTTTAGTTTTAAACATCGTGTGGGAGGTGGTGCCAAGTACTTCACCAGGGAGGCCAATTCCTGTTCTGGTGTAGGAGGGAGTCGTAAACGGCAGTAGAACGACTGAAAGCCTTTCAGGTACCCAACCATCGCCAGGCCCCCCACCGACGTAATCTTGAGCAGTGTAACAAACATCCTTAAAAAAAACGACGGCGTTAAACATAGTGGTCACTCTTTCACGAAAATTTGAAACTTTCGTTTTTTCCATTATATTAGTCACGCTAACACGTCACCCAATTCCCCTTATCCCCCCCCCCCCCCCCCCCGCCTTTATTTTCTTTTCGTCCTGTTTTCTCACATGCCCTTCTCCTTCTCTCCTTCTGGGGATGGAGGAAAGTAGGGAAAGCGTACATGCACGAACTCCAGAGAAGGCAGTTACCGTTCTGCTGAAGGCAAGTCCCCGTGTCAACGTTGCCTTTTCTGCATCGTTTTTAAAGATCTGCCCAGCGATGTTTTCCTTTGAAAAGCGCTTACTCGTCGCTTCTTTTAGAGCTCGGTTGCGTAAACATAGAGTTTGAGGGTCCGCTTTCTCTGCCTAGTGGTTCTCTGCACCTGAAGTATGGCGTTGCGAAAGTATAAACCTTCCACTCGTGAGGACGTTCTCAAACATGTGTTCCAATATGACGATGAAAGTGAATGTGAAGTCCCGACAGTCAGGCACAAAAGCAAAAGCAAAAAAGACCGAGAGCCGCAGGGAGTGAAGGAAACAGGGATTAGCACTTAACATGCCTTCCACACTCGCAAGTATTCTTAGTGCAGTTCTTCAGGAAGTAGTTCGCAAACAAAGAATACAAAAATATCCAGGCGGGAGCTAATACCCTTACTTGTGGAGGCTTCCTCACGACACCGTACAAGCATTCCGTGGTCGCTGAAGTTGCACGTTACTGATCGCCGGAATGCGAGTGAAAGCAGTGGAAACTAATGGGTTAATATTGTTCCTCGTACTGTATGAATATTTAACTGGCCGTTATATTCAAGATGTGACGCGGTTCTGGCGATGAAGAAGCAGCATACGGGAAATGTGAAACATCAAACCCTTACTGGTAGATCTTGTGCCCCGCAAAGAATTCATTCCTTAATATAAAACGATGTAGGCGACTTCAGTCGTCGGCCATCGAAACAGAAACATTGACCAAAGGCAAGGTTCCCTATTAGCATACATGCATCAGAGCATATTTTAACGTTATAACCGATGCTCCCTTATCGAACACGCGCGACGGGCATGCAATCATTATGGAACTGTTGGTGTCATTCACGAACCAGCATGCGCATTTAAGCGTGGCAATAAGCGAGATGAAATGCGTCAAAAAACGTGAAGGAGGCGTACCGTATGAAAAAGAGAAGAGCGCATGTCGACGCCACCGTCTCATAAAGCGCTGTCCTGATCACCCAAATAAATCCATGAACATAGGTAATTCTTCGAATTAAGTGTCGCAGTTCGCTAGAGTGCGTAAACGGGTTTAATGCTCACCACGTGAACGACCTCGGGTCATGCGCAGGGCTGGTGTGATGTTTGCCCGTCGCGCATGGCCCCAAATCGCAGTGCACCACAGCTTCAGATAATTTCATAGCGCCCAAAGCACAGTCGCAGCTGGTCTTCGCTCAGGCGGCTTAATGGAATCGGTGTCACGACCCAAACTCGTTCGCCTGGGTCGTATTATGTCACCGCATGTTGCAGTGACGCCTGTCGATCCTCATCTGGTTCATTGTACACCGGCCGCCGCACTGTCCACCTTCTCCGGTGCGTTGCAAGTAGGTTGCAAGCTAAAATCGCACAGCGGGTCGTCTGCTTCATTTCTTCTACGACGGCTTAGTATGCAATGGTCACGCACGGAATACGTATCCACTTCTTGTGTCCGACGTTGTGGCTTATACGTGTGTGCGTGGCAGGCCCTCGTTCATGGGCGGCTTTTCACGCTATGGCCTGACTGAGGTGTGCCGTAAAGGCCGTGCCTCTCTTGGTAATAAGGACTCCCGGAGCACCGTGAGGCAGCAGGATCTCCTCCCCTAACAATTTGGCTACATCAGTGAATCTCTTTTAGGCCAGGCCTTTCTTTCGGCGAAGACCGAGAAGTGGCATGTAGCTAGGACGATCCACTTGTTATCAGATGGGGAGGTCGGAAACGGTCAGCCCTCGTGAGTCCATCTAGATTTTCTAGAACGGTTGCCGAGGTGGTTCGACTGGCTGTAGCAGTCAGGCTGGACAAGCCGGCGACACCTTCCCTCATGAAATGTCTCTGCATGCCCTTTCTCGAGCGACGTTTGCAGTCAGGCGAAGCAATTTTCAGATGTGAACAGATTATGGCAGGGAGCTTTGTCCGTCCCTCCTTCACGCGTCCTGCGTCCCACACCCCCGCAGCACATGCGCGTCCCCTCCCCTCCCTGTCCTTTCTTATGCTCCCCCCTTTCTCTCCTCTAGGAATTCCCGTACTCTACAGAGTGGCGCCCGCGTCCCGCGCCCACACCTCCACAGTACATGCGCGTCACCTACCCCTCTCTATTCTTTCCTACTCTCCCCCTTTCTCTCCTCTAGGAATCCTCTACACTGCGGAGCGGGGCGCACGACAGGTGGTTCGAGAGCTGCATGCTCCGCGGGGACGCCACGGTAGTTACGCGGTATGAAAATGACGGAGCGCGCGCGCCTCATTCTCTCTCCTGTACAGCGCCGCGATGAGCACTCGGGCCGCTGCCGGGAAAAATTACACCATCTCCCGCTCAAGCTAACCATCTCCCCGCTGCTTCGCATCCACATATCGTTCCCTTTAGTGGGAGATTGTGTAATTTTTTTTTGTTTCCTCCGAAGCGTGGAGGAAACACCGAGGTGTCGCGCCATCGGGTCGTCATGCAAGGCTTCGAGGGCTTCTGTAGTTATTGTGGAAAATACAACGAGGAACAAGTTCGGTTCTAGTGACGAGAAGTTGTAATGTATGTGCACGTCATTTCACAAGAAAAATGACGCATCCTCGCCTGAATACCGTAAGCATAACGGCGTTCTTCAATTTGAGGTAGTCCGCAAGTATCCTTAGTTCTGTGTCGTCTCGCTGCTGTTCAACGAAGTAGTCGCCACTCATAGTTCTGAAGGAGTCGACAAAGATGTTCATGATTTTCACGGGCCTGCTATGCAGGTAAGGGCAAAACTTTGCTGTAGCCCAGGTAACGGGAGGGCTTCTTGGCTTAGGTGGAATATTTTGTTTCCGCTTTCATGGCTACCCGCTAACCCTTTCTAGCATGTCGGACATGTGCACAAGGACAGTGACGGGTCCTGTGTCAGTAATGACTACAAATTTGGCGTCTTCTTGGAAGTGTGCAAATACCGGTGGGGATAGCAGGCGTCGCTTCTGTTCTTGTAATGGTTCAACTGGCTGCGTTTCCCTCATAAATTCGTCACAAGCCTTCGTGTGGTACGTTATTGGCTGTGAGATCCATGAAAAGTTTTTCACGAAGTCGTTGTATTGAGGGGACAGTGCAATAAACCTGCTGTACTGCGTTATCGTTGGCGGGAAGAGCAAATTCTGTGATGCATGCTGATTCCTGTTGATCAGGTCACACTGTAGACTTGTTACCCACAGAGAGAAGCTCATCTTATGCAAAATGGCACTTTTCTGATTTCCAGGTGAGTCACGACACCTTGAGTGCTCGAAAAACAGCATGAAACCGCGGAGATGTTAATATTTTTCGAAAAAGATAAACTACGTCGATCAAGTAGATGACGTCTACCAATTCAAGCCTGTAAGCAGCGTGTCTGTAATTTCGGAGGGTTATCACAGGGGCGGAACAAACACAAAATGGTGGGACCTAGTAGTTGAACCTACCTTCTCCTGTATGAGGAAAGCCTTCTGGAGGTCTCTCTTGTCAAATCCGAAAATCACTGCGCAGAGTTGATCCAAGGCTACCATACTATTCCTGAGCACGTGCACTTGTGCGTCTTCTATCTTTTTCGCCTCAGTGCACTTCTCAGCCAATAGTCACCGTTCGCGTTCTCCACTCTTCCTCCCTTATGTAGGTGTTGTGCACACCTTTTCAGTAGATTATGCATAAATAATATTGACGTGTGCTTGTACTCACAGACGGCTCGCCAATTGGAAAGAAACTTGAAGGACGACATCCCATTTTGTATGCCGACTCCGGCTGTTTCATTTTACGTCTGCAAAAATCTTACGGTAAGGACCTTCTTTATTGAATACTAGCCATGGTAATCATTCAGGTACTCAGCTTTAGTTCGCGCCCTGTGCAAGCGTGGTGTATCAAATTATAATAAAGAACAACGCGCTCCCCACTGTACTTAGTACGCCAAGCGGTAACTTGGAATAACAGTCTCCACGGGTGACTGTAATCTTTCCCACGCCATCCAGCATAGGAAAGACCGGCCGAGTAATGAGTTAGCGAGTGGATGTTTTTTAGGTGTCTCAGAAATCTGGCGCTTTACGTAAACTTCTCACTCGTATGGCAGCAACAAAATGTGTTGTGGTGCAATCACGTGTACTTTATAACGAAAGGGAAGGGGTCAAGGGCTCGTTCTTTATTTGTTAGAAACAACTTAATGAGCGAACAGACAATGAAGCCATTGTCTGTTTGCTCACGTGTACTTTATGTACTATACGTACTTGTTAACTCAGCAAACGGGTAAAATCCTATGATTACACGCTCTTTTTTTTTCCGGCCGCGTCGACATTCAAGTACAAATCAATCCAAAAAACAAAAGTTGAAACCAAAACGTCTGCAGTTATTTTCATGACTCATTAGATTAGTACGGCGATAAGAATGGCTAAAGAAATTGTAGTTCCAAGAAAAAAAGCTTCGCCACAACAAAAAGTTACGCAAGCTTCAATTAGCTTATTCCAGATAAAGAAAAATATTTTCTTTGCTTTTTTCCCTATATTACATCATGAGCCTCAATGCATCTTTAATCCGCCTTTACGCGGTGTAAATTACGGCATTCCTAAATTTTAGTCATTTTTAAGCACCCGATTTTTGGCCAATCTCCTATGTTATGTATCAGCCATGAATTTTCAGATGAACGAGAACATGAACAGGTGTACGACCCTACGCTGTAGCCTGTGTCGACGCACTCTACATGATCAAGCATGTCGTGCCTTGTGAAATCTAGTGAAGGAACTGACGTGGCCTTCCCGTTATCCTGCGTCATTTTTCTCTGCTAAGACATGTGTCCTCTACCACAATCTACTTTTTGTATTTTTTGCTACTGTTACCTGTTCCTTTTCTATTCATTCGGATTAACTTCTACCCTCGCTTCTTTATATGGTTATCTTATAAAGAGCGGCCACTGTTCGCTTCACTGTGAAGCTGTTAGCCGGCTTCCTGCCTCTTTACTTGTCTGTTTCATAAGGCACATGCTATGGTTTTAAACTATTTATTCACACAGGAGCGCACTATAGTGAATGAGTTGCATGCAATTCGGGAACGTGGAGTACCGATTATGAACGGGACAATTTTCAGCGGAAAGCTGCAAGGAACGAGTAGAACCAAGGCAACGCAACAAGAACCAGGGAACAAGGAAGAGCTTCAACTCACACTATTTAATTAATGAAGAGAATCGACATGCACACTGCGCCGACAGATGCGCTGGGTCTGCAAGATATGACGTATAAAACCATAACATGAGTCGTTTCCATTCGCAGGCTAGCATAGCAACAGCATAAAAAACTGTATTCGCTGGTCGCAGTACTGCTGACGTTTCACTGATGTGAATATATTTTTTTGCTCTTAATGTGGAATGTTTATAGCATTTCTCGCACTATTGCCTTTCTTCTGACAAATAAGTCTCCTATTGTAAAGACTTGCCTCACATTACCATGCGTTCCAGAGAATCGGGAGATGTAACGAACGATTGTTATGAATTGACAGTTCATGTTCTCTGACGTCAGCGCATCGGCCTGATTGGCCGATGTTGTCCCTTCCACAGCTTAGATGATTTCCGTAGACCCCGACATAGAAGACATAGGACACCGCATGCACGTTACCACACGGGTCAGGCCAGAGCGCCCTCGCAATCTCCAGGTGCAATTCCGAGAGCCTCCTTGGTGCAAAGGAGGCCGATCACTACAACGTCAATATTAATCGGTACACCACAGGTACACTGTACCAACTAGCCACCATTTCATAGTCGCCACCTTACGGATTGACAAATGCACCTCAGGTGCTTCCTATGCCAATGAAGCTGTTGGGCCTGTGCCAGAAGATTGCAAAGACGCCCAAGCCTTCGTTGTATGATCCGTGCGATACCCTATGCTAACTGTGCCAGCGGTATACTGAATTCGCAGTGACCCTGTCGCAGTGACCCTGCCGGGAGTAATAAATGGTATAGAAAAATAATGACATGCAACTATGAATGACTTTCAGAGAAGATAAACATTCTACCGCCATGGATATGAGCCACTCGGGAGGTTATACCAACCTGGGTCTAGCGTTTCCGCTTTAATCAAATATTAATGCAACGATGAACGATCTGGTATAGAGATGTGCTTACGTTCAAATTGGACATGCCTCGGCTGAGTGAGCGAACAACTTTATTTTGTCCACACCAGACGTGAGCGAGCACAACGTCATCCAGCTAGGTCCATTCGGAGGACCATCAGGTCAAACCTGATGTGACAGGTCCCTGAAAGCACCTTTTGCGGCCTCCACATAAAAATACTCCAAAGAACTAAAGTCTCTCAATCGTTCCTTCAAGTCCTCGCACCAAAAATAATTGTCCGTATCAGTTTTATGCACGTAAACAGGAAAAGCGATATTGCTGATACTATACCTTATATAAATACGGTTGCGAATAAAACGGCTAGTAAATACGGCTGCCTGATAAACACGTGCCACGATAAAGGCTGTTCACTAGCTGTCAGGCGCACTTAACTGCAGCGTGCGGCTTCCTCCCTACGGTAGGTAGCGATCATGGAAGCGCAAAGTGTGGAAACGAATTTGGCATATTTGAACCTTATAGCCCATTCGTGAAGTCTTAGAGGTGAGAAAATATAAAGTGCATCACAGCTAGCACAGCAGACTGCTTTAAGTGGCAAGATATTGCACATTTTTATGTATTTAAAAGATGCGCCTACATTTTACGCTATTCAGAACACTATAACTTTACTCACAAGAGACAGAAATATTTAATTTGAATTTAAGCAATGTTATATCTCTTACTTAGACGTTTACACAAGCTGCTAAATCTAGGCAACAATCGAAAAGGCGACATCGACATTACCATATCATATTCGTAAGTTTCTCGGCATTCGTATTTTTTCTAACCCCGAAAAACAAGTATCGGTAGATGCGCATAATTACTTTAAATTGTTTCGTTTCGAAAGATATATTTTGTCGTAAAGGACCCGTTTGTTTGAAGTCAGCAGAACGAAGACTAGGCAAATCCATGTATTGACTGACTTTCAATCTCAGGCTAGCTGATGCGCCTTTTTTTAGAGTCCCATAGACACTATCTCCACAGTTTCCTCTTGTAGGCGTGCCTGCGCATTGTGGTTTGCTCTTTCATGCACGCTTGCGCACAGGGTTTCTTCAGCTATAGCTTCTGGAATCCTGTGGTCACCCATAACACCACCTCACCCGCACTGGTGCTCTTTCGGCACACTTAGGCATTGCTGCAATAAAACCATATATAACCACTATCATCATCATTAAAACTGGAAACCTGCATATCCTGGCGAGGTTAATGTGTAACTCATGTGGCTGTCAGCCAAACCTAAAATATTCATGAGCAAGAATGATTCTCACAGGAAAGCTGTTATATTCGAGCTTGGGCCCTGCACAACGATGTTCGCAGCATATCCATGTGGGGAGGTGCCATTGTATAGCGTCAGGGAAAGCCCTCGAGAATGCAGAGCGTGGCGATGGGGAGCAGGGAAGTGAGTAAGACGGCCAGCGCAAGGTGGCAGGACGGACTGGAGCGGTGAGCCGAACCAATGCATGCGCGCCAAGTGCACCTGGTATGACGGTAGTAGTGAGGTTATCCCTCCTTAGTAAAATGCGCTTTCGCACATACGCAGGGTTTCCTCGGCCTAGACCTTGTGTACGTAGAGCAGTGGCGAAGACGACAGCTATAGCTCGGCAAGAGAAGCAGCTTGATTGCAACGCCCCAGAGAAGCGACTTGCGTGTGTGCTACGAAACGTGGATCTGGTGCTTAGATACCCAAGAAATAATGGTTGGCCACCAAAACTGCACCCGAGCGATGCGTAACTTCATTGTACGATGCCTTCATTTGACACGCCTTTGGTGAACCACGCTTTTCTGTGCATTGCTGGTACAACTTTATTATGCATTCTCAGCTTCGCTGGTCAGTGGTGTTTGCGATAGTAATGTCGCGCCTAATATAATTTTTCCATGTACACCCTTCAGTATGGTTAGCTCGAACGCTCCGTACCGTAGCCGCGACCGCCTTGCACTGGCGCCAACACCAGCAAGGTTTGTACGCGGCATGTTTGCGGCGGCTCCCCATAGATGGGTCGCCGCTCGATTTTACCAGTCAATTTGTGTTTCGCTTCTGCCTGACCGGCAAATTGAGTGCACCCAATTGACAGGGGCGTTTCGACACGTTTCGCCCATCGCTTCGGCTTGGATACCAGAGAAGTCTATTGGCCTCGCCTCACTGCCAACGTTGTCCATTATGTAAGGATATGCCTCGAGTTTCAACGACGCAAAACGTCGTCGGCTGGGTCAGACGGACTTTTGCAGCCCGTCGAACCACCTGGGCGGCAGTTACAGAAAATGAAAAAGTGGGGGGCCGTTCCCGATGAAGACTCTGGGCAATACATGGATTGTAGAAGCTGCTGACTACCCCACCCGCTACGCCGAAACAAGGGCCCTGCCCAAAGCGCTGCTGTGGAGATAGCCAAGTTCATTGTTCTTACTTAAGAACATTCTTCTTCGTGACGGCGCCCCAGAGGTACTCATTAGCGACAAAGGTAAGGACTTTATGGCTGATCAGCTCAGGCGATCTCGAGATACAGCCAAACAGGCACCCACCGGACCACTGCCTATCACCCGCAGATTAACGGCCGCACCGAGTGCCTTGATAAGACAATCGCCGACATTCTGCTCATGTAATTCGACGTCCGACACAAGATGTTGGATGCTATTCTTCCGTACGTGACCGCGCACAGCACAGCCATGAAAGAAACGGCGTATACATGACGGCATGCAAGCTTGTCTACGGAAAGAGACGATGAAGGACACTTAACGCCATGCTACCAGCAATCGCCCCGACGCGGAAAATCTCTACATTTCTAGCGACTTACAACGCGCTGAAGAATGCCGACAGCTTGCCCGCATGCGTATGAAGAACCAGCAGAAGATCGACAAACGCCACTGCAATTTTGGATGACGCCAAAAAGAATACGAACCCGGTGACCGTGTCGGGATATTGGCGCAGATGCGACGACGCGGTCTCAGTGAGAAGCTCCTTTGGACTCTGGACCAGCAATGTACTTCGATGTTGTGGTGCCCTAGACGATAAGGCAAGGGCACAAAAAGCTGGCAGAACTAGCAAAAGCTGTACCGCGTAACCTATTTTTGTGGTCAAAAGTTAATCCATTAGACAAAAACGTACAAAAAAGGCGGTACTTTTTGCTCCTGCACTTTCTTTGGAATGAATAAAGAAATAATATTCTAGCTAGCGCTGAAATATTGGGCGCGACCTTTCAGCAACATTTAAGCTAGGCTAAGCATGTTGAACGCATATTGGTATAATATGGCTAAAGCTTGTGGTCTACTTTGGAGATTACTACACACTGTTACAAAAAATAAAGACTACTGGTTTACAATTTCGGATTAGCTTCTCATGGAAACTACTGCAGCCATGTGTGGGGAACGACGTCTAAAAGATTGAGTCGGTTATGCATCTTGCAAGAAAATCACACTTTCACCTTATTAAGGGGGATGCAATGAATGTGATAGCAATGCCTGGTGTAAAAGTGAGGCTGATAGCTATTTTCGATGCAGTCTCACGTAACTCACGAAGCACTGCTGTAAGAGAATGTGGCTGCTCCTAACATGGACACTTTTCGCAGTCCCTTCGCGTTGAGAGTGCAGCTCGTAGAAGGGTTTACAAGCCACACTCTGATGGCTGCCGAGATAGCGCGTGTGCCAGTGATAGCAGCCTTGTGTGGGGAACGACGTTCGAAAAATTTAGTCGGTTATGCGTCTTCAAAAAAAATCAGAGTTTCGCCTTAAGGGGGGAGCAATGAATGTTATAGCAATGCCTGGTGTAAAGTGAGGCTGATAGCTATTTTCGATGCAGTCTCACTTGAACTCACGAAACGATGCTGTAAGAGAATGTGCTGCTCCTAATACTGACACTTTTCGCAGTCTCTTCACGTTGAGAGTGCAGCTCGTGGAAGGGTCTACGAGCCGCCCGCTGATGGCTGCTGACATAGCACGTGTGCCAGTGATTGCGATGGCGCGAAGTCCACAGTTGCTGCTTGAGCGACACCTCCCCCTCCTCGAGTTTTTTCATGCTCGTTAAAGACGGGCGGGACGATTCCTCTCCACTTCGACGGCAGGCATCCCGATTGGGGTGATGTTATTGCACGCGCCCTCCGTGCGACGAGATGGGTCGGGTTCGTTTGATCTCTGCTTCAGCCGTATTCGTCTCCCCCACGTGCGTGCTTTGGGCAGGTAGAAAGTACGATATGCGGGATGTCGTAACTAGCCAGAGTGACCGAGCCAGGCCGGGGAACCAACGCAGAACAGCTTTATTTTGCAGACAGTGAAGTATATATAGGCGGCTTGCCTATGACGTAACACAAGGCAGTGGAGTGGATGACGTTTGACACGTGTTGGCACTGCACTTCTTATCACTTCTCCCTTTCATTTAAAGATTGAGTCTTTGCACGGGTCTTCGTAGTCGGGTAGACCTTCGTAAGACTGGAGGAGGTGGGGAAGCCTCCACAGCTGGAAGAGATGTTGGTGGCGTTGCAGAAGGAACGGGAGCAGCGTCCTTGCGTGCTGGAGTTGCCGGGCTGAACCGCTCCTCCCTTGGTGACGCCTGCTGGTCCCCGTTGTCAGGGCTGGGAGGTACCGATTCGAAAGTGTCCGCCTTTGGAGCCCCGGGTGACACCCGCGGACGAATCTGGTCCAGGTGACGCCGGGATGGCCCACCTGGTGTGTCGACAGTCACGAGGCGCGAACCTTCGGTGCCTTTGATGACGCCTGGGCACCACCGCCTCCCGTGTCCAAAGTTGCGCACCCACACCGGGTCTCCAGGCTGGAATCTGGAAGGCTGCGAATGACTCCGAGATAACGATGGCACACAAGTATCCAAGCGTGAACGAACTTGATAATTAAGCAGTAGTTCCGAAGGAGACTTTCCGCACGGTAGGGGCGTGCGTCGGTAGCCTAGCAATACTCGTGCTAGTTTAACTTCGAGGTCGTTCACCATAGAATGTTTAACCAGGCCGTCCTTGATAGTACGTACTGCGCGTTCCGCAAGGCCATTAGATTGTGGGTGGTATGGGGCACTGCGCAGATGCGTTATGTTGTTGTCTGTCATGAACTGGGCAAACTGCTGACTTGCAAACTGGGGCCCGTTATCCGACACTACAGTTTGCCGCAAGCCAAAACGCGCGAATAATTCGCGCAGCCGTGTTATTGTGACTTCGGTCGTTGTTGACCTGACCGGGAGGGCCTCGATCCACTTCGTGTGCGAGTCGACGACTATCAGCAGCATGCGCCCCTCTATTGGCCCGGCATAATCAATGTGAAGACGTGACCACTTCATCCCCGTTTCTGGCCAACTGATAGGCTCCTGGCGATGTGGCATTGCTTGCGCTTGTGCACATGGCATGCATGAACGAGCGACATTTTCGATCTCACCATCCAACCCTGGCCGCCAGAACAACGTCCGAGCCAGTCTTTTCATCGCAGATGCTCCCTGGTGTGACCGGTGTAGCTCGGACAGCATGGGCCCCCGCGCCTTGTCGGGTATGATAACTCGATGACCCCAGTAGAGCAGACCTTCTGCGCTCGACAGTTCCAGTCTTCTGCAAAAATAAGGTTGGAGATGACTGTGACATGATGAGAGGTGTTTAGGCCATCCATTAAGTATGAAGCTCTGGACAACACAAAGATCTTTGTCCGCACTGGTCAACGCCCTTAAGGCACCCGCTGGCGCATACGAACTGTCCAGATGCTCTGCGGACAGCACGTATTCTGACAAGGTTCCCGAGTGAACAACCTCCGGTGTCGGCACTGGCAAACGGCTAAGTGCGTCTGCATTGGCGTTTTGCTTCCCGGCCCTGTACTCGATGCGGTACCGGTATTGACTTAGGAACAGAGCCCACCTCTGGATACGCGCCGACGCCATTGGAGGCACCGGTCGATCTTCTCGTAGCAGACCCACAAGTGGTTGGTGGTCCGTCACCAGCACAAACTCGCGGCCCAACAGGTAGTCTCGAAACTTTGACACTCCGAACACCAACGCCAGAGCTTCCTTCTCGAGCTGCGAATAATTTTTTTCGGCGCGCGTCAGTGTGCGTGAACGGAAAGCGATGGGCTTATCGACGTTGCCCATGCGGTGCGAGATGACGGCACCTAAACCCGACGGTGATGCATCGCATTCCAACCGCACTGGTTGGTCGGGCTGAAAATATGTCAGCACTGATGAGCTGAGAAGCGTTCGTTTCGCCTTTAGATAAGAATTTTCTTGAGTTGCACCCCACTCCCATTTATGCTCTTTTTCGAGCAGATTATACAAGGGGGCCAAGATTGTCGACATGTGTGGTAAGAACCGGTGATAATACGACAGCAGACCCAGAAACGAACGCAGTTCGCTTACATTTGTAGGCCGTGGTGAATCGCGTATTGCTGCGAGGTTCTTTTCCAACGGGTGCAAGCCGTCTTTGTCGATCCGGTGCCCCAAGTAGACGATCGAGTCTTTACGGAAGTGACATTTTTCTGCCTTCAGCCTGACACCGTTTTTCTGCAGCCGGTGCAAAACATCCCGGAGCACAGAGCCGTTACCGTCTTGACGCTCGGCTATTAATACATCGTCCAAGTACACCTGCACGGCTGGAAGGCCAGCCAGGACAGTTTCCATGCGCCGCTGAAAAATCGCGGGAGCCGAGGCAACTCCAAACGGAAGACGGTTATAGCAAAACAGCCCCTTGTGCGTGTTTATGACGGCCAGCTTCTTCGCTTCCTCATCCAAGGGGAGCTGGTTATATGCGTCCTTCAGATCCAATGTAGTGAAAAGAGATCCCTCACGAAGTGACGCGAAAATATCCTCGATGTTAGGTAGTGGATACTGCTCAGTTATGCACGCAGTATTAATTGTGGTTTTAAAATCACCGCAGATGCGGAGGGACCAGTCTTTCTTTAGCACCGGCACTATTGGTGCCGCCCACTCTGAATGTGCTATAGGCGATAATATGCCTTCACTCACTAAGCGTTCCAGCTCCGTTTCCACTTTCTCACGAAGAGCGTACGGGATAGGCCGTGCCTTGTGGAACTTCGGGTGGGCGTCTTCTCGAAGGTGGAATTTCACCGGAGGCCCCTGAATTCTTCCGAGCCCAGATTCAAAAAGTGCATGAAACTCTGTGCAGAGGCTGTCGCTAGCAACTGACATCGATTGCACTGTTCCGAGGAACTCGCTCGGAAGTATTGACAATGCTTGGATTAAATCCCTTCCGCAAAGGCTAGGAACAGAACACCCTATAACGATCAGGGTGGCAGGGACAGCTTTGCCTGATACTGAGCTTGAAGCTGCAGTTCACCGACAATGGGCAGCTTGCCCAGTAGCAGCTGAGCGTCTGCCTGCATTTCGATAAACGCGGCCAGCTCAGGCGATGCTTGAGATACACTTCTTGCGGGATTATTGAAAATGGTGATCCCGTATCAATGATCATGTTCAGGGGCACGCCCCCCCCCCCCCAACGGATGACCCTGCGATACGCCTGTAGCAACCGTTGGTTCTCCCGTGTCTCTTGTACAGTGAACACTGTGGAAATATCACTTTCAACTGTTTCAGATGCAGTGCTCTCATTCTGAACGGCGTAAGCAGTGCCATCCTGCCTGCTACAAGCCTTGAACCTCGATTGGGAGCGGCATTTTCTTGCGAAATGACCCATCTTCTCACAGCGAAAACATTGCTCTCCTTTGTGCGGGCAATCATTTGCTTGATGATCATAGCTTCCGCAGCGTGGGCAATCTGCAACTCGTTGCTTCTTATCTCTGGCGGTGGTTTGATACTGGCGCGATTTTCCAGCTAAACTGCACACCGCTGCCTCATCAGGTTTGGTCATGGCGCTAACTTCCTGCGCAGCGGTTTCGGCAGCCGTAGCTATGTTTATGGCTTCGGCCAGCGTGAGCTCAATTCTTTCGAGCAGCGTCTGCTGCACAGCGCGATTTCGGGTGCCGCAAACGATGCGGTCACGTAACATACGGTCAAGGCCGGTGCCGAAATTGCACTTATCTGCCAGCTTGCGGAGCTCAACGACATAGTCTCGGGCAGATTCAGTGGCAGCTTGGTCCCTAGTGAAGAACTTATAACTTGCGGCAACTTCGTTACTCTTCGGCGCATAGTGGGCATTTAGGAAGGCGAGTGCTTCCTGGTAAGTCAGCTCATTGACTTTACGGGGAGCGCAGTGTCCCGCAATCACGCCTACCACCTTCGCTGATAGCGTCGAAATCAAAAGCGCCCTTTTCTTTTCCGCTTTGTTAATATCATTTGCTTCAAAGAATGCCTCCAGCTGAGTCAAGTAAATCTCCCACTTATCTTGATTTTCGTCGAAACTTGGGGTGCCGAGACTCGTAGCCAGACTCGTAGGCATGGCCATGCCCGCCGACCTTCCGTCGTGGTGGGTGGGTACATTCAGCATCCAGAGATCGTGGATCCCATCCTCGTCGCCACTGTCGTAACTAGCCAGAGTGACCGAGCCAGGCCGGGAACCAACGCAGAACAGCTTTATTTTGCAGACAGTGAAGTATATATAGGCGGCTTGCCTATGACGTAACACAAGGCAGTGGAGTGGATGACGTTTGACACGTGTTGGCACTGCACTTCTTATCACGGGAGGTTATCAATTTGTACTTTATACGGGACATGATGGCTATGGCGACTGCAAAAACCAATTGAGACTGTCCATAAAATTGCTATCGCAATAAATTTTGCTCCAGGTTGCTCATATTGCGCACGACGCTCATACGGGACAATTATTTCCATCACTTAAAGTTATTAACATGTTAAAGGTTTATGACTTCAATCTTTCAGCAAAGTACGCTACTAATGTAAGACGCAATGAAACAAAGTTTCTAAATATTCTCAAGCTGAAAAGACTTGAAGTTCAGCATGATATTAAAAATTGCGAAGCTTGATTGGTCCCTTTATCAACGACTGAACAGGAACGTAGTAGACTGGAATGTAAAATGCCAATGCTACTCCATAATTTTTTTCAAAACAATACAGATGTACCCGACTTGCCTGGCAAAAACTACAAGAACTATATACTACTTGCGTAGAAAGATCTACATATACTTCCGACGGTTGTTCTGTGCACAATGTTTCGTTGTAATCGCACTGCAACAATGAAGAGTGCCTTGTATTTAAGCGTATTGGTGATTAAGTGTTTTTCTTATACCAGAAGCGCGTTTTTTTATAGTTACGTTTGTATTCTTCTTGGTGTGAGTGCCCTTTTTATACCTTGTTTGTCATGGTGTGTTCTTCGACGCATGCTAAATTTGTCGTTTCGATAGGAACGATTAACATGCGCTGTTATGAAGCAACATTGCTATCTTTGTGCCGTACTTGTATAAATCAAATGCAGGTAGTAAATTTGATTGTAGATAACTAGTAATGCTGCTGTTCCAATATCACACACGCCATGTATATGTCTTACTTTTAATTTGAGTTGCCAAATGTAAGCAGGACAGGAGCCCCCGTCAAGTTGCTGTAAAGGAGCTTTTTGCTAAAGTCCTGGCATTTTGTTCCTTTCTACGAATTGAAATGCGAAGCAAACTGTCTTTCTCTGTCGTGCCCGATCCCTTGTCATCCCAGCTGCTCCGCGCCCGATCCGAAGTTGTATACATGTTGCGCCTTGAACCTTACCACATGAGCTGATTAAGTGTGACGTCTTGTTAACACAATTTATTGCGGGTATTGTCACATTGATATTCTGTTTTCAGTATCAAGACGATACTTTTTCAGAGGGGGAGTAGCAACACGCAAGCTTGCTTTGGTTTGTTCTCGGGGGCGTTATTACTTTCCTGTGAGGCGCAGTGCTCGTCGCGCTGACCTTGCCTGCTGATTCGGGAATGGTGTCGACCATTCTAGAAGCACTGCATGCCAACGTGCACATCTGAGTGCCCTCTAGAGTGTCAGTGATAATAGCGGAGGGCAATGTGACGAGTGGATGAAAGCCGAACCATTTCACCGCTGGTCAGTTTTTATCGTTGACGCACGACTGTTGTCAGTGCTACCATCGCGCAGCGTAATTCGTTTTGCTTTACTGGCAGAGGATCGCACAATAAATAATGTGGTTCTTAATCTTTCGTGCGACGTGTGCTTCATCGTGCCGACCATGTGGGAATATCACGGTGGAAGTTTTCTCCGCTGTGTCTGCTCTTTTCACTACGGAGGTTCGGTCAGTGTGCCGATGAAGCAATTAGTTGTGAATAAGCTTGTCACTATGCTCATTAAATATAACTTATTATCTAACTCCCAGAATCCTCTAGACAATCTAGAGGAAAAATATAGCTACGAAGCATTCTTTGTGCAGTCTTCTAATATTAAAGCACTTAACCTATTATCGTATTGTATATGGGCATCCATACCGTGTACACCACGCGGTAGTTAGAGAGTCACGAAAAATGTTATAAGATGTTACTATCTTAAATCGTCGCATCAGTTCGCGGATCCTTTTGAAAGCTCTCCCGTTATCTTATTCAGCGAGCGTGCTCGATTCACCTTAAATTGTATATTTCACGTTGACCATCTCTCACTTTTAATTTCAGATGGAGTAGAGTGCGTAGGAATGGTGCCAGCAAATACGGCTCATCACCTTCACACTAATTGTAAGGGGGCATTTACGCAGCTTTGTCCTTCGTGCAACAAAAGAGAAGACACAGCCCCCGAGACCACAAGTTGAGAAAAGACATTTTATAAGTTAACAAGTTAGGCTGGCTAATAGTGCTGAAATGGTTCCGTTGTTATAAGCAACTTTAGTAAAGAAATAAACTTTGTACTAAATTGAAAGCTCTTGAAATACATTACTTACATTTCAGGCTCGAAGTGCTACAATAAACCTCCGTCCTTCAGGCATGCCAGGTACGCACGCAGTTGTAACAGTTGGGAATATAGTATCGCATGGAAGGGTGGAGGGCGCAATTTAGCACGGACTAACCGAAGGAGGATTGAAGCGCTGCCTATGGACACACACGGGGATATTGTGGTGCACATCAGGGAAACCGACTACATTATTCGTGAAGAACTCCACAAGCCCTTTCGTCTGGTCGCTGCCAAGGATGCGGAACTAACCCCAGAACGACACCACATTGTTGCGCTCAAGTCCATTGACATCGACCATGGCGATGCCTTGGTGTTCCCGTCCTCCTACTGTATTACTAGAGGCATAACATTTTCGCCAGGTGTAGTCACTGTGACCAACGAAACCCCAGAGAAAATTTTACTTCCTTAAGACGCAACAGTAGGCGCTCGTTGCCGATATGGAGTCTGTATACGCCTTACCGCTTCGACCAGTCTCTCCTGGGGATCCTTCTCCTGACGAATCTTCTGCCACCGCCCTCAAAGCGGTCATCAGCACTGATCTGACAGTTGCGCAGACGCAACAGCTGCTTGGTTTGTTTAAAGAGCACGCTCATTCTTTCGACATCTACTCCACAACACTGGGCCAAACTACTGTCGCCGAGCACCGCATTATAACAGGCGACACATGCATCGTGCGGCGCCGCCCGTACCGTGTCTCTCTAGCCTAGTGGAAAATCATCGAAGACAACGTGGTTGACATGTTGGAACGCATGATAATTCCTCCCTCGTCCAGTTCATGGTCCATCCTGTTGTTTTGGTCCGCAAGAAAGACGGTTCCGTACGCTCTTGCGTCGATTATCGGGCGCTCAATAAGATCACCCAAAAAGACGTATACCCCATGCTGCGCATTGATGACGCCCTTGATCCCCTCCAAGGTACGGAATACTTTTCCAGCCTCGATCTCCGCTCTGGCTACTGGCAGATCTCCATGCACGAGGATAAAGAAAAATCGGCATTCGCAACACCAGATGGATTATATGAGTTTAATTAATCTTTTGGGATCTGCAACGCACCTGCAATATTGAGCGCATGATCGACACCCTGCTGCGTGGCCTGAAATGAAAGGCCTGCCTTTGTTATTTGGACGACACTGTCATTTTTTAATCATACGCCTTGGATGGCGCTTCCACGTGGGGGGGGGGGGGGGGAGGGGGTAGTGTGGGCGTTAATTACGCTCATCGTCATCATCTGCCTTTTCACCATCATCATCATGCGTTTTGCGTATGTTCTTCATCGCTGGTGTGTGATCATCATCATGTGTTTTGTGCCCATCGGGTTGGCATCACCGGGTGACCTGCCGAGCTACTCTGGGAAACAAACCTCGTCCAAACAGAGGCCTCATACGTGGTGGAGCGCTGTGCAAAATATTCACAAGGAGAAAAAAAAGGAAGATCCCTGAAAATATTACTCATATGCGGGTTGTGAGACCATTCACGAAACGCCTTATTAAAAAACAGGAAATTAAGCTGGGCAATAAATTACGGCGGTCAAGCAAGAGGGCTGGGCTAGCTCTGTTCCCTGTCCAAACAAAGGGACAAGAAGAGCGATGGGCTGGCGCTCTTTTCCCTTTGTCTTTTTTCTTCGTTGCTTTTTACGCCTACCCATGACTGGCATTTTGAAGCAGCTTGTAATCTTACAGTTCATAACTTTGGAAATACTCTGCTTAAGGGCTGAAGCTTGAGAAGGGTAAAAAAAGCAAAAGTAGAAGTGTTAAGAAATTAGCATGCAAATTATGCACTAAAGCTTTTACTGAGACTGAATGACAGGGACGTCACTGTCACCTTTTTGCTTTCACTGCTATCGATGAGTCTGTGGATTGCACGCAGGCTAGATGAAGAATATCAAGACTGCATGGGAAGGTCTTCCAGAGGCGCTTCTTTCTAAGAATAAAAATATGAATTGTGATTACGCTTTTAGAAGTTTGTTTAGAGAGATCGAACAAGACGGCACGCTCCCTTTCGCTACCAAGATGGTGAACGTTTGGACTTCATGTTTTCGTGATTTTATACGCTAATTCACTTATATGCTCAGACGACCACCGGCGGGTACACTTATAGCGATTAGTTACATGACAGGGAACGAAGCTGCACATGCTGCTCAAGGAGAGTTCCACAGTTGCATCAAATTGGTCGATACAAGATAGTTGCACGGAAGATAAATGAGGGACTTTCATTGCGCAGGGAAGTTTCACACATCACAGTGAACGAAAAGGAAGACGAAATAAATTTAGCGAAGCATTCAAATGGGCAAAAGGAAAAAACGGAGGGCTAAAAAAACGACACACAAAGAAGGAGGCTACACACAGGACTGGAAGATTATGCGTAGTCTTTTAGTATCTTAGTGTTTTTAGTATTTTTAGCTTTTAATTTTTTAATGGTTTTATCTTTCTTGACGAGGCTTTTCGCTATCCTTCCATTGTTTCACATTGTTCCTCATCTTGTTTTTCACACTTCGTTTGTTTCTTGTTTTTGACGCTGCGCTTTGCTGTTTAAGCTTTGTTTTTGTTTTTATTGTTTGGTTTTACCTTTGTTTTTGATGAGCTTCTTTGTTGTTTAAGAAATTTTAGTGGTTTATTTGTTTTTTTTACCGGCGATTCATGATTGTTCGTACGTGATAGTTTTATTATCCTTTACAAAACATGAGATTGTGAAAGTTGTGCGCAACGTTCTGGCTATATCCCTCGCCTTTTGTGGCATTGCTGCTTGTATATTGCCTGGCACGAGGGCATGATGTGGTGTTGTTGAGGGCATCATGCGGGCATGATGCGGTGGTGATGTGGCGGTTTGTTGTCTGAAGGCTGTATCTTGACAGAGATTGTGTCTGGCGGCTGTGTGCATAAATTCGATGTTGCTTCAATAAATGTCAGTTGAAAGTTGAGCGCCAGTCCTGTGTGTAGCCTGCTTCTTTGTGTGTCGTTTTTTTAGCGCTCCGTTTTTTCCTTTTGAAGCATGAACCAACTCGCCCAAAGACAAGTTCTACAAATGGGCAAGTCTGAAGACGGCAAGCGTTGGTAATGGATGCATAAAGTACGTGGCACATTTACATCAGACCACCAACTCTGAAGGAGGGAGCATGTCGGCGCGCAGGATCCCCCTGATTAGCTACGAAAATTAGACGTGCGGCAACATCGATAAGTCATTCAGTCACTTCAGGCATCTCTTCGTGAACTGTGACGCAGATTAAGGAATACCACGATTTTTTTTTCAGAACGCTCGTAGAAAACTGGAGAAAGATCTAAATATTCAATATGGTTCTTCAGGTAACCAGCGATAGTGTTCGGACTGAACATGCACACAGCTACGGCTTGCCATCACGGCGGCCACTAGGCTGCCGATAAACTAGATGTCTGCATACCTCCAATAGATTCAGTCATTTTGGTTTTCATTTCAGTGTTTTGCTGACAGTGGTTTTCTTAGGATACGCAGCGCATTGGTCTCAAGTGCACTGTAATGCTGCCGGTTGGATAAACACAAGGCGTGTCGTGGTGGCATGACTTGCTTCAGAGGTAAAGAAAATGCTGGGTTTGCGGAAGATTCAGAACTAATGGCCGATAGATTCTTGGCGGGCGATTCCACTGGTATGGCGGCTGCGGGACGTGTGAATTCCTCGCCCAGAAAACAAAGTCGACTCGTAGTCGCCGGACACCACTACTAGGACCAGCTGCTCAGTTTCGCGGCCATAGTTCTTTGGGATAAGTTCATTCTTATCTAGTAATTGCGAAATTCCCCCGAACGCCTCTAGAAGGCGACGCAGAGCGGCTACTTCATTACCTCGCTCCACCAAAGGGGCACACGAAAAACAGGCTGGGAAACGACTTCGCTGCAAACAGACAACGCCGTTGTGCTAGCCTCCGCCTCGTCGTTAGGATTACCACCGTGCGACGTTCAAGAGCCTAACATCTGGCAAAATTTAAGGGATGCAGAGTAAGTCTGAGGCTGGTTATCGGGCCAACTGGAGCAATCATAAGGGCACAATTCAAAGACCCAAGTAGCAGCTGAACAATTGTACAGAAAAATCCCGGTGAAATATACTATGTCATCGTCCGTAGGGTACTGGGCAGCTGAAGCTGTAGGAGGACGAGGAGAAAAACTTTATTTATCCCAGGAGGGAAAGGGACAGTGGCGGAGGCAGCGGAGAAACCTACCCTGCGTAGGTATCCGCTATCCTCTTGGCCTAATCCAGGATCTGGTCCTGGACCTCGGGCGCCGAGCTGCGCATAGCAGCCTCCCACTGGTCCTTATTATTAATATTAAGTGATTTAGGTGGGGGGTGTCGAGCGCACCCCCACATGACCTGGTCGAGATTGGCTTTTTGAGTGCAGAAAATGCATGAGGGGGAGGGATATACAGCAGGGTGTATAAGATGACGGAAAGCAGGCGTAGGAAACGTGCGAGTTTGCAACTGGCGCCACAAAATCTCGCATTGACGGTCAGCTCCACGGTGTAAGGGGGGGTACACGGTGAGTTGAAGGCGGTAGTGATTTGTTATGTCATGGAAGGTCAGAAGACGATCCCGCGCACTGAATGGGACTGTGTGTCCTAAGGCGGCGCCAGTAGCCTGCGCTCGACCCGTCATTCCTCGGGCACAGGCATGAGCCGCCTCATTGCCACTCAGTCCCGCATGCGCGGGCGTCCATATGAGAGCAATGTCCTGCGTGGGGGGATGGTTATTAAGAATTGAAAGGGCAGTTTCCGAGATACGACCGGCACTGAAGTTACGTATGGCAGTTTTGGAGTCACTAATAATCATAGTGATATCGGGGATGGATAATGCTAATGAAATGGCAGCCTCCTCTGCCTCCACTGAAGAAGTGGCATAGATGGATGCCATTGTGATTGCCTTGCCATTGGAATCTACAGCTGAAAGGACATAGGACGGGGAAAATGGGTATTCTGCTGCATTGACATAGAGCACGTCTTTCGCTCCTTGTAATCTTTTCTGAAGGGCTTTTGCCCTTTGGATTCGTCGTTGGGTATGGTACGTGGGGTGCATGTTCTTTGGAAGGGGAGATATGTGTAATTGGTCGTGTATGTGATGCGGAATGTCGTACTTGGATTTGGTTATAGAAGTGAAATTTATGTGGGTAGAAGCTAAGATGTGACGACCTGTACTAGTAGTCGCGAGTCTAGCGTATTGTGCCGTTTGTGAGCTTCGATAATTTCGGACAAAGTATTTATGACACCAGTCTGGTGTAGTCGTGCGTTAGAGGCGGTTGATGCAATTCCTAACACATATTTGTAAACACGGCGGAGGAGGGTGTTCACCACATCCTCCTCTGTCCGTGTAAGGTGAAGGTATGGGAGGGTATAAGTGATCTTACTTATTATGAAAGCCTGTACGAGACACAGTAGCTCCGACTCCCGGAGCCCTCCTTTTCTGCCCGAGATTCTCCCAATTATTCTTAGCGTGTTTTCGACGGTAGTGCGTAAAGTGTTGAGTGTGTGCGTGTTAAGTCGGTTATTTTGAATAAATAGACCTAGTACACGAATGCGTGAGACTGTAGGGATTGGATCGCTGTTCATGTGAACCTCGACCATAGGAGCACGTCTGTTTCGACGGCTGGTTGGAACTGAAGCTGTGGAAAACCGGTTTCACGAAAGATAAAACCAGAGCACACCGTCACAATGTAGATTTAGAAGAACCATTCATATAAGGGCATCCAGCAAGTACAGTGATGACGCAAAACGTTTGCGCAGCCTGTTATGGTAACGCGGGCGCCACATATTTCCATCACGTCTTTTGTACAGATATTATCTAGGCGAACGCAGGTGGTTGGGCTAGCATCAGATACCTTTGGGAACCACTACGAAGATACCAGTGCGTTACCGACAGTTTACCTCCACCATTGATGTGCGTTGTAATATACACATCAGAAGCAAAACCTTGATTAGGTCATTTCTTTAAGGAATGATCAACAGCCCTGTCTAGGTGAGGTACATTGATTGGTTAGCCGAGAAGTGACGTCGGATAAATTACGAGGAGGGACGTGGGTACGTAAGCGAACGAAGCTGAAGGCGTTACGTTCAGGGAGTCAGCTTACGGTGTTTATTTGACTGCAGATGCTGTACATGGACAGCCAAGAAGTAGGCGACATAGAATGAGAGTTATATTCGGAATGATGGTCAGCAAGGGATAAAGGCGAGGAGAAACAGCGGCATAGCAGTCTCTAATGGTAGTTTTCGCGTTCCACAGAGCACAGGATGGAAAAATACATTACTAATTATTGAATGTACTATTGAAGGGATGACTAGTTATTAGATTACCAATAAATGTATGGAACTTGTGCAAGATACGGATCGCAAATTGTTGAAGCGATGAAACTAAGAACTTCGCATGCAGAAGATGGAGTTGGTTGGCGTTGGAAAGTTAATTTCGATATCTGTGGGAGTGGCCTTCGTGTTGCGGTGTACATAAAACGGTTATTATTATTATTATTATTATTATTATTATTATTATTATTATTATTATTATTGAACTGCCACGCATATTGAAAGCAGTGTTAGTGTCCAAGTTTTGCGTATACACAACTTCTGCTGATCTTGGAAGATACATTAACTGCATGGGGCGACTTACCCTTTCTTGGCAGTGAAGTAAAACCAAATATCGGTCTTATATATCCTTCTACACTGCCATTGATGAAAAAGCCCTGCATCGCCTGAATCCTTCGTGAATGTAGCACCAGGGATGCCTATACAAGTCAATGCGAGGACAGTTACTCGGCGACGTGTTTTATGCTTGTGAATTGTGTATGTTTTTGGCATGCTTGAGGCCTGCCCGCTAAAGGAGTCAAATCCCTCTCTAAGGTAATTTGCTCTGTTTACATCGTTGCTATTTTGAAAGCCTGGCTAGGCAGACAAATTTCCCCAGCTTACTGTTTTTCTCATCGAACAATACCTTCTGCAGTGACCAGCACTTAGTGAAAACAAATAAAAAAAGTTGGGGGGGAAGGGGGGGTGTCGATTGCTGCTAACAGCTGACTGGCATTCGTCAGACGAAAGCACATCGAACGTGTTCCAGAATCGATTGCTTTATGAATCAGTGTTGAACGCCGTGAAAAATTGTTGAGTGGGACTTCCTGTGTGTCACACAGCGTTTTCCATGCCTTCTTTCATGATATAATCTCTGCCAATGGAGACGTCGTCTTTCCCCATCGAGGCCACAGAATTATTTTCTTTGGGCGATATCAATACACCTCGGATAGATTTCACTGCATCAAAATTTCCTCATTGCAATCATTACACAGAAAACAAGTGCAGCCTTCTTTAGATTACCTACCTTTAAATCGCCTTTTGCAGTATAATTTTGCCTCTTATCGTAGTGGTAACGTTGTGGATCTGTGACTGTCGTCTAATAAATCTGTCAATGTAACATTCCGTTTGCTCGCTTGCGCGTATTGACAAATTTAATCCATCAACCAAATAATTGACCTCCTCCCTGATACAACCGTGACCGCTGGATTCAAATTCAAGGGTTATGATTGGGCCGGAATGTTTTATTAGATGTCCACCAATGTGACTGGTCATCATTTTCAGAGAAAACTAATGCCAACGAACAAGTTGGTAAGTTTACGAAGGTAGTTTTAAAACAGAGGTGCAATTACACTCCACAATATATACATAAACGGCATAAATATTAATGTTGGTTCCCGTCTGAACTCCTATTCGCACTGGAAAAAAGATCAAGCACATAGGAAGCCAAGAAGCTCGTTGTCTACTGACCGGAAGCAAGGATGAATTCAATTGCTTTAGATTTCTCTGCAAACGCCCATATAAACGGTATCACGGTTCACACATTACTTTCCGAGAAAAAGGCGCCTCTGACCTGCCAGGAGACATCTTGATGTGTATACTCAAACGCACTAGTCGACGAGAACATTGTGTTACACTAATTGATTTAAATGAAACAATATAACAGTGTCGCTGACTATTTCGCAACAGATTTATCATCCTCACACCGACACTAGCACCAACATACCTAAAGGTAAAATGCGCAGCACAATTCCTACAACTAGCGCTAACTCGTAAGACGAAGAGCGCTTCAGTGAATGTCTCAAGCGCTTCAAGCCTTCCTTATCCACCGGCACCGAGGGCATCTCCTCAGCTGCTCTAATAGTCTGTGGCAATAAATATATGTGTGCTACTACAGACAACTATATTGATTGAGTGTTTGTGCACTTACACCTTCCGTAGGTGTGGAAAACTGCTCACGTTTCCCCCGTGCTCAAGCCTGGCTACAAAAATGACGTCTCGAATTAGCAATGGGGTCCCGCTCCTGGAGGCGCAGCTTAAGCATTCTGCTGCTTCTTAATATTGTTATTAAATGGATTTGCATTGATCTGCGCGTGGAATACGCAGCTGGTTGAGGTCAGTATTAGGTTACTTGCCGAATGCCAGGGCAAAGCTCCGTGACATTAGCAAGTCAAAATTAAAATAACAAAGGGTTATCATTTCTAGTTTGTCAATTATAATGTTTTTAACTGCCTGCTAACTGACTTCATGTCTAGCTCACTACAAAAAGAGCATGGCGGCACAGGATACTGTTTGCTGTCGTCTTCACTGTCTCATAACGTTAATCCAGATTCTCCCTGGCAAATATGGCCAAAGAATGTGCCTTCATTTGAAAAAAGCACTGAGTGCCGTCAAAGGTAGCGACTCCCTACCTACAGGAAGGCAACTTCGTAGCTGTCGACTTCTGCGCGATTCGCTTGATCGATATAGCCACAGAAACAATTCCTGAAGCGCGTATAGAAGGAGCGGGGAAAATAAAAATTGTTGGAATGCCTCGTAGCTTGTGGCGTACCAGGAAAATTGAGAGTGCTAGAAACAATTCTGATGTGGCGACATCTAGAGCTCTTTGTACTAGGACTCTCCACAGGAGAACAAAGACACTTCTGCAGAGACGCAGTAAGCGCCTTACGCCTGCAGAGGAAGCCATATGGTGGTACTTCAATATCCGTCAAAAATATGATGGGCATATGAAGGATTTCGCGATTCGGATCTCGAACAACACGCAACGTAAAGAAAAGACCGCGGCATTTGTAATTACCACGGCCAGGGCATCCCGGACTACGCGGTTTGATTGCGTTGTCTTGTGGTCACGCCACGCACTTAAGTCAGCCTTAGAGATACTGAAGGCTTGCTGACTGCAGCAAGTACAGCAAGCGGGATGAGAGTTGTTAGAGTGACATCGAATTTTAGAAAGCTTACAATGGGCTTTGGCAACGCCTACTAATTGGGTGAAAATAGAATGCCACTGACTTCCTCTGACATAAAGATCATAAGTAATTAGGCGGCTAAGTTCCTTGCTGAAATTCGCTAGAATTCGTTAAAACTTACCGAAAAAGGTGTTAGGGGCTGCCACCGTTTTCTCAAGCGCGCATGGGCTCTCGGAGTGCCAAGCAAGCACGCTACTACTAGGCTACGGAGGCTTCTCCCGCGTCGCGTCGTATATATATATATATATATATATATATATATATATATATATATATATATATATATATATATATAGACAGACATATAGAAGGTATAACAATCACCGAATCAGGTGTCCTCAATCTTTTGCTTAATTTAGATGCCAAGAAAGGCTCTGGGCCTGATAATATTCCAAACGCATTTCTCAAGAGGTACGCAGAATGGATTGCGAAGTATTTATGTTTAATCTTCGATAAATCGCTGTCAACTCGTAGGCTTCCAAAAGAATGGAAGACAGCTCGAATTACTCCTGTACACAAATCCTGAAACAGGTCTGACGCAGCTAACTTTAGACCCATCTCAATCACATGCGCAGCATCTAAAATACTTGAACATATTATTCTCAAGCACATAACATCCTTCCTTGACGCCGAATCTGTCCTAACGCCTTTCCAGCACGGCTTTCGTCGCGGATTATCTACAGTGACCCAGCTATTGGAACTTGTCCACGACCTGTCCCTCGGTATTGATTGCAGGAAACAAATTGACCTTATATTACTAGACTTTTCAAAGGCCTTCGACCGAGTGACCAATCAGAAGTTGATTTATAAGCTTAAGTTAACACTAGGTGATGGCCCCATAATCAATTGGATAACCGATCACTTAACAGATCGGGTACAACTTGTTGAAATTGATGGTCAATCGTCTCAGTATGCCGAAGTATTATCCGGTGTTCCAGAGGGTTGTGTATTGGCTCCAGTTCTCTTCTTAATCTTCATTAATGACCTGCCTGCCAAATACATGTCAACATCAGATTGTTTGCCGATGACTGTATTATTTATAAGGAAATTAACACGCATGAAGACCATCTGGCCCTTGACCGTGCTTTACAAACTGTGACGGAATGGTGCTCGGACTGGCAGATGACGTTAAATGCTAAAAAATCAACCCTACTGATAATCTCGAGAAAAAATAACAAATCAACATTTCCATATAAAATTGGTGACACGGAACTCAGCGCTATCACCGAACACAAGTACCTAGGGTTAACTATAACAGAGGACCTCAGATGGAGTAATCATATTAATCACGTATCGGCATCCGCACTCAAGCGACTGTTTTTCATCCGACGCCGCCTTCGATCAGCCCCATCAGAGACCAAACTATTGGCTTATAATGCCTTTGTTAGACCCGTACTAGAGTACGCAAACATCGTATGGTTCCCCTTTACTAAACAAGACATCGCCAAACTTGAAGCCATACAAAGAAAGGCAATTAGGTTCATTTTTAACAGGTACGGGCCCCATGAATCACCAACTGCACTAATGGAAACCGCTGGCATAGACACTCTTCAGCACAGAGCTAGACTAGCTAGACTTAAATTCATGTACTTACTTATGCATGACAAACTAAATATCGATGTAACTAACTACATATCTAGGTTACAAACGCTTCCTACGAGACATAACCACGCACAAATGCTCACTGAATACGCATTCCATACAGACTGCTTCAAAAATTCTTTTTTTCCATTGACCATAAGAGAATGGAATAACCTTCCCGTACATATCTTAGAAAGCACAACATTAACACTGTTTTTAACTGCGCTTGAAAGTGAATCTTGAGTTCTGTTGAATATTTCCGGTTCATCCTTCTTTCCCTTCCCCCTCGTACTGGTCTCTAACGACACCTGTCTGCCTCTTCCTTTCTAAACGGACTTTTCTGTTGTTCTTATTTCGTTTTACTTTAATTAAAGTGCCTTAGCATGTATTTATCGCCTCGCACGGCAGTACTACTGTGTAAAAATGCCCTTTTTTTTTACCGTTGAAATGTATGGAAGTACACTACATATTTTACTCGCTTCGCGTTACGGCACCACTGTGTGGAATCCTTATTTTCCTCTCACCACGCTTTTCTTTACTGTGCGAACCCATTTTAATTTTAGGTTCAACATGTTACTAATCGCTGTTGTTTTGCACTTTATTTCAACTACATTTATTGCAAGTGTACCAAGATTTGTGCTATTTTGTATTCTAGTATTGTATATGCCCTCCTGCTATGATCCCTTTGTGATTGGCAGTATTTACAAATAAATAAATAAATATATATATATATATATATATATATATATATATATATATATATCGAATGGAACCTGCTGCAACAGCAGCTATATCTATGGCGCTTGTGTAATGGAATTGCGCTTCTAATGTGTGATAAGCGCTATCCGGGATATATATATGTTTTGCTACTATTAGGCATGCCGTTTTGCAACTTCGTTCGATAATGTACGAATACATCTACGAAGGCAGCTTACTGTAGCCCACCAATGCACCATATATTGCATTTTTCTGCGACAACGTGTACTAACGTGAGTGGCAACGTTACGTCGTACCGTGACCTACAATTTATTCATCAAGGAGCTGTGGAAGTTCCTGCTTATCCCACATTGACAGCACTTATGCCCTCCGCACAAAGACCTTGATCCCATTCGTAAAACCTGGCTGATTGCCACACAGTTCTTCACATGCAATTTCCTCCCTCACTGCTTTGCATGGCACTGACTTCCATACTGCGTGGGATCTGCGGGATTTTTTCTGTGTCAGTCTATTTAAGTTAGAATATATTACCATTGTATTCATATACAGTCCTGAAACCTTCGTAATTAGGTGTGTTTTGCAATTACCAAAAATATTCATTCGTATCTGACTTTTTGGAATATACGCTCTTGCACTTAAGTAATATGCCAATGAACGAATCCTCTGACGGCCGCCGGGCCTTACTGGAGATGACGTGGACCGTAGTGGAGCTCGTTAAATGGGCTCCGTATTTTGTAACATGTCGGTTCACGATAATTAGTCTATCTCACTTAAAGATACCAGGTTAAGACGGCGAAATTATTGCAAACCCAATTTTTGCCTGATCCACAGGAATCAAATAAAAAACCACACGATTTACGTACGTGTTGACTGAAATAGTACTTGTGTTACATATGATAAGCCAGCTTGAGCAGCGATTTAAGTGAAAACGGGCTCTAATTGGCGGCAACCTTCCCGTATTTTATTCGCCAGCGCATCATCAGATCGCACTATTGGTTTTCGGCGCTTCTTGGAAAAAACTCGAGCCTTATATAAGTACACTCAGTTGCAGCGGAAAGCTACAGACCGCGATCCTGATATCTCTATGACTCACGCTGCTACTCTGGAAAAAGGTCAACAATAAGGAGGCACTGGTACGGTAATTGTGGAACTTTCCGTTAATAGAACGAATACTTGCGGATTTCTCCATTAAGGGAAGAAGCTTATGTGCACTACTGGTAAGTGTCCTTAAGCGACTTCGGCGTCCGAGCGAATAATACGGAAAAAAAAACAGGCCAGATCCCTCGCAATGTTGCGATGTGTTGTGGGAAACAGACAGCGAGCTAATGTCTTAGGCCGAACTGCTTGGAATTAGGCAATGTGTTACGAGGGGTCTCAACGAGCTTGTGCTCATTCACTGGTTCCGTGCGTAACGTCAGCTTAGCACACTCGTCGGAAGCACCGCGGTGCGTGTTAGTGCTGCTGAACGGTAACGACAGGACGTCTTTACAACTGTGCACGGAGGTCACTACTGTAAAACTAAAGTTCTTGCAGTAGTGACATTGCTTACAGAAATGTAGTCTGCTGTGTATTACACGGCGGCAAGAGCAGAAAACACAAATCACATCCGGAATTGACATTAGACAAGCACCAAATCTAAAACTACAGATGCAACAAATTCCATTACAAATAAGTAAACTAGTTCAAAGCCTGCGAGGTCGGAATAAACAGAGGAGCTGGGTCGAGGGTGTCAAGTGGGCGGGGTTGTCAAATCCACTCTCGCTGCAATGCAGCATTATCATTATCACAATTGACACGTGCAGTAGTTTTCGTTTGTTCAAAAAGAACGCCGTTATCACCTTCTTGTGAATAGCGCGCTTGCCTTGATTGTTTGCGGCGAGCGCAGCTACCACTTTCTGCTACGGGCAACGAAGGCTGAGTTTATCTTGCATGAGACTTCGCGAACCGTGTCGATCATTCTTGAAACTTTGCATGCCTGATGCGCGTATTTGAGTGCCTTCTGGAATTCCAGAGATAATGCGAGAACGCGTTATGACGTGTATATAAAAGCCGACGCATTGCGGCGCTTGTTAGTCTTTCCGTCGACCGATGACTGTTCACGCCGCTGTTGCTGTGCATTGTCATTGACATTGTTTTGCTGGGCACAAGTTCGCCCAATTAACAGTTCGCCCGACATCGGTTGAGTTCTCCGTGCGTCACGACCTCGTGGCACTATAATACAGAACTGAGGAGGGGTCAAATGCTTGCGTAGTTGCTTAAGGAGAAGCGCGGGCCTTCTGATAAAACCACCACAATCATATCATTACTATTGCATGACATTACTTTTATCACAAGCACTATTAACTAGCAATGGGCCGGGACAAGTGGCATGGGTGCTGGGTCAAGGGCAAACGCAGGTCCCTTCTTGCAACCCTAGATGTGTTCATTTGTGATTTGATTTATTTCTGGGGCTTCAAGTCCCAAAACTAGCTATGATTATCAGAGATGTCGTAGTGGAGGGCTCCGGAAATTTCGACCACCTGGGGTTCTTTAACGTGCACTGACACCGCACAGCACACGGGCCTCAACATTTCGCCTCCATCGAAATGCAGCCGCCGCGGCCGGGATTCGATCCCGCGACCCTCGGATCAGCAGCCGAGTACCATAGCCACTATACCACCGTGGCGGGGCGTGTTCATTTGTGTACTTCTATCTCGGTGAAACTCTTCTTCTCGGCCTCTCTCGCTCTCACTTCCTGCTTCTTTCGCCTACATCAGATTGTGTTGCCATAGCTGGTACAACGCATCATATGGTTGCCACAAATGCTTGCTCTGCAAGCACGGGTTTATAGCTTAGTAGTTATCGCGTTCGCCATCGCACTGTGGGTGGTCGGGTTGCAATTCCGCTTCGTCGAGGGATATTTTTGTTGTATTTATTTATATGTGCTCTCGGCTTATCCCCAAATGTCACTGCATCTCAAGACATTCCCCTCTTTTTACTACGCTGCACTGAGTTTTGAATAACATTTCGCCTGCGAACAGCAATGCACGAATACGTATTAGCAGTCATGTAAGAGCGGCCGTGCTTGTGAATACCAAAACTTAAGAGTGCAATTTTTCGGAGATGTACTTACGCAGTGCTCGCGCATCTTCGCATTCCTCCTTTTAGAAAACATCAAACGCGCAACTACTAAAGGTATAGATACTTGGGACTGGATAAATGACAGATGTAGAATAGCACAGCCTCTCTGAAATAAGGTCTTTTGGTATAACGAAAAGGGAAAGGACAAGGGCTCGTTATCTCGATGTCACACGCTACCTCATGAAGCTAGCATACAATGAAGACGAGGAATGCATAGGGGAAGTTATTTGTGGCTTTAGCTGTAGTGTGTTGGTCATGACATAAGTGCAAAGGATTTAAAGTAGACAAAGCACACACCAGCTGTATGGTTGAGGCCTGCAACCACCGGATAATGGAAAAGTCTATTGGTATGACACATGTATGGCACATTCTTTTGTCATACGTGATCGTGTTGCCACCTCTCAGCACTGAAATTTGCAAAAGATTGCTGCGTCTCACTGGCCCGTAAGCACCGTTAACGACAGCCTATCAGCCTGTTCTAATGATATCCCTGGAAGACGACTGCACAGTTGCTTCGCAAAGAACCTGGCAGACGCGCCCAGTACGGGCAGTGCAGAAAGCACAATGAATACCTCATATTAATGCTAAAGCTCGGGAGTAGTTTCCTAGCGTTAAGGGTAGTTACGCCAAATTCCCGCGGTTTCCGGTGCGAGCGTAACACACATGACTGTGACGTCGCTCTCTTAAACACATGCTTTAGCATCGGTACCTATATTTTTTCTTTTACTTCATTTTACTTAAGCATAATAACTTATTCCGTTTTATGCGGCCTATTGACATGTCTGTTCTCTTGTTCATGAAATATTTTCAGGACAAGTTGGTCAATATAGAAAAGAATGGTAGCAGAATTTCAGTGGTATGCCGCTGTCATTCTGCTTACGTATCCCGAAATGTTGTTGGCAAATGGTGTGTATCACATTTATACTAATTTATATTTTTTATATTCGTTTTATTCATACTAAGTGAATGTGCGCAACAGTGAAATTTTTTTAGGATAGCGCCACTGGACTGCATCATATTTGCCGTGTCGTTGGCCCAGATGACCGGCCTATCGTGTCGTATGCAAAGTTTCTTTCGCGTTGGAGGAAACGCTGCACAGTTGGAGGGCACCTATGAAGCGTTAGTTCTATAGCTATTGCAAAATAAGAACGCGTTGCAATTGTGCTGCTATACTGTGGAGCGCATAAAAAGCGAGAAGAATAAATATACACGTACCTGAACAGTACGCTGAACGACCGGTTCGGGAAGCTTAGAAGCAGTGCAAATACAGAAAAATTGCGCGCCTTCATGGGAAATGTAATAGTCACAATATAACAGCCAAAATTAAAATGAACTCTTAAAAGGACCAAATCAGGACGTGAAACAGCGAATCTACAGCTACGTCACCCTGCGCCACCCGTTTGCGCTGCTCTCTGTAGGTCTGTGACTGGTCGTCGCGTGCAGATTCACGTCAGAATGGGGTCTGTTCCGTAACGCAAAACAAAGCAAAATATAACACAGTTTATTAAGGTGATAATACGGGACATGAGAACGTAGACAATGTTACTTGGCTCTTCGGTAACAAGTTCAATATTTTGAAGCAAAAATGCCGGATATACTGCACATTTTGGCGGAGAAACCGCTCACCCGTCAAGTTTTTTACCCGTTTCTATGAACGGTGTTGCAGTCAATTCCTTAATAAACACTGGTGCGGCGTCTGTGTTATTCGTTGCGAATTAGGGTTACGACTGGGGAAAGGGTAAACTACGTACGTTGGCCAAACAATATGTGGCGCCACCAGACTCTGTACCGCTCAAATGCTTATCGGCGGGATGCGCTCAGTACATTTTTATGTTCACCTCACTGCGCTCTCCTTGTGCGCTCATCAGCACATTCTAGGTTAGCAATTTTAGGTTGGCAGCTGCGCGTGCTGTCATTTTGTGCGGACAGCCGCATCTTCTAAGTACGGCCACCGAGCTCTCTGACGCTACTGATATCTCGCCACCCGCCTTGTCACTGCGGTGGATTCTCTCCTCCCCACCAGGCGAAGCATATGGTATTATACTTACGCCAAAAGATAGTGCAGACGAAAACGTAGCAGGCTGTCCTATTCTGCTCGCCATTTTATTCGGAATCCGCATTGCCTCCTGTTTAGACCGTTCTTCACCGTGGTTGTACCAATCTGACTGCTTACAGTACCACGCCAGAGCCTGTGGGTTCTACCGTTGCCATTCTTATCGACGCAGCACCATCGTGTGTCGCCACTGCTCCACTAGTCTCCTCTTGCATACAGTGTGAGCCCGCCGAAGGTTCATCCGATGCTCTCAAGGCCACTTTGAGTACAAATCTCCCCTCAAGCCGGACTGACGCCACGCTGACCGTCTTAGGGAAACAACAATCTTGCTTTGACGGTCGTTCGGGTCGCTTTGGGCGGCTGTGGCCGCTCACGGCACCGAAACCGACAGATCTCGCATCATGCGCCGTCGCCCTCACCGTGTCTCGTCTTCTGAACACAAGGTTATAGAAGACAAAGTCAAGGCATGCCCTCTCGAAACATCGCAACGCCTTCATCAAGCCCTCGGATTTCTCCAGTTGTTTCAGATGAAGAGAAGGATGGATAAAGAATGCTCAGCAAATATTTGTAATATTACCGCGTGTTTAGCGTCGCCATGAAAGAGTTGTACTAAAGCTTCCTTGGCACTTCAGTGCCATGCCTTCGATTTCTACTTCCGTACTTCATAACAGGCTGCATTCGGGCCCAGCAACACATTGTTCTATATCAGTATGCTTGTTACGTCCGCTGTTCGAATGCAGTCTGCAACGTGCGCTCTTTATTTCTCTTGCTCAACTGCGGGTGACTGCAAGAGAGATCGACACCGGTCCGAAAACGTGGCATTTGATATTTCACTTAATATTTTATGTCCATGCAGTTACTAATCGGTAGCTCGAAAATGGCTTCGTTTTTTCATTGAATATCGGAATTTAGGAGGGAAAAATTCAAATTTATTGGCGCAGAGCCACAATTTTCTTAGAAATGGCGCTTTTGTGAATTCGCTGCAACACAAATTGCAATATACTGCCGCTTAAAAGAAGATGTCTTTTGTGTAAAATGAATGTGCAAGCGAAAGTATTGTAGCCCATTCTGAACGCCGTCGAAAGAACCGTAACACTTTGCGAAAAGTAGTATGCACTGTATATCTCAAAAGTTACCTAATCTGCAAATGCTCAAGGTTAATGAAATGCAGCGAATTTTCTAAATCTTCGCGGGCTATGAGACTATAATGAGGCGAAGAATTTCTCCATGTAGTTTTGCAGCAGCCCGAATAGACACTTTTGCTACTAGCTTCTAACATTCAGTTTTTACTGAAGGTACTTATATTCCAAAAATTATAGGCGCAAGACACCTATTTTAAATATCTTCAATGCTACAAGAAATGGGCG